>VWYE01012104.1:0-92529 GCA_013398995.1 Alaudala cheleensis
TGTTGACTGACAAGTTATCCACAGCAGATTTGCATTAGCTTCTGACTTTATTGCCCTTAAGGAAGCTTTCAGGTGAAAGGATGAAAAAATCAAGGCTGACTTGGAGTAAAGCAAATGTGTTTTAAGTCCAACCTAAAAATAATATATGTTAGAATTAGCCTACTTTGATTTGAGAATAAGCTTGACTGAAATGCAGGTGCTATTGCTAGGAGCCTTATTTCTGAAATACCCCAGTCATAATTCCTTTCATATTCTAGGAGTATACTGTAATTTGTAAGGATGTATTTCTTTTACTCTGATCTATTGTGCTTGACCAGTTATATTTGTAATACAATACTTGATGAATATTCATATGACACTGCTCATAAAGTTCTCTTAAAATCGATACTAAAAGGCTGAAATTGTTTGAGAGATGGCAATTACGGACTGCAAGGAAATTACTCTCCACTGAACACTTGCAGCAAGAATCACTGCCAAAATGCTGCTGATGGAGAGAGTATTAAATAGTGAGTGTAAATCACAAAGCTATTACAGTGGTTTATACAAAATAGTTCACTAATGGATCATAAACTGTGGCAGTTACATTTATAACAAGCAGACTCCAGAATTTAGACAAATAATAGAGTGTTTTATTGCCTGAGGGCTTGAAGATCACTCTATTCCTTTATTACTGGGCTATTTAGCAGTTACTAGTTAGCCTGTGAGTTGTCTCCACTGGGTGAATGCTCCCTTGCCTTGGACAGTATATTTGACTGTGGTGTTAAATCAGGCACATCTCTGAGACTGAACTCTTGGGAGTTTGATGCAGCAGTGTCAGCTGGGAGTGCACCTGAGCTGTTTGGGCACAGCCAGAATGGTTTAGAGGATCTGTGGGGCAGAGCTTTCAAGTGCAGCTCTCCCTTACCTGTGGGCATCCAAGCAGTTTCTGTGAGCTGTGGGGGGTTAAACTGGTACCAAAGAACATCAAGTTTTCTCTTGCTCACTGATGTGAGAATGGGCAGATGGAAGTGTGGAGATAGTATAGCTTCCTTTAGAGCTTCTGGCAGCATTCCACATGCACTTTGTTTGGTACCCTCTCTTTGTTCCATGTGGGATTTAGCTGGGTCAGAATGGTTGGCTTCTAAACTACAAATGGAGGGGCAATTTGAGTGTATTTTGCAGACAGTCAGATTTTACCCACAAAGCTGCTTATCTGAAATATGAAACAAATTTTTTACTCAAATGTGTGATCCAGGTAAAGGAAGCAGAGCTAATCAAGGATGAGCAGTAATGCTATGGGAAGTGAAATTGCTATGTTGTGTGTGTGATCTTACTGTGTCTGGGGAAATTCATTTGTATGCCCTGGCACAGACCAAGCACCCCTGTTTTGCCTGTGTCAAACCTCGTTAGCCCTGGAGAGCCTTCAGGGATTAAATACTGCAGTACAACAGATCCATGGAGAGCAGCATCATCTCTTATGCATGTAGCACACCCATTTCTCCAAGTCTGCCTTCAGGACAGACACAGAAATGTCTGTTTATTGCCAACAACTAAACACCTGAGATCAGGGAGTTAGAAAGAAAACATGTCCTGAGATATAAGGACAGCAACTCCATTATTTCCATGATATCTTCAATAGATAGTTCCCTTTGACAAGGGCATTATTTTTCATGCACAGCTGACCTTGCATCATTTGGTATTAGGGGACACATAATAGCTCTTGAAATATTAAACAGTATTTTCATATACTGAGACCTGTTGGTAATATTATATATTATGCATAAGCAACCTTTCCTTTTTCATTTTCCACCTATAAAAACGTGTTGTATGTTTCCCACTCTCCAATTGGAGATGACAGGTTTTTTCCTGAGTAGCTGTAGATATAAAATACCTAGCAGCAAGATGGCTTTTAACTCATTTTTATAGCACTGCAAGGCAGTATCTTCCTAATGGCCTTTTTCTCAGACATAGAAATGCTGCCATTAGAGGAGGGCTGTGGCTGTCTCTCTCTCAGGAAGGATGTTGTCTCTCACAGGGGTTAAGACTCTTCATTACAACTTTATATATTCAAGCAAAAATGAAATCCTGTCTGTTTTCTGAGCTATGAGATGTTTTAAAGCAAAAAGCTATGCAGAAAAGCCTCTTGAAGCTAAACTGTTAGCAGCATGAGCCAAATTCAAATAGTTGTTCCATGTGGTAGGTGCTACCCAAGCATGAATCCTCAGAAATGTCAAGTAACTCCAAATACATCTCCTGGTTATCTTAACAGGCAGCCTCTCACTCAGACTTTACCTTGATTGGTGAGGCAATAACACCTTTATTTGGGAATACAGGCCAAGCTTTGCTGATACAACAGCTGGGCATTGAAAACACAACCTCCTGGTGCCTTGAGAGGAGCCTGGCAAGGGATGGGTGCTGGTCACAGGAAAAAGGGGACCTTGGCAAAGGGTCATTTGCTGCCTCCTCACAGCCAGGAGGGAGGAGATGAACAACTGATGGGTTTTGTTTCATTTGGGAAGTGGTGGCTGGTGGTTTCCTGAGCTAACAGTCTCATAAGCTGCCCTGAGCTGTGATTTATCTACTGGTCTGTGCTGCAGTCTAGAGCTGGCTGGCTCTTTAATGGCAGAAATGAGTTTTAAGAGGTTGGCAAAAGCAGCTGTAATTGGGCTTGAGGATTTAAGTGTTGCAGTGAGGAAAATAAGCGTTCCTTCTGTTGGAAAGGGATAATGTTGCAAATGGCTTGGTGTAGAAAATGAAGAAAAATTTCAGTGAGATGCCTGGGATGAATACTTGTCTGTTGTGCTGCACACAATATATTGAGTTAAATATGAGTAGGAATGTATACATGTATAGATGACATATGTGTAACACTTATTTTAGCCACATAAAGGGGAAAAACCTACCAATTCATTTTTTTATACCTTAGAAAATTCCATACCCCGTGTTCTTGTTAAATACCTAACAACACAGTATGCTGAGAAAATACTATCCCAAAATGCTAATTCTTGCAAAAGATGTGTGCCTCAGTACAGCAGATCTAATAAAAATGTTCAGTTACCAGTAGTGGCTAGTTTTATTTAGAATGCCCCTTTTTTTAGTGGAGTAATAAACTGTATTTTTCAGATAATGAGACTTTTAGCTTTGGTGGAACTAGATGGTCTTTAAGGGCCCTTCCAAGCCATTTTACGAGTCAGAAACACACAGAAGTAGGTGTGAGTACAGAATGCACTGCCTTGCCAGAAACAAGCCATGGATCTCATGGGAAACCTGCTGCCCTGGCCACTCAGTGCCTGCAAACCAGTGTTTGCTAAAGCTCCTCCAATTCCATGCCCACCCTCCCAGACACTCACAGTCTGACCAGGAGGTGTGAGTAAGAAGCTGCTCAGGCTGGTGCAGTACTGAAGAACAGTGATCTGCCCACCATGTGAGAATGGAAGACTTGAAAGCCCTTCCAGCTGAAGTCTGTGGAGATCACTATATTCCAAAAGAGTTCAGGAAGGAAATTAGGAAGATTGATGCCCCAGTGGCATATTGGAAGTCAGCCATTTCCTACCAGTGAGTGAGAGGATGATGGAGCACTGCTGGATTATCCTCCTGGGGCTCTAGCAGTTCCTGTGGTCTTGGATCTTTGTGGCTTGGTTTGAACTTGCTGGAGGACTTCAAAGGTTTGCCATGCTCCCACAAGAACTGGAACTATTCTCCTCTATTAACAATCTGGTATTAAAACACTTCTAGCACCAAGTGAAATGATCTTATGCCGAATGCTGGGCCACGGGCTGAGGTGTACATATGGACCTTCCCAGTGTAGGAAGGCAATGACAAATTAAGTAGGGAGGTCTTGGGTACAGATACTTCACTCACAGAAGAGACAAGGCCACAGAGCTGATCCTGGGTATGGAATCTGGGGGTTGAGTTCCTCAACTTCACACTTTATGTGAATGAAAGGTCTGACTATTTCCACAGAACTGTTAGAGGGCAAGAGTTTTCTACCAGGGAAGCAAACTGGTCCCAAACTGATGCCTGTGCCTCCACTGCCAAAACTTGGTGTGCTTTTATACTTTTCTACAATAAAGCTGGCATTTTTAGCAATATTCCATGGTACAATTAGGTATTCATTACAGCTTGCAAGACCCTGATCAGGTAAAATGTCTCTTTTTTAGGTGGGTGAGAAGGAGGTTTTCACTGATGAACAGTGGCAGAGGAAGGCAAGGAGCTCTGCCTCTGAAATGGCTGTTTCACTGTAGAGCCCACCTTTGTGAGAGTAGTCATATGGCAGCATTTTGCATCTCCTGAAAAAATGGATTCTAATTATTAATTTGCATGTGAAGGGGTCTCTTGAGCTCCTATGTTACATTTCTGTCTGTGAAAATCACTTTTCCTGAACTGATGCTGAAATGAAATCAGGGAAGTGCCAAGGAGGATCAGTGCTGTGTGTGATCAGGCACTTGGGTTTGAAGCAGGACTGTTTTGCTCTGGCTTTGTGGTGATGAGCTCACGTTACTGAATTTGTGGTGACTTTGTTTGAAATGCCAAGCTGAAGTCACACTGTTGTTTCCCTTCTATTTTGGGTGGTATTTCTGAACTAGTGTGCAAGGCAGCTTTGCTTTAATTTAAATCCTTCTTCAATAATAGCTCCTATTGTGCCAGCTTTGAGATGGCATCAATGACTAGAATGTTATTGACAGAGTTGGTACCAGTATATATTAAACACTACTCATTGACTGATATTTATATAATGCTAGTCACAAGATCCTTTCTCTACACTGCTCTGTTGATTCTTGCCATTGTATCATATCTAACACATCTATTTTTTCTTTTATCAGTGTTGTGAGGCATGTAGGAGAACAGAGAAACACCACTTGATTAAGTTTCTTGGAAATCTGGACTTGGGGCTCAGCCTAGATAAGATTTCTTGTGAGATGGTGGTCTCTCAGGGCAGTGATAATCCTTGCTCTGAGCCCACTTCCTTTGTGTCACTGAGATGGTAACAAACAGTCCAAACTGCTAAAAACGTGTGTGTGCAAAAGGAGGCTGCACTCCTGCTTGAATCCCTGGTGTACTACAAGTTAAGAAATCACTTAACAGATTCTTGGCACTGTAAAAGTAAATAACATCATTATTCCTTGTTTTCTTAAATAAATAAAAATAAACTTTCTCTAATTGGCATCTACATTCAGGTTGATTTTATAAGCAGACGACCTGCTGGTAGATGAGCTGAGATTTCACTGGTGGGGGAATGCTAATTCAAATGAGCACCTGTGCCAAGTATTCCTCATGACTGCTGCAGATCTCATTGTGTAGAGAAGTCAAGAGGTGCTTTTTATTACAGCCTGTGACGTTCACTCAGCTTTGTTTTGCTCGTGGTTCTTTAGCTGCTGGCTGCTCTGAAACATGACATTTCCTTGCAATAATTGCTTTCCCTTATTTGAAATTATATGTAGTGATCTTTTATGTGTTTACAAGACGACTGGGAAAATGAATGTTGAAACTTAAATTCATCATCAGCTGTTTCATCAAAACCATTGCATAATCTCAGAAAAAAGCTAATTGCAATATAATTTATTTGCTTTCAGAGCACCTTTTTGAACTTGCACCAAAGCTCATGGAGTGACTTCAACCAAAATATGACTGAGGCCTTTCAGTTTAACTTCTTAATCCTTTTCTTCTCACTTTTCCTGGAACAAGAGGACTTTTGGGTATTGTGGAGCTGAATATCTGATACAAAATGTGAGGCAACCAGCACTTTGGTGGTGATCTTGCTGTGCTAGGGAATAGAGAACAGTGGCTGTTTCTCCCTCTCCTCCTCCTGGCTGTGTTTTGCTGACAAATATGAAGATGCAGCCCATGGTGGCCTGATAAAAGGCTTTTTGCCTCAGCTGTTTAACCTCCTCCCTTTGTCTGACAACGTCTCCTGCTTGGGAGGTTGGTAAATGATGTTTCTGATTGCTCAGCAGGCATCCTGTTAGAGCAGATTGCCTCCCTGACAGCCAAGAGCTGCACTTAGTGCTTTTCTTTGCCACACAGAGACAGGACATTCAGCAGAGCCATTCCTGAACCTGCATTTTGAGCTTTGGAGCTCACCTAAAATCCTGTTAGCTGTTGGTGAAAGATGCTTTATTTTTTAAGAGAATGCACTACATGTTGGAAAATGCTTGTTGTGGATATTAATAAGAGCATAAGAGTTTGGATAGGCCATAATAGCTTTTAGCTTTATGATTCTAGAGGACACTGTTGTGTTCAGTTAGACACTGGAAGTTGGGCTGGGACAGCTCATGGATTGTAGGAGACTGAGTCCTTTCTTCCATTAGATGTGTTAGTGACCAGAGCTTTATTCACATTTGCAATATTAAGAACTGAATTAGCTTTAAACCAGCTTCTCTGAATGTGACTGGGAATTGAGGGTGGTTTTTTTTGCCATTAAGAGTTTCAATTCACTCCAGGAGATGTGGCTCAAAGACCTATATCACAAGGAAATTGCTCCAAGTTTTAGAAATGTAGCTGAAAGCAAGTGTTTTCAGTTACATAAATGGTGCTCTATTGCTTTCTGACTAATGTTTTGTCAGTTGTGGAATTTCACCCTTTACAGCTGCAGGTTCTGTAAAATAGCCAGAATGGTAATTGTAAGTCTGATGATTCAGGAGAGGGTATTAGAAGAATATTTCTGAAATGAGCTTAGAGAAAAGTGTTAGTGGGAAAGGCATAAAGTTTCAAATTACCTGCTTCAAGAGAAGGTATGCCATCAAAATCCTTTTGTATTCATTTAGGAGTATCATTAGCTAAAACAGCAATTATGAAATCTAAAAATTGAAAATATGTCAAATTTCCCATGCAAAAAATTTTCTCCTTTTACTTTTTAGCATCTGAAAGAGTTGTAAACATTTTTTTCTCTAAGTGTTAATGGATGTTAAATACTCCTGCTGGTATACTGGCCCTTAATTTTTAGGGTACTTCAACCAAGCCATGGTGATCTCCAGGATCTAGGGTATGTGTATGCTGGGCTCTTTGCCTGTAGGAATGAAAAGGGTAAAAGACATCTAGAAGGGACCTGAAAGATGAATTCATATGAGTTTAAGGAATAGGATTGGGCCAGATCTATGAACACTTTTTCAGACTCATAATCTCCCATCTTTCTAAAGACAAACCATCCTGCCAGCAGCTTTAAGATATATCCATATTTAACTGTACCAAGCTTGTAAGCTAGGCCTGAATGAATGAGCTACTGTGGGACATGACTCCACCGTGGTAATGGGAAATACAGTGAGAGTCGTTAGTGAAATATTGCCCTGTCAGAGCAATACATGCAGAAGCTTTGTGGGAATTACAGATGGGAATCCAGAGCAAGTGTGTGCTGACTCTCATCATGTCATGCTGGGCATATACGTACTAGAGAGGCATCTTTGTGCCTCTGAGAGATACCATGAGATTGCTGTAATATTCACCCACTGCAAGAAAAGCACAAACCAGCTTTCTTCTCTTTGCATGAAGCACAGAGGTACCATTCATGCAGCAGCTTCCTCATCCAGAGCACATCACTTCTGCTCTACAAAAGGGCTGGGGATTTTCAAGGGAATTTCTGCTTTGCAGCCCATTTGATATTTTTGTCTTTTAGTTCACCTCACAGCTCAACTTGGTGTAAATTAAAGCAGTGAGACAATCTGTTTTTGAGGGGGTTTTAATCTGCTTATACTGGGACAAAAGTCAAGAGTTAGAAGAGACCAAAAAAGGCAAAGATGCATACATTACACTGGGATAAACAAATGCACAGCTTTGAAGTCAGTGGACCTTTGGCAGTTTACCCCACCTGTGATTTAACAAACCTGGTAGGCCATGAAATCTTTCATAATTAACTTCAACATTCTTAAATGTGTTGGATGCTTTATGGACTGGTTTTAACAGTCTGCAAAACAATGTATTATGTTGTAAATTTAACAAGGAAGCAAGAATGCATTATATGGTACATAAAAGGTGAATTAACAGTTCCTAGGGAATGCATTAGCTGACTTTTTAACTTGGCATTTTAACTGCTGCAAGAATGGCAATAATTTTGGGCTCTTCTGGTAATAATTTGGGGTTTTTTTTAGCAAAGCTTTAGTAGGCAGGGAGTGTCAGGGCTCTCTGGGGGCATGGAGAGAGGCCCATGGGATGGAGCAGCATCAAACCTCTCAAACCAAGGCCCATCCCTAGTGAAAGAGCAGGGTGTAAGAGCTCTCAGTGGGTGAGGAATTCTGTTAGCAGCACCTTCTGTCCAAACCATCCGGGGTTCATTCTTCACACAGGGTGTTTTCTGCAGCATTGTGGGCTGTTTCTGGTGACATGGAGGTGCCAGCTGTGCATCAGGTCAAAATCCATCCAAAATAAAATGTGAGTGCAGCAGTGACCCAGCCCTTCATTTACACAAAGACACTATTTGTGTAATCATTTCCATCATCGTGCATTAATCTTCATTCTCACAGTATTTTAAAGGCATTGGTGATTCTGATGTGAGGGAAAAATTAAAATTACTTCAACAGGAAACGGACTCTTGTACAAGATTCCCCTCCCCTTCCAATTTCTGCGTAGCAGCTGCTGTTGCCAGGCTGTCTTTGTTGCTATGGTGGTGGTTTGTGTGCCAGAATTTTACATTCACTCTTCAAGAGTCACCTGATTGAGTGGCTGTGCCTCAGAAGTTATCAGGCTCGTAAAGATAAGGGCTGTATCTGACTGCTGTTGTGTATGTATGGCATCTTGTAAAGCGAGCAGATTATACACAAACAGATCCCAATGGCCTCGGGCCATCAGCTTCCGGAACAATTAGCAGATTAATTCTCTCAGTAAATGGGCGAGTTCTGCATTTGGAAGGTGCAAATGGTCATTTCTTAGCACACCAGGCAGCTAAGAACATCACACCTTGTGGCACTCCTGTCTCCTTGGTCCGGTGTCTGCATGACATGAAAGGAGATTTTTTATAAGAAGGACCGAGTTTTAATCAGAGTGTCGCATTTTCTGTGTTTCTTTTCTAAAGAGTTGTTCCACAGAACTTAATGATCCTTCTCCCACTCATAATTAGAGTATAATTTGACCCAATTTAGCATGCAGTTAGGATGATATACTTCTGGTGAAGCTGAGTTTATCTTTAATCCCCAATCCTGCAAACATTTATGTTTAACTCTTAGTATGTGCAGTGTACCATTGCAGTGAAGCATTTGCAAGGCTGAGGCCCCTGCTTCTCTTCACTATCTAGAATTACATCAATAAATCCAGGATAGCAAGTGAAATTTGGAATAAAAGGATTTAATATATATTTCTTTGAACCTCTAATTAAAATAGTAGCTTTAGGTTTTAATGCATTTCTTATATCACTTCATATGCATAAATGTCTTCATTTGACCTGATGCTGGTCAAAGCCAGCTGTTATTTAAATCAGTTATTGCTCCTTTCCTGATTTGTTTACACACATTTCCAGATGTGTAAAACATTGTGTATTCAGTTATTCCCCTGGAAATGAAATACTGGTAGCTAAGCCCCTTATATAAAAAGCAATGCTTTATGGGTATATTGCATTCAAGCAACTTGTATTATCTATGCAAAGCAACCACTTCACTGTCTAGGCTGAGATTTCTGAACCTAGAGAAATGAAAACATCCTGAAATAGTTCTTGCAGCAATGTGAGACCAGCAGGTATCACATCTGATTTGTATGATTTGGAATAACCATTTGAATAAGCCTATTGCTGAGTGGGTTTTTTTCTAACACATCATCTTTCCTTCTCTCTTGGAACTGAAAGGGGCTGAGTGAAGAAGAAACAGAAGATAAGCATTTTGTTCAACTGAGGCTTTGGAGGAAGGTGTCTGGTTCTTCTTTTGCAAGGCTTGGTCCAATCATTTAACAAGATCTTCATGCCCTTTCTGGGTGTAACAACCCTGCTGAGTGCAGCTGGTTTCCAGGTTGCAGATCCCAAGCTTTGTGGAAAAGGAGCTACATTGAGACACTCTGAATTTGTGTTTGCAATATGGACTAGGCACCAAGAAATGTGCTCCTTGCTGGAGCAGATGCCAGGGAAGCAGTAGCAGTAACACATGAGCCAGCTATCTGGGTTGAAACTAAAATTCCCACAGATTTCAGAGCACAGGCTGAATCACAAGCACTTTCCAGAGCTGTTGTTCAAAAGGCTCAGGCAAAATGCCATTTCCTTTTGTGCTGCTTCTTCCTTTTGATGGAAAATGCAGCAGATACCTGCCACATAAAAGGCATGTTTCTCTTCAGACAAATAGTATCAGAATAAAGTACTCAAGCCTGAAAAACCACAAAATTGCTCTGGACAAAGCTTTCTATCTCTGATGACAGGCATCAGTATCAGAGCCTATCCTAATCCATAGGCCCACTTCTTCCATGTTCAGATTGATGGTTGCTGGGAGCCAATGGCATCATCATGAATCCTGAGCTATCAGAAATTGTGATTTGTTTTCCCTTAACAAAGACTGTAAATGAGGCCAGGCCAAGTGAAAGTGGATTGTGGATTTGTTGAGAAAGCTGCCACAGAAGTGCCACCATCCCTGGCAGGTTTATGTTTTCCCAAGATCTGATTTCAATACACTACTGGGAATGCTTAAGGGATCGTGAGTAAGTACTGTAGCATCAGAACTCTCTGCTTGTATTTTCTGGGGATTTTAGTAGTATTTTCATTCTGTTGTATGAAATGAGATGAAAAGACAGTTGTGAAAATGGCCCTGAAAATCTCTCCCTTTTCCCCCATCATGGAGCAACCCCATACGTCAGTGCAGCCAAACACAGAACTGGTTATTGTTTCTTTAAGTCATGGCAAATGGCTGGGAATTAAAGCACAGCAGGGAGAGAGCAGGCTCTCATCCTGCCTGATGTGACACCCACGTTTGCATGGAAGGTTAATAAGAACAAAAAATAGACCAAATGGGTTAATTGGCCTTGAAACGTGTAAGCTGCGTGCATGGGCTATCATAAAGGAGCAGATTCACCTCCCACTAAAGGCAATCAGAAGTTTTTTATTGAAGGGGAAGAATCTGGACGAGGCCCAGAGGAAAAGCTTTAGCAACTCTTTATAATAAGAGCAAACCAGCAGTCCAATATGCCAGTTTGGTAGCTTTTTAATTAAAAAAAACAGAACCAACATCTCCACAGTCGGATTGAAGAAAAAATACTTAGTTTGGAGGAATGATATTTTGAAATAACACTAAGTTAAAAATATATCCCAAGACATTTCTGCTATGCCATTTGCTTTGTCAGTAGCAGAAGTTTGGCCTGCTGTCCCTGAATCCCAAGGGTGAGTTGGAAATCCTTATAGAGAAATTAGAAGTCTCATGTGTCATGTCATTTAATGCTTTATCTCTGCACAGGGGCTCTAACAGAGAGAAGGTCATTGGTGGAGCACATATAACGTTCTTCAAAAACGTTTCCTTAAACCTCTGGATTTACAATTTTGCTGGGTGAGAGGATATTTTGCCATCTTTATGCCGTTTGAGTTGAGTATACCTAAAACTGAATTAAGGTCACATGTCTATTCTGAGGAAGCCTCTTCATCTTATGAGATCAAAAAACTGTGGTAAAGCTCTGTGTATTTAAAGCATGAAGCTTTGGGAGTTGTTTGTGCCACTCTTTGAGTTAGAAGCTGTTTCTCTTTTGGCATCACTGTGCAGGCTCAGCGCTCTCCCTCTGCTTTTGCCACAACTGTTCCCTCAAAACTAAAAGACAAGAAGTTTTGCTCAACATGAGGCAGAGTTTCTGTGTTGATGGTGGCAGAGCACTGTAACAGCTGCCTAGGGAGGCAGTGGGACCTCCCTCTCTGGAGACATCCCAAACCCACCTGGACGTGTTCCTGTGTCACCTGCTCCAGGTGCCCCTGCCTTGGCAGAGGTGTGGAAGTGATGATCTCAAGGTCCGTTCCAACACCAAGCACTGTGCGATTCGGTGCTCACACCGTTTGCAGCCCGCGGGAGCGCTCCTGGTCACATCTCTATTAGGGCGAGACGCTCGGACACTCACCCTCGCTTCCTTGCTGGGCATTTCGGTGCGTGCTTCCCGCGGAGGGAGATGGCTCTCGCATTCCCGGTGTCTCCGTGCCGTGCCCGTGCGTTGCGGAGCAGCGGCGGCGGCCGGGCCTTGGCTCGGCGGCGGGCGGGCGGTGGCGGTGTCCGGGAGGTGGCGCCGCGGCGCCGCCGGCGCTGCCCTGGGCGCGGGGGAACCTCGGGGGCCGAGCCTGGCGGGGCGGGAGGAGGAGCGGCGGGGGGGGGGGGGGGGGGGGGGGCAGCGCCGCGGCTCCGTGCCCTGCGTGCGTGCGTGTGTGTGAGAGCAGCGGGCGGGCCGGCGGTATATAGAGGATGTGCCGCCGCATGGCTCGCCCCGGCCGCTGCCGCGCCAGCTCCTTGGGCCAGCGCCAGTAAAGCCTCTCGCCCTCGCCGCCCGGGCAGCCGCCTCCCTGCCCGCTCCAGGCGCCTCCGCCGGCCTCTCTCCCGGGTTTCCGGCGCCCCGGCGTCCCTCCTGCAGCGGCCGCTTCCCGCGGCTCCTCCGCGCCGGGGCAGAGCGAGCGCGTCCATGCGGTGCAGATGGCCGGGGCACAGCCAGGGGTGCACGCTCTGCAGCTCAAGCCCGTCTGCGTCTCCGAAACCCTCAAGAAAGGCGTCAAATTCGTCAAGTGGGACGATGTGAGTATTCCGCGGGTGGCTTCCTCCGGCAGGGGCACGGCGGGGTTACGGATCGATCGGGTGCGAGGGCTCCGGGCCCTGCCCCGCTCGGTGCGGAGGGCAGGTGCGGGCGGCGACAGAGATGTCCCCGCCGGGTGCTGCCCGAGCCGAGCGGCGGTGGTGAACCGGCGCCTGAATGCCGGGCAAACTTTCTGCGAGGGCTCTGCTGTGTAATAGCGCTTGACCAGTGCGAGCTGTGCGGAGCTGGCTCCTTTCGCGAGCGTCTTCCTCTCCCGCCTCGCGTGTTTCAGTGTGTGTGTTGTCACCTCTGTCCCCGTAACGTAGTTGTTTCAACCTGTTCCCTCGTTCCATCACCCGTCTCCTCCTCTCAGCCTCTCCTTTTCCTTCTGGCTCCTGCTCCTCTGGCTGTCTCTCTCGTTCTGGTGGAGTTGTCAAGCCCTGGATGTGTTTTCCCAGGGTTTGCAGTTTGGGTACCCTTGGTCATCTTACTTCCTCCGCATAAACCTACTTTCTTGGCTCGTTAGGGCATGAGACTCAACATTACATCTGCTTTCCTCTTACTGCTTGCTGCTTCCCAGCCCTTTACGTTTGTGTCGCCTGACGAAGGAAAGGAGCGCGGTTAACACTTCACCTTTGGTAGAGCAGCTGTTCGGCAGCTGGGGTTTCTTTCTTGGCACGCTGGCTATGCCCGGGACAGTCGCGGAGGAAAGAGGGGGCTAAACAGGAGAGTTGCCTTTTGCAAAGCCTGCGGAGAAGGAAAGGGGGATGAGTTCCCTGCTAGCTTTTGCTCCGGCGGTACAGCGGTGGGTGTTGTGTCTCAGTGGTGCGTGGAGGAGCAGGTGCCCCAGAAAGTCCGTGAGTGGTGTCTGCAGGCACAGAGGCATCGTGACACTCGAGCTGTGGTAGAGAAATGGCTGGGAAAGAAGGCAGGCAGTCTGAATGTCAGGAGAATTGTTGAGAATGAGTTGTTTTCAGAGCTCTTGTGTTTTTGCTGTGAGCTTGGCTGTGCTAAAGACGTCCTCTGTAACAACTGGAGGGACAGCAGCGAGGGGGAAGGAGCAGTTCATGTGTAACCACTGTTCTTGGCTTGTTATGTCTTGCTCTTTTGCCATTGCTTTCAGCCTGTCCAGCCAAATGTGTGAGCCTGACCCCTGTAAACCTGCGATAAACACTCTCAAGGAGAGAGGGAACATCGGAAACCAAACAACTTGTGGTGTGAAGTTTTATTTACAGTAATAAGCTAACACATTTTTCAAAGGCTCTGCAAACTGACCTTGTCTGCAGTACTGAACAGTGGCTTGATACAGGTTCTTTATGTTCAGGAACTAGGCTTAAATGACTTGCCTGAGAAAACGTTTTCTTTTGGTTGATGTTTTCCTTAGGGTAGGAAAAGGCAGCCTTGTCACTGCAGTTATTGTTTTATTTTTGGTAAGCTACCAAGGAATTTCCGTGTGTATATGCAGAGGTCAGGTTAATGATGTGAGTCTCCAGACTGAAAGTCTAAGCCATATCTGGCAACAGTTTAAATAATTAGAGTGTTACTTCCCAAATAATAATTGTATAGAATAGAATTAAAAGATGAAGAGGTGTTCTCCATGCCCAGTGGATGTTCAGTGGATAACCTGTCAGCTATAGGCCAGTTGGTAAAAAGATTTAAAATTATAAATGCAAAGGCTACAGTAATGAAACATGGCTAAATTCTGGAGAAAGACCTGTATTTTGGGTGAAGTGTTACTCAGCAGTACACAGGTGTTACCTGGAATGTGTGACTGAGTGCAGTCCTGTTGTGTTTAGTGAGTGCTTTTATTGGCAGCCTTGTGAAAGTTGATGCCTATTTAGCCACACTGTGATGAAGAATTCTAGCTTTAACTCATTGTTGGCCATGCACTGTGTGTATATCTGCACAAATCCCACCCGTCAGCCCTCCTGTCTTGCCTTTAGTGTTCTCAGCAATGGAACCCTGACAAAATCCAAGGTTTCAAGGGAAGGGAGTCTTCTCTGCCGCTCTGGCTGTATGAAGGCATTCAGATAAATACATGTTCGGTGCCTTTGAACACGTATTTGCCATTGAGTAGCCATTAACCACTTTGGAGTCTTAGTTTGCTGTGAAATTTATCTGCTGGAAGGTTTTTAAAAGGATGCTGATGGATATGAACCTCTGTGGTCTCTCATCTAAACAGACTCATTAGTGAAACAATAGGCTCTAATAAGAAGTAGTAAGCTACAACATCTAACTGTAAAACACAATTGACTGTAATGAGCACTTTGGCTCTGATGTGCGACCAGGGCTCTTCAGAAAAGCCAGGCTCACACACCAATGTTTATTATGCACCGTTTATTTTCACTGTGTGTGAGTGGGAGTTCAGTTCTTCCACAGTGCCTGTGCACTGGGGCAGCCTTTACCCTCTCCTTGTTCCCTTCCTGGCTGTTTTGGGTTGCAGTTTGAAGATGGTCCTGCTGACTTTCCTTTGCATTTCATGAAGCAGAAATGGTTGCTTCATGGTTGTAAGTGAATTCTTACAACTTGTACCAAGTTTGAGTCCAAAGCAAAATTTTTCTAGCTGAGCTTTAAACCACTGAGAATTCGTAAATGGGTCTTTTAAAATGGAAATGCTGGAAGCATTTAAACCAGAGCATGAGAGGTGTTTAAGGAATTTCACGTTGTGTGGAGTAACATTACAGAAAGCGTTTGCCTGCTTTGGGAAGGACACTGTGGCAGGGCATGCAGAACAGTCTCACAAAAGCTGTGGTGATACAGACTTGAAAACCATGTATGGACTGGCCATCCTGAGCCTCGTGTAGCTCTGTGCCTGCTCAGGAACTGAGGTGCTGGTAGCAGATGTGGCACTGACAGCTCACATGAGCCCCCTCTCTGAGGAACAGCACCGACATCTGCTCCGTGTCACCCCTGAGCCTCACCCAGTGCCTGCTGCCCCTGTGCTCTGGGCATCATCTAGCTGCAAAGGGAAATGCTCTGCCTGAGCTCGGTCAGGTGGAGAGGAGAGGTTGACATCAGCCACTCCAGCCAGGTGGAAGGCTGGGAATTGCATTTCCTCTGCAGGCCATCTTCAGTTTCTACATTGAAAAAGCATTAGCATTAATTCTGGCTTTGCAGGACAAGTCACTCTTTAATGTCTTGGATGATAATATTGCTCCTGCCATCCAATGCCTAATAAATTCCATTTGAGATCAAGGGTGTAAAGCACTAAAGTCAAACAGATTATTGTTGTCCTGTAACTTTGCTTTTCCTCATACTCTTTCTGTTGTGTTCTGTTAACAGTGTTCCAGGACAGAAAGCAAATTTTAGAAGGATTTGTTGCTCTTGGTGTGTAGTTTTGGATTTACAAGGCACTGAGCAAAAATAGCTTCTCTTAGAATCTGTAAAAGATAAACGTGGCTGGTTGCTTAGGTCTCTTTTTTTGTGTCTGCATCCATGTGTGTGCCTGGTTCAGATAGTTGTTGGCTGAGCACTTGCTTTCTCCAGTTGTTTTCTGAGTTGAGCCTCTTCTCCCTGACTGTGGGAGAGCCTTAGAGTGTCCTGGCTGCTGGTCTGGCTTTGAACAGCTGAGCTCTTGTATTCCTGGAGAGAAGTGAGAGAGGGGGAAGAACTGGCTTGATCCCCTCTGCTGTGATACCCAGTTGTAGCAGCTTTTCCTGATGAGAATTTAAAGTAGTTTAATAAATGAATGTAATTAAGTTCACAGGTACAACTTTTATGGTGAGGGGTTAAGCTTAATGTAGCAGAGTGTGTTTCTAGGCTGAGAAGGGTAAGGAAACTGGAGTGTAAAGAGCAACTTCTCCCAGGAATTACCTGTCTTGAGGGCTGAAATCTGCCCTGGCTGACTTCTTTCCTTGTTGTCTGGCCTGTAGTGGGAACAAGATAGACATAACTGAGTCTTTAAGCAGCTCAACAGCCAGAGCACAGCTGAGCTGATATTTTCTGAGAGCTGTAATTGGCACACTGTAGCGAGTTAAGATGATGGGGTGTGTTCAAAAATAGGTTTGTTTTCATTTCTTGCTTAAAGGCTTTCTTATCTTCCCCAGTGATAATATGTACTTTGCATAAAGATTTTGACTGATCTCTCTGTGGCTCACACTATTTGCTTTCCCTTTTAAGTTAACTGTATTGCTAAGGTGAATTCTGCTAAATTGAGGGCCAGGATTCCAATTTTCTAGCCCTGTCTTTTCTCTAAGCATTGGATTACTGCAGCAAACATCCTGACAGGTAGCATTGCTTAATGGCTACAGAACTGCCCAAGGTGAGCAGAAAAATAGAACCCAGGTCTTTCAAGTCTTTTAAATGCCTTTCTCTTAGAGCACTTTATCTTAATAAAGCATTTTTGAGCTCAGAGTGAATGCTCTGGGAATATGCAGGCTTCTTTATCTGTTTAGAATGTTTTAAAGAAGATTATCAAGAGTATCCCCTTTAACCTTATAAGTAAACACAACATCAGAGCATCGTTATTATGGATAAGCTGAGATGAAACAAATAAGCAACTTGGAATTTTTCAGAAGTTATTTTAAGTAACTTTTTTCCCCCCCTGCCTTTTTTTGTTTGTTTTTAAACTGTGCACAAGCCTGCCACTCCAGTACATTAGTGAGGACATGAAAAATGAGCAAGCATTGTTCTGTGTGTATAAAACTAAAACAATAAGCTGAAGAGTTTATTTTTTTGTGAACACTTTCAGTTTGGAGTGAAGAGGTCAAGTCGGACATTCTGGAGTTTTTGTTTCTTCTTTGCTGCTAATCTTCATGTAGTAAACAAGTATCAGCTCTGGGCTATTGAAAAGTATTTTATCTGAATGAGTGTAAGTTGTGGTTTTGGTCTTGTGCAACACAGGAGATGGAATTTACAATTTTTAAGAGTTAATATTTAGTAAATGGGAAAGCCTGAACTTGGTTATTAACTCCATTGGAAAGCTCTTTATAACTTAAGTGTGGGAGGGGGGAAAGATAAGATTTGGATCTGCTGCAGATTGGTTTAATGCCTGCCTGGGAAGATCAGATGTTCAAGTCAGAGATGACATCTCTGTTAGTGGAGTTTTGGAGCCCTTTGGAATGTTGGTGGATACATGGGAAAGTGAAAACCAGAAAACAAGTCCTAAATAAATGAACATTCTTTGGGAAAGGGAAGTTGGCTGTGTAGTTGTGCACTGTGTGCTTTCTTCACTTCAGTGCTTGAATGCTCAAGACTGTTTTGGTTTTTTTAACAAGACCTGGAGTGAAATAGTTAACACACAAATAACTGTTGCAGTCTATTTCTACCTGTGCAGTCTGATCTATTATAAAGTAAATGCTTCATAAGCACTTTTTAATTTATTTTCACAAGGGCCATTAAATGACAAAATGTTTCCAGTTCTGCTGTTGAAGAGCCAAAAAAAGCCCAGCATTAAAAATCTCCTAATTTTTAGTCTGTGATTAGATACCTTGGGCCTGATTTTCAGCCTGCAGTGTCATACTGTCAGATGTTCAGAATGCCTCCCCAGTGATCTCAGATGGGTTTGAGCTCAGCATCTCTGAGAATTAGAAAATGAAATGTGCAAGTATAATTCCAGTGTTCTCTCAAAATCAGAATGCAGCATTTATGCTGATGAGCAGACTGGTTTAAATTATGTTCTCAGCATCACACAAGAACTCTCTGGCCATGGTAAAAATCTTTCTGGCTGGCATTTCACTGCCTTTGCTCTAAAGTTCTCCCTTTTTTCTGTCTTTCTTGACTGTTTAGCTTGCAACATTTAAGGCCTCATGCAAACAAGTGCAAAAGGAGGATCATTAGTTTGAGTGTGAGGATATCCTGAGAAATGGGTAGGACAGAGAAATCCCACTCAAGGCAGATCCTTGGAACTTGAACTCTCTCATCAGCAGAAGGGCGATTTCTGTCCTGTGGTGCCATCACCAAAGTTTCCCCAGGGTTTTACAACTCTAATAGTGAAGAATATCTTGCATGTTCCTATTGAACAAGTAAAATTTCATTTTACAATTCTATAAGATCAATTCCAGATCAATTCAATTTTTGTCCTTCCAAGTGCTCATCTCACCTTCACCAACACTTCCTTCTTGCAACCTGTTCACTTGTGGCAGACTGGGTTCCTCTGCCCTCAGTAAAAGAGGGCATCTTTACCCTTCCAGATGATTTCAGAGGTTCACTACAAATGGAATGGGGACTTTGTCCCTTTCACTGGTAGTTCAGCTGTCAGCCTGAAGAAGTTCATAGTTCTGATTGTGTGGGTTAATCCTGTTTAGTTCCAGTCTGAGTACACTCAGTGTATTCTGGAATTCACAGCTCATGTGTCTGCTGAGCCTGTGGAAACCGGGCTTTTGCTGTCCCTTCTCCTTTCTCCTTCTCTGCTTCCTCCAGGCCTGGAATCCACCTGATTTGTGGGGTGGCAAAAGAGCTCTTTTTAGGGGCTGTCCTCACATCTCACACCTTTGCTCAACCAGATTTTAGGCCCTTTGGCCAAAGTGAAAGAAATGTTCAAGAATATTTTGTCTCTGCTGGCAGAAGTCCATATTTCTTAGCTCTGTGTTTCAAAGCAGTTTGGCAGAAATTTTCCAGAAGATTCAAGCAAGTGAAATAATGATGTGTAAAAGTTTTCAGGTTATATTTGGGGATGTTCAATGCCTCTGAAAGTCTGAAGCAGACCCAGGAAAGCACAGTCAGCCTTAATAAGGCAGTGTCATGAGCCCCATCTGTCAGAAGAGCTGAGGACAGAGGCTGCTCTGCTTTTCTTTTTGAAATCTGTTGATGTGAATTTGTAGTGCAGCTGTTTCTAAGAAACATCATCATTATCTTGATATGATTTATTTAAACACAAGCTCTTCTGGCTCATGATCATGGAGTAAAAGGTTCCATCTCATGCCAGATCATGGTGGTGCTCTGAAAGATAAGGTCAGAAAGGAGCTAAACCAAAGTTTCCACCCTTTTTGCTGATTATCTTTGTATGATGATCTTTCCTGGTCAGTAGTAATGGAATGGAAGTGGCACTTTTTGTTCACTGGTGTTACAGGTAGTTTGAGGGACCCACTCTTAAAATCAGATTTTGAAGCATTTACCTTGAGTCATTTAATTATGAATTTATCCATTGATCTTCTGTGCTTGTGTTCTGCTGTGCCTGGCTGGTAAGGATCCCAAAGTTCCTTGTGGCATAAAGTTGAAACCTCTTTATTTAAAAGTATAAAGCAAAGAATATTGCTAATGCAGGATCTGAGGCTGAACAGCCAGTTAGGATGCAACTTAATGGAGTAAGTATAGAGCAGCCACATTACTCATTTGAGGCTATGGAATTGGAGGAAAGTAGAGAATTGGCCCTAAATCAGCAAGTAAAAAGATGGAGGACTTCTAAAGGTGAAATTAAAAGCCCTTCAAGAAAGTTATTCTCTTAAGCTGAGGCCAGGGTGATGCACAGCACACTGGGACTGCCAGGGTAGGGCCACTCTTTCTTTAAGGAATTTGCAGGAGCAGCCTCTTGGAAACCAAGCCATGGCTTGGTATGAGCACCCATGGGTGGCATTTCCAAAGCCTGCTAACCCACAGTCATGTGCACCATTGATTGGGATACTCCCCCTTTCTTTTTCCTCTGCCCCTTCTGGTCACAGCTGGTTTTTGCCTTGGTCATCTCCTCCTGTACCTTTTTTATGTGCTTGGAAGTGTCCCAGGAATGTGGCCTGTTCCTCAAAGGGCTGCTTCATTTGTTATCCAGAGGAATGGATCTAGGACATGGGCTAGTCTCCTACTACACATTTAAATTGTTAATTTCCAAATCCTTTGGCTTTAGAGATGAGCAACACATTTTTATTTCCTGTTCCGTCTCACTTTTGGATCTGAGTGGGTTAGGGGAGATATGCATGCCTGCTCCTGAATTCTTTGTCCTTGAAATTTTGTTTGTTACTTTAATTTTCCTCCTCCTCTCTTGACTTCTGTCCATAGCTCTCTTCTTCAGAGCTGTGTGTGGTTGGTCAGTCTGCTCAGGAGAGTTATGAGGTCAGCTCTTTGGGTGAGGAAATGGAATTAATGGGCTTGAGGATGCTCATAAATGACTGCAGGTGTGTCTTATGGGTCATAAACCACAGCCATTCCCTTGCAGTGCAGTAATGTTTGTAAATAAATGCACCAGACAATTGTTGGTTGAAGCAAAAAATCTGTTTCAGAGCCTTGAACTGCTGCTGTTCTTGAATGTCTATTGCAAAAGGGGTTTTTCAAGGGTCTTTTTGGTTGTTTCCTGCCTTTGCAGAGTAGAATAAAAGCAAGAGACATGTGACAAAGGACTCTGCTTTGCTCTGGAGTGGGGAAGGACTTACAGAACTGACTCAGTTTATTTCTATTCCTCCACACCCAGATCAGTGTGTGGCATTTGATGTCAGGGATTTACAGGAGTGATAATTAACTTGTAGGACATATAAAGCATTATGCACATGGCTTTTATTGCTGTGCAAGAGCTCCTAAGACACTGTTGCACAAATACATGTGCAAGGTTATTCTCAGATCCTGTGTGACAGTGTGGGGGTTCTCATGTTCATCAGCACATTAATTGTGCTGTGCTAATGTCAGAGTAGTGGAGTTAATTAACAAATTAACCAAACAGCTTTCTGGAGCAGAGATTCCCAGACTAAGACTCACCCTGTCATGATGAAGTTTCCTTTAGGCCACCCTAATAGATATTGAAGGTGCTTTCCCCATCCTCTGCTTTCTTGAGTCTGATTCTAGTCAACATTTTACAGCCCACATTCTCCAAAAGTATCACTCTGATAGCTGTGTGTCATCAAACACACTTTCGTTTGGAGCAACTGATTTGAAGTGATTAACCAGCAAAATTAGTTAATCCTAGACATAATTGCTTTGTGTCTGTTTCCCATCACTTCCTTCTCTTTCCCCCTGAAGTTGATTCTATCTCATCTAAAGGCAGAAGGTCTTTATCTTTGCTCATTTTGTATTTTCACACACAGGCTGCATATGACACAGTGAAATAAACTTAAAAAGGACAGTTATGCCTCCAGACCAGGGATTTTTTTTCTCTTTTTGAATGGTGGAGGTCTAAGAACCCTTTTTTAGGTGCTGCTGGATACAGACAGATTTCTTCAGGATCTGATATATTTTCAAACCAAATTTGCATGTTGCTTCTAAACAGTATCCAGCTCTCAGGTGTACAAGATTTTAAAAACTAGAAGGAAATGGGGGAGAAATGAGAATCTACAAATTCTGCATGTCTGTTCTCTTAGGGAAGGGGGCAGTGTTTTAATGAAGGGTCAGTGGTGCTTTGGGCAGAGCTTTGGGCCCACTGGGGCCATTCCCATGGCACTGGCACAGCCACACTTGTTCCCAGCCTCTGGAAACTCCTGAGGCACCATTTCAGTGTCAGTGCACCTCTGGACAGATGCAAAGCCTGAGTCTTGCAGTTATAAAAAGGGCTTCTACACTCACTGAAGGGTTTGATCTTGTATTTCCTCTTAGTGTAGAACTTGCCCTTCAGTTTTCATTTCTCTTGTGCTCAGATCAAAATGTGCTTGATGCCATTTTATTCTTTGCCCTTGTTGCCCTGTAGGCTCCTGGCTGGTTCTGGGTCTGTCACTGAGCTGCTCTGGCTCTCAGCTGTTGTAGCTGTGAACTGGGAGAAGTTTCTCTTCCCTGTTTCAGGAATGCCCATTGCTGGGAGCTGAGTGCTGTGTCATGAGGGATTGTGCTGGTGACATGATCTAGACAAGTGTTCTTGCATCAGAAATGACACTTAGAGAAGTTAAGTTGTATTTGTTTATAATAGTGTCACTTCCATCAACTTTCTGTGTACTGTTACTCTACACTTAAATATGTTTGATTTAAATTGGAACCTGTTACAGCCCATTTTTCCTCCTCAAAGCAATGTGACCTCACACATTACTGCTTTGGAAGTAGGTGAATGTTGAAGCTGTAAAATACCTGTAGCACTTCAACAGAAACATAAATTCTTTCTGAGGAGGAACTGTGTGTTTAGCCTGGGTTTCTGGGGAGCTGAGACTTGGGCGATTTATTTGTATCCTTGTCTTTTTCCACTCGATGCCCTTACATACCTTCTAAATTGAGTTTGAAAAATGGGAAGAGGTCTTGAGATAACAGCATCTTTATGGATGTCATGAAAAATAGAAGAGAAAGAGAGGAGAAATCCTATTAGGAGCAGGCTGCACTGATGTCAGTTATTGTTAGGCACCAGGGAGGCCTGATGTGAGAGATGTCATGAACTCCCACCTGTGGAAAAGGCTTGGGTTAGAGCTTGTGTCTCTCGAGTCAGGCACTGCTGTCAGTCAGAAGACATGAATCTGGAGCTAACAAGGCTGCCTTGCTCAGTGTGCTAAAAACGGGCCTGTTTTTAATGACCTGAGCTATGGATGTTGCCAGACTAGACAGGTTTACAGCCAGTGTGAAAGTGAGGTGGAATACAGATATATTCCCATGACGAAAATGTTCATGGTTTGATTAAGAGATAAATATTAATGGAATGTTACTGACAAAAGTCTTAAGGTAAAGAATGCAATTCCATGTTCTCTAGGCAAATCCAGCCTTTGTAAAATTAAGTTTTCTGGGTGTTTAGTGTTGATATCTGAAGGTGAAGGCAGATCAAGGTGGGCAGTGGACACCTAACTGTAATGTTTTACTGTGTGGGCTCTAGTTTGTCATTCAGGGTATTATGCCTGTTCAACTTCATCTACTTCCAGCTTTTCTGGGTTAGCTCCATGTGTTGACAAGTCTGGAGTTATTAGGTGCTGTCTCCACAGTAATGGAAGAACATGATGTCAGAAAAATGGAGATGAGGCAGGTGATACTAAATTCTTTCAGTGACATCTTGCTAGTGATACCTTCAGGGTAATTTCTTGATGTTGCAATTCATTAACACGGATGGCAAAGCAGCTTGTGCATAATTATGTGTTCTGTGTGCTGACATGGATTTCTTGTTTGTCCTTTCTCTGCCAGGACTCCACTGTTGTGACTCCAATTATCCTCAGAACAGACCCACAGGGATTTTTCTTCTACTGGACAGATCAAAATAAGGTAAGAGAAAAGCTTCCAGTTCCAGAGTGGTTCTTCCTTTTCTCTGTGGTGTGATGTGAGGTCCTGGCACAGCAGACAGGCATTTTATCAGTGTATCTCCCTCTGCTCTTCTGGACAGCAGAGACAGCAGGCCTGTGGCTCATCCCTGGTGCACAGATCTTGGGGAGATGGATGGAAGATTTGGTGAGTTCCACCCATGTTCATGCTGGGATGCCCAGTGAGGTGTATCACTGTCCTGGCAGGGAACAGGAAGGATCCATTTGGGATGTTGTGGTTCATAAGTTGGCTTGTGGTTCCTCTTGCCTTCTGAGGGGTTTGTCTGTGCTGCCTGGCAGGCCCAGAGTTCCCAGAGGCCATCCTCCCTTGGAGTTGTTCCTCCTTAGCAGCCACGTGCTGGTTCCCTGTGCCTGGTGGGCCACGTCACCGAGTCCTTCCTAATCCTCTCTGGACACTTTCAGAAACATTCCGGTGTGCTGAGCTCAGCCCGTGCCTGGGGAGCAGTTGGGAGAGCTGCTGGCCTGATTCATCACTGCTGTGCTCCAGTTTCACATCTGTGCCACCCCTCAGAGCCACCACTGCCCTGCTCCCAGCTGCTGGAGGCTGGCAGCTCAAGGAGACCCTGAGCACTTGGGTGCAGCTTGTTTCATACACAGGTTTAGAATAGAAAATCAGTGTTGCAATTGATACTGGAAAGCACTGTATCCAAACTGGGAATTGAATGAGTTTCTCCTCGTTATACAGATGAATTTTCAAGCACTTATCAACTAAGTGCTTGTACTGGCTCCCTGTTGAATATGGTGTTGAACTTAGTAGTGCTTGAGCTTTGCCCTTGTGTGAGTATCTGCCAAAAAACCTCAGCGTGTGCTTGTAGTATTCTGCCTGCAGAAACCTGGTTTACCAGTTTGTAGCTGTTTTTCAGGAGTTCTTGTTGATTTTGTTTAGATACCAGGGCAAAAATAGCTCGAGGAGATAGCAACCATGAAATTGCAGGCACATCGAGGAGGCAATTTGCTATTACATGAGATGGTGTTTATCTTCCTGTGTTTGCTTTTGAGAGGAGAGGGAGCTCGGTTCTGAGCGAGTCTATTTGGAAATCATATCCTGGAGTTTATAATGAAAATCTTGGCTTTGCCTGTGCTTGTGCAAGGTTGTGGTGGGTAATAGTGAGTTCATGTGCTGCCAGTGCAGAGCTGTTTGAAATGACTGCCCAGAGCAGCCAAGTGAGTGCCCTCAGAAGCTGTGAGTGATTTACACTGACCCAGTGCTGTGCCAGGACACAGTGCAGCCTTTTGGCTTGTTCCTTCCCTTGCATAAACTAATTGTATAAGCTAAAAAATAACCATCAACTTTGTAAGAATAAGTGGAAACCCAGAGCTGATTGGAGAGTTTATTTCACTTTTAATATGTTTGGCACTAAGACCTCCTTCAGTTTCCTACTGTTGTCTGTAAAAACAATGTCTTGAAGCAATTCTGTGAAGGATAGCTATTTATAGAATTGTTGTTCTCATGTTCATGAAAAAATGTATTTATAATGCTCAGAGCATTTTTTTAAAGGTTAGGTATTTATACAAGAGGTTGAAGTGTCAGTTTGATTTTTAAACTTGCAAATCAAGGCTCTGTAAGGAACAAGAGGGATTTTTTTCTGGTTAATAATTCATGACAACTAGGTGAAGCTTGTTTCTAAACACCATTCTAGCAGTGCCTATTTAAAGAAAGTAAATTTGTATCTACTGGGGTGCTGATAGTGCAAGGACTGGAAAGGAGATGCCTTTTTCTGCTTTTACAGAGTGTTTGGATTCATGTTGATTGTGAAATTGCAAATACATGAAAAAAGGAGGTTATATAGGAGAATCTCTTTAATTTCCTTCTCTTTGTGTGAAGTGATCCTGTGATGATAGTACAACTATGTGAAGAAATATGAGGACAATACAACCTCGGTGTGATCACTTTCTCTTTTTTCCCTGTGTTATTTTTTTAAGCAGTTGCTTTTGTCAGGAGCAAGGCCTGCTATTTTCTGTGTGTGCAAAGATAAGCCTTGCTAAACAAAGTGATGAAGTGGGAGAAGCCTGCTGCCAGCTTCCTTGATCAGGCACGTTTTTCTGGGAGCTGACTACAAAAGGTGCAGGGATGAGGCCTGAGCAGCAGCTGTCTCTCAAGCCATTTGTGTGTCCTGTTTGGCAGGCACTGTGTGAAACAGTAAATCACTGCCTGGAGAATGGTGTGCTGCTTAAAACAGCAGTCTGCCTCCTTTGCTTGCTGTTGCCTTATCAGTCAAGTTACCAAAAAATGGCATGAATCTCTGGGAGGGAAAAACAAACAGAAAAGCACTGCCCTGTGCTATATTTTTATTTAGCTTAGAGAACTGGTGGTTGTAGCCCTGCAGCTTTCCCAACTCCTTGGCTGATTTAGCTTCTTCTGGCATTGTTTCCTTGTTCTTTTCCTTTTCTGTTTCTGCTCTGTTGCAGGGAAAAGCAAATAATGTGCAGTGTCTGCTGTGTAGCAGTGGGTCTGGACAGCCTTTGGGATTGCTCCTGGTGCTGTCAGAGCACAAAGTTCTGGTGAAGCTGTGGGGAGCAGCCCTCCCTCAGTGCCCCTGAGCCCATCTCCCCATGATGCTCACGGGGTTTGCAGCCCATCAGTGGGTGTGGGTAATGCTGCAGCCCAGCAGAGGAGGCTCCAAAACGCTGCTGAGGGGCAGGTTTTATACACAATGTGGGAAATGGATTTGTAGAGGTCTCAAAGCCTCACAGAGAGCTCACCAAGTGTGCATCTGTGTGCAAACCTTGAGATGGCAAATGCTGACTTAGAAATGCCATGGGGTAAGGCAGATGTTGTTGAGAGGGAAATGGAACTGGAAGCAAGTTTTAGAGGATGGCTTTGCAGATAAGGCTGGATACTTTGGAGAAATAGAGCTGTGAAAGATGCATTGTATTAGAACCCATGAGGTTTGAGATGATTGGCTTTAAGGCATTGACAGCATTGTGTGGCAAAAGGTGATAGGCCAAGAAATGCTTATAATGTGTTGTAATTAGGAAATAGTTTGGCTTCTGATAGTGATGGTGTGAATTTTAACATCTGCACTGCCTCACCCTTCACCATGAGACTGAAAATGGAATACAGGTGTTTAAAATGCCTCTCAGCTGCCCCATCTCTGGGTCAGTGTAAGGGTATTGTCTGACCTATCCATGACCAGAGTGCACTGTACATTGCTTTGCCTTGTGGCTTTCTGATAAATAAGTTAGTACCAGTTTCCAGTTTAGTCTCAGCTGTGCTCCTCAGAAACAATCCAAGATCTGTGGTTTCAACCCCATGGAGATTATGCCACATGTGAAACACATTTTCAGTTGGGTGGCAGTTTTTGTGGGGTGAAGGTCTGTTATGTAATTTTATTGAAGCTCCAATCTTGCAGTTAGGTGAGACCCATGTGGTGTCCTGCATTTTGACCCTCTCACTGTGCATCTGCATATTTCAGCTGATGTTGCTGTCACCAGTTAGGGTAACCCTCCAAAATCAAAGCATCCGTAGCATTTCCCTATTTCCTGATAACAGCAAGAGCATTTGATACCTTTTGTTTTGAACAGATGGCAGGACAGCTTTCTGATGTTAATTGTATTTTTCAGTATGAAATTCTTTTGTTGCTGAAGATTCTGTAATATTTTCTTCATCTGCATGCAGACTGCTGGCTGATTCCATATTATTACTTGAATGGTTCTCCACCTGGGCTTTAAAAGAAAAAGTAATTAATGTGACAAGCTTATGTCTGTTACTTATCTTATTGTTTAGATAATGTTTCTTATCTACAGCAAATCCAGACAATATTCATTGTGGTGTTGTATTTTTATGCCCTGACTAAAACCCCAATTTATTTTATTTTAACACAGGCCATTTCTTCCATTTGTTCTTATTCTTGTCATGAGCGTGGAAGAAAGATAAATCAAAATTTAACCAGGTGAAGGGAGTCTGCTGGAATAAAAAGGAGTGATAATCAAAAGCATTTCTCAGGAGAGGAGCAGGGGCTTGGAAGCATTTGGTGTGTTTAGCCCAGCTAGCAAAGCAAAGCTAGACAAGGAGTGATTTCTGTCTGTGGATAAATGTATTAATGGGTGCACAGACAGACTAGGAGAAGGAAAAAGGTATTGTCAGGCACTTTGTGTGTTATTGCTCCTGCATCCTTTGTCTGGAAGCTGTTGTGCAATCAAAAGGTTGTTGGGAGAAGGCACTTAGCCATTGAGAGCAGTTCTAACACTGTGCAGGGAAGGAGGGAAGGGAGCAAAGCAGCTGATTGCTTTTGTGGTGGATGCATTTAGGGGTTTAAAAGTCTGAGGATGGTTAATATGCTGTCTTTTCTCTCACTAGCACATACTGATTTATTCCCCTTGATGTATTTATTTTTGTGTGATGTGTGGCAGCACCCTGAAAACACAGGGGATGCAGACCCAGTCTGACCCACTGCCCCATGAAAAGAGATTGAACAGTCTCTGTTGTGAAACTCAACATAAGTGCCCAGTTCCTGGGGCTCAGCAGCATTTTCTATTGTAAACAGATGATGATCTTGTTTGTCCAAAGGAAGTATTTGTTGAGAAGCTCCTGGGAGTGCTGATCCTCTGTGGGAGGGGATGTGAGACTGGAGTGTCCCTCCTCAGCCCTTTGCAGTTTGAGCAGCAGGACAGCCCAGCCAAGGGCTTGAGCACCAGCTTCAGGGTGTACATGGCACCATTCCTGCCTTAAAATCTGAAGTGTAATTGAGGGGAAATGGAGTGGTGAAGCCACAGAAATGCTCACAGGCAGCCATTCCTGCCAGACTGACAGGCTGAGGGTATCTCAAGGCAGAGACACCTGATCTGTGCAGTGATTTAATGACAGTTTTGCAGTTTTCAAGGGAAAAAGTGGGGTAGTTTGTGCTCTAACAGGAGCAGGCCTGTGTTCATGTGTGACATCACTGGCAGAGCTGGTGGCAGCAGGCAGCAGCTCAGGCACAGGATCTGAGCTTGACACAAGAGCCTGGAGCAATAATCCTGAGCCTAGAGCTCTCTTGTGCCATGAGAGTGCATGAAGTGGTTCCTTGAGATAAAAGATGAGAGGCTTTTTCTCTCTTGGAAGGTCGTCTCCCTTTCTGTGTCCTGATGTGATCCTGAGTTCCTTTGGGCCTGAAACCCCAGCACAGATGACAGAGTGTGGGAAATGGAGCTCGAGGGCTGTAGGTAGGATTCAGGAGGATTAGGGTTTGGCTTCAGCATGTTTGTGGGTTCTGTGGCAATCCCTTTGCTCTCATCCAAATGGAAGATGATGTGGCATTTTTCCAGTTTCTGGGGATTTTGCCTCTTATGTAAGAGAGTTCTTTTGTGTCCCTTCTGGAGCTGAGCTTTAAAACAACTGGGTCAGTATTTGTATTGCCCCATGGATCAAAAATGTTTACATGATGTCTGTCTATCCTTTACAGTACATTTGACAAGCAAACCATAAAGACTGAAGTTAATATATCAATATTTAAAATACACTTAGTAGTTTAATGTGAATGGAATATTTACCAGTGCCAGGTTTAAAAATACCTGCTCCAAATCTCAGCTGTTTGGCTTAATTTATTCAAGAGCAAGGTCACTCAGTTGTGCATCTCAGCACTGAAAACATCCAAGGAGTGCATCATTAAACATGTATTCACACTTCTCTCTCTGGCATGTAAACAGAAAGAAAGCTAAATAACTTAAACCCTTAAAAACTTGAGACTGTAAATAGGACTAATGGGATGAGAAAAAATAATGCCTATGTCCTTATAAAGGAATATTTTAACGTGTGTAGTGAAAATCTCAATTTTCTTGCTCATTCTTGTAGCATCCTTAGCATTTCAGCAGTCACCATCCCTTTCTGTTAATTGTTTCATGATGAGTATTGGACACATGGGCTCTGTCAGGTTTTGTCATATGAGAAGATTTGCCTTTGTTGCAGCTGTAGAACACTGGAGTTACAATTCCTTGGGTCCATGTCCTGGCATTCTACCAGGCAAACCTTGTGGAGGGTTTTTTGTTGTTGCTTTATTTATTCTGTATGGGATGTCTTGTATTCTCAGTGCTCTACAACTTCTGAGGCTTCTCCATGGACTTCTGTAAGAACAAAAACCAGACTCTAATTTGCATCTGCACATTTTCCAGTGTCAAATGGGCACAAGGGGAAATAATACAAAGACTGTGAAAGTGTTTTTATATCTATAGGACACTTTTGATATCAGATCGTAATCCTCTCCTACCGAAGGGAAAGTAAAATGGATTAATGAATGGTGCTGCTCTAAACTTGCTCCATTCTTGCATATTTGAACTGAGTGTAAAGCTGAAAGTGGATTGTCTCTGATTTTTGAGCAGGGGTTGCTTGTTGTATTTTGGTTGGAAATTTAAGAATAAGGGGTTTCAGGCTCTGGCAGGTGGAGATGGTTCTGTGGAGGTCCTGCTCATCTTTTCACTGCAAATCTGGATGAGGACTTCCCTGGGACAAGGAGTTGGGGTGATGTGAGGTTTTGCTTTTTAATGACACTGGAAACTGGGAGTGAACCTGAAGCAGACAGTGAAATAATAATGGTGGCACAGCAAATAATCTGGGTTTTGCAGTCTTTGTGATTGGTGAATTTGAGGTGTGACATCAGGAGGCACCATGGTGGCATTACGAACTTGAGAACAGCTCATGTTTTCTTCCCAACAACTTAAAAATCAGCTTGTGAGCAGACTAAAAAGAAGACAGGGAAAGTGGTGGGGAATTGCCACAGACAGTCAGAATGGGAGGAAATATTTCATGGAGGTCAGCTTCCCATCAGGCTGCTGATTTAAAGGAAATCTCTCTGCTTTCAAAACATGGAAATTGTTCAAGGCCCATTAGGGAAATGGTACTACATCAAACACAGATCTCTAATAAGCATTTCCCACTGCTGAATATCTGCCTTCTTGTGAGGGAGGCAGGAATAGAAAATGAGGAGTTGGGTTTAATCCACAACACAGATCCAGTTGCTGAAGTGAGGAAGCCCAAGAACCTCAGAAAGTGAGGATGACTCTGGAGTCAGCCAAATTTATGTACTGCTGAGTTCTCAGGCCCTGAGAACAATCCTCATGTTGTATTTCACGTGAGAATATTATCCTTGCTGTCTATTGAACATGGGTTGTGACTTTCCCATAAAGATGAGATTGTAGGTTGTCTGTTGTTGAACAGGACTGAGACTTTGGCTGTAGATGGATATAAATGTCGAATGTTACAAAAAATTGGAGACTTGAATTTTTATGCAAGAGATTCTTATGATCTGTCTGCCAGAGACTGTCTTGCTGTTACAATTTTCAATTTAAATAGTTCAGTAAGGAAAGCTTGTGACCAAGTTGACCAACATCCCCTAAAGTGCCTTCCTGGGCTGGTGTCTGTTTTCGAGCTGAGCAGGGCTTGCAGTAAACAGAGCCACTGGTGTGCCATAAGCCAGCCTGCAGTCTCATTTTTACCTCCTTAATTAAAAAAAATCTCTGGTGTTCATGCCTGCAGCTTGTGCATCGATTTGGTTGAATGTGCAGCATCAGCTTTGCTGCCTGACCTATTATTAGCATAGTTCAAACATTGGCTCCTAGCACATCAGCTTGGCTGATCTGTGGAAGGATAGCTGACCTCCTGGTGTGCCTGTTGGATTGACTGCTCTGTAATGCTTCACATCCTGCCTGTTTCCTCTCCCTGTGATGCTTTCTGGGTGTGTTTTTTTGTTTGGTTTGTTTTTGGTTTTTTTCTTTTTTTTTTTTTTTTGGCTGTGTGTGAGAGAGTGCTCCAAAAATAAAGGTCTTTAAAAATAAGATATGTTCTGTCTCCATACATGTGATCTTCCTGTGTGGACATAGGCACTGCACTAGGAATCAGTGCTGTGGGATAACTGTGTTAGAGANTTTTTTTTTTTTTTTTTGTTTTGTTTTTTTTTTGGGTTTTTTTTTTTTTTTTTTTTTTTTTTTTTTTGAGGAGTTTGAAAGATTCTCTTGAAATACAAGTGAGTGGCAATAAATGACAGTTTTGCACCAATCTTGCCTTATGTACCTTAAGGCTTTTTACCACTAAAAAGGTGGACTTGACCCTGCTTCTCTCTCTGCCAGTTCTGGCATTTCACACACTCTGCCTGCTTGCAGCTGGCATCACACAGGGCAGAAATGCCCCTGGCCTGGGTGTTCAGTGGTAACAATGTGCTCCTTTGTACCTCTGCCTTCCTTTTTGGTTTGGGGTTAGTGTGGAAGGACACAAAAGCTTCCTTTCCTAGGGAATCATCTCAGTGCTGTCTTTTCTTTTTACAGACAAATTGTATTAACCCAGCATTGGGAAAACACGGTAACAGCTCTGAATGCTACAGATTATGAATTTTAGGTGTGTCTGTTATTTTTAAATAATTCTAACTGTACAGATGCTTTTTGCATTGCCAATCTCCTGCAGATATTCTGCTGGATTAGAAGGCATGTGAAATCCACAGGCATATTCCTGCTCTTTTGTGCTGCTGTATCCCCTTTGCCAGGCATCAGTCGTGCTATTGAGTCTCTGAGCAAGCTATGGAGGGTGTCAAATCCCCAAAAAAGGGATGACTGTGCCTTCCCCTGGCTGTGGTTTGTAGGTGTGATGTGTGTGCAGCCAGCAGCAAACCTCCTGTCTTGCCTTCCCACAGTTAGGGCTCTACACCAGGCAGGGAGTGAGAAATCATCTTCATTACTGCTTCCAGTTCATCTTTCCACATAGGCACGTTCAGCAGTGGAAATTCCTGGTGTCCAAATTCCACTTGTGAACAGAAAACCCATGACAGGGCCATGTTCTCATCTCTGAGACTCAGTTTGTGATGCTGTAGCTCTCTGATGCTGAGCTGTTCCTCATGCACTCGGTGTGGGCAAGGAGCAGGGGCTCCCATGTAGATGTAGATGTAGATTTATCTTCATTCATATCCCAGCAACACTTCCAGTGTCTGGATTTTTATTGTGGAGTCTGGCCCATGCCTTTATCCAAGGTGTGCTCTGCATCATGTGGGAGGAACAGGGTGTTCTGTTGTCCCAGAAACTGCTGGTGGCTGGAGCATGTCTGTAAATCCTGACTCTCCGGGGCATGTCACACACTCAGCTGCCCAATTATCCCAATGCACTTGGGGGTATAAATAGCACTGGTATTTCAGGGCTCCACTCACACAGCAAAAGTGAAATCCTACCCCAGTGCCACATCCCAAAGAGTTCCTGTGCTGTCTGAGGCCGGGGATTACCAGAACCTCCCCCTGATCCCAAGGGCGGTCACAGTGTGCCTGCAGAGCTTTACTGAGCCTTCTGCCTCTGCCTGTGCAGACACTGCCGGGCTGTCCCAGCCCTGGCCGCCCCCCGGGCCGGGCTGTCACATCCCTTGGCTGCCCCCGGTGCCAGAGCCTGCCCCAAAGCTGGAGAGCTCCATGGGCTGGGAGCTGTTTCAGGTTCTGTTTGTTGACAGCCTGCTTGGCACTGACTGAACTAACCAAACTGTGAGAGTTTTAATGTGGTCACTGCACAGTATTTCTCACTTCAGGGGCCTGTGGATCATTTGGACAGGTGCTTCCCTACCCAGGGAGCTGCTTATCTCTGCCTGATAAACAGCAATAAGTGCTGTAATGAGAATCATAATGAAAATATTGATTAGCAGGGTAGAGCTGCGTGGTACTGAGTGGTGCTTGTTGAAGCCTTGTTAAAACAATAATGAAATTCTAAAGGAAGCTCTTATTCTTTAATTCTAGCTGCCCTGTGTTTACCCAGGATAGTGAGACGTCAGGCCTTATTTAATAAAGTATATTATGAAGTGGAACAGTAATGCTTGGAAGTTAGGAGTACAGCCCAAAATTTAGCTAGTTTATCTTGGCACTTTTAATTTTGAGACTGGGACATTTAAAACATACTCCGTATTTAAGGGAAATTTGAGAACAATACAGTGATGGTTTTATTCTTTACTTTCCCTAAAAATAGAGATAAGTAAAATAAAGGTGAGTTTCCTGCTTTGAATCCAGATTTGGTTGCCAAGTAGTAAAATAAGAATAGGACCATGTTCACACAGAAAATCCCTCTAAGTCAAGATAACATACCACAGTGGAGAACGAGCCAGAGTAATTAAAAATCACAAATGCTTTCCCTGACACAGGGTTATGATGGCTGTGAAATTTGAAGATAGGGGCACTTTGCCTTTCAGTTCCTTGCTCAGGGCTTTTCCCCTGCAGCTGAGTTTTTTAGGTGCAGAGCCTCAATTGATCTTTCCTTAAAAAGCAGCATTTCCTTAAAAGCAATGTGATTTGTTAGAATGCTCCAATGGTCCATAATTCACTGAGGTGTTTGATGATTAACTGGTGCTTGGCAGCAAAGGAAAATGCTTTAGCAGCTGTTTTAAGTGCTGTGTGTGTGTCAATGAAAATGGTGCTCAGAGGAGCTCAGCAGGCAGTGCCCTTTCTGTGGGTGCACAGTCCATCCCCACACTGCAGTGTTTGACTTTGGGTTGGCTGGACAACACTTCCTGCAGGCTAAGCTGGATTATTGACATAAAATGCTAGAATAAGTGTCATAGTTAAAATGATCTCAGCTAAATCCTTGGCTTTGCATGGCTCCCTGTTGCAGACACCTCAAGACACAAACCTTCAGGTGTTTTTACCTGAAAATGCTGGGAAGAGCCTGCCAGAGATGCTGCAGTGGGACTCTGTGAGCACAATGATGTCATACATGTGACGTGGATGAGGTGAAAAACTCCTCTCCTTAACTTGCATGCAGGATATTCTAGAATATGGAAAAGCAGTTTGAGGAGTGGCACTGCTGTTCTGCCAGAAGGAGGTTTTTCAGTGTTCTGACTGCACATTTATCTTGTCACTGACAGCTCATACCAGTGTCTTTTGCATAGCTGTGTGTTGCATACTCAGATTTAGTTCCCTTTTTCACATATATTGGACTTTCAGTCAATGTTTCTGCTGAAATCAAGGACCCAGGAGGGGGTATAGGTAAGGTAAAGGAGCTGGAGCTCAGCTCAGCTGTTCTGACTGAAATATTTGCCGTTTCCTCCGTAGTGTTGCCTGCATTTCACCAAATTGTTTAGACTTTACACCCTTTGTGGAAGGGGAAAATTATCTGCCCTTTTGTAGTCACAGCGTGTGTACGGAATTATCTAAAGGCTTATCTTGGTCCTGTTGCAAAGCTGATTGTTGAAATAAGATCTCTTAATTCCTTGAAAATGTTTTTTCTCTTGGCTGAGAACTGAGAAAAGACATTTCATAATGCTGAGTGAAGCTTTTTTTTTTTTTCCTTTCTGCCTCCACTTTCCCCTGGCATTTCATTCAATGTTGCAGGGGTTCAGGCTGAAATTGAGGGTCTTTCTTCCTCTCTTTGCTCTTCCTGCCTCAAACTCTGCTTCACAGCTCTGTCTTGAGTGATACCTGAGTTTCCTGGCCATGTCCTGTGTCCCTCTGCAGGAGTTCTGCCTGTGCTAAAGGATGGCTTTTGGCTTTTCTTTCATTTCTGGAGTTGCTGCACAGTGCAGATGGACTGTGCCACACTAATGTATTCCTGTTATGTTAAAACAGCTCTTCACAAATTGCCTTCAGAGCAGGTTTAAAATGTGACAGAGACTTGGGTATGGTTGGACTGGCAATTACAAGTGTAACTGTATATGGAATGTCACTTTGTGTCACCTTCTGAGTGCTTAGACACATGGGTAATATTGTAGCTAAAAATGTGGGCCTGAAAATAACAGTGCAAGGCTCCTAGCAGTGAAGAATGCAGGAATTTAGCCCCAGCCATCACTCCAAATCCTTTGGATTTATGCTGGTACTTGGTCATGGCCACTCAGCAACTTGCCTGGATTCCTGCCAGGAAGATGGCTAATGGAACAATCTTTTTATGATCTGTTTAGCTAAATGGCCATAATAATGTGGGATATTAGAGTAACAGATGCTGTTGACCATCCTGCAGTAGATCAAAGTTTGCATATACAGGAACTGTGCACTTCCTCTCAGAGTCATGCATATAATTTGGAGCTTCTCATTTGTTGCCATGGTATTGCATTATCAGGAGAATGAGAAACAGAAGTGGTGATTTTAATGAACCAAGTCCAAAGTGCCAGTCTGCAGCAGGCTCAGCTCAGAGCCCAAGGAATGGTTCTTGTGTGCCACCAGTAACACAGAAGGGTGCTCTGAAAGGCATCTGAGGTGGCATCTGAGCATTTCCAAGGCTTGAAATACGAACCCAAACTTGCTAAAACTGTCCTGTGCCATGAGACTGGAGACACGTTTGGCTCATGTTGCTGTTGCAGTTTGAGGTGACCTCAGACTGTGGCCCTTGAAGGACAAATGACCAACACCTGGAGCTGGCATGAGCATCCCAGGAGGACAGGCTGGACTCATTCAGCTTTGCCTGGGCTGTGCAGAGGGAGATGGTGGCTGCAGGTCACTCACTGATTCCACAGGTGGAGAGAAGAGGGGGAGATGGAAGGGAAGCATCCCGCTGGTGGCACTGGCTGGACTTGCTTCTGGGAACCTTAGCACAAAGTACTTGAGTTTTGCTGTTGTATGATTTAAGTGTGATTGAGCAGTGTGTGAGATCCTTCAGGGTCTGGAGAGACTTAAGCCCCCATGTCCCTCTGCCTGATTCCAGAGAGGGATTTAAGCACATCCATAGCTGAGATTGGTGAAACTGAGCTGTTTCAGCCACATATTAATTTGGTACATTGGAATTTAATCTGCATGATGATGACACCAAGATGAGGATAATCTCTGAATCATGAGGGCATTATGAGTTAACAGTAAATTCCCTAGAGCTAAAAAATGCCAATTGTATGAGCATGACTCGAAGAGTGAGATCTGTGGAAATAAATCATACTTAATCTTCATGTACTGTTTCAGAATTGTAAAATCTATTCCATTTGTGTAATATCCTAGTGGCATTAGATAAATTGTGTAATTGGCTTGGCTTCATGTTGGGAGTATAGACTGTTGGGTGGTCTGAATGTTCATATATTGATGTGAATAATTTTGGTGCAAATGATTTACAGAGTTAGCCTGAGAACATGGAACAAGCTGTTATGGCCCATTAAAATTATATGCCAAAAAGAGAGGAGAAAATAGCATTGTTTCAAGTCAAAGACTCAAAAAAAGGAGCTTTTGTTCACTACTGAAGGTCTAGTAGATATAGGACACAAAGTTTATATCATTTGAGAAAGGAATTGCTGAATGAAAGCCCCACTGGCTTTCACCTGTGTTCATTGCCTGCAGAGGTGGAGAGCTCTCCTTTGGCTGGGCAGTGAATGAGCTGTTCATAAAAACCCTCCTCATGTGAGGAGTTCAGGTGAATTTACCAGCCCTGTGTTGCTGTGTGAGGAGCAAGGACAAGGGACCAGGCTTTTGTGGCTCTGTAACCTCTGGGAAATGTCAAAACCCAGATCTACTCCCTTGATTTCACAGTTTTTTTTTTTTTTAATAAAGTATTTGTTAATACTTGGTTCTGTAGGTGTGTATAAAATGAAATAGGGGAACTTGTGGAATCAGACTCATTACTCTGAGCTAAGGAAGCTGCCTTGCACCAAATGGAATACTTTTGGAAATCCTGAATGTCATGTTTGACTTCAGTTCCAGTCATGGGGAGTAGGAATAGACATTAGTATCTGCTTACTGTCATGGAAGGAGAATGAACAGTTGTGGTTTAAATCCAGACTTACTTGGATTTTGTTAAAGATAAATCTGATGATGTTATTTTTACCTTACCCTGCACTGATGAGCTGAGGTGACAATGCAGTACTCTAACCTGAATTTGCCTGAAGAATCAAGCCGTGCTCTGATGTGGCTTAATACATTTATGTTGACTTTGGAGATGAGTTGTAACTCTTGTGTCTAAATGTGCCTGGGTTTTTTTCCCAAGGGTTGTCTAAAAGGAGATTCTGGAGTTTGAAATGTGCCACAAACAGAGTTCTGTGTATGTGCTTCATTGTTTTGTGGGTTTGTTTTTTTCTGCCCCATCCTCAACTCCCAAGAAGTTAATGTACTTTGAAATGTGTGATCTCCAGGAGTGGCCTGACAGTGTTTTTTGACTGATATTATGATAGGAATGGCAGTGTTTGCTCCAGAGACTCAATTCCAGTCAGCCAGCCACTGATGAACAAACCACTGCATGAATCAGCAACATGAGAAAAAACTCAATATATTGCAAGATCCTGCAATTGTGTGACCTGGGAATCTTTGTGAAATGTGTGTTCTGTCAAACTGCATCCTCTAGGTTTTATTCCATGTTACTGACAGAGCACATGACTTGGTGATGGTGTATCAGAAATGCTTCAGTAATTCAAAAATGTGTTGGACTGCTGTTCTTACAGTGCTGGTGTGCACTGTGGAGAGTGGGAACTGGGCGTGGAGGAGCTCTGCTGTGTGCTGACAGGTAAAGCTGGTGTGGGGAAACAGAGAGTTGGTGCTGAAGGTGATCCTGTGGCTGATGCATTGCAGCTGTGTTCATTATCCCAGAGTGGGAACAGCCTCACTCTCCCAGCTCTGGGGGTGATCCAGAGGGAGCAGCTGGGAGGGGTTTGGTTGCAGTTGCAGCTCAGCTGGAGTCAGATGGAGCCTGCTCTGTGCTGGGGAGACCCAGGGACAGGAGGTGGTGCAAGGGACAGGTGAGGTAAGGCTTTGTACCAGGGACAGGGTGGGGTGAGCCAGTGCTGAGAGAAGGAGAAGTGACTGACTGGTTGTTGGCATGGATGGACAGACCCTGAGAGCTGCTTGGAGTTGGGAAATGAGATAGAGACTGTTAAATAACAAGGTGTTGGTGTGTAAAGCCCTCTGAGAAGTATGGAAGACTGATAGATTATCAAGTCCTGATACTTGAGCCTCTAGAGGTTTTTAATGAAGCACTTTGTGTTTTGACCATCTCCAGTACCACACTGCTGCTCACCTGGCAGTCTCACTGCTGTGAGCACACTGCTGCTCTCCAGTCACTTCAAAATGCTGCACTGATGATAAACATCTTTTGAAATGGAAACCTTAGATCAGGAGGCAAATAACTAATGAATATTGCATTAAAGTGCAAAAAATCCTCCCTTTGCAACCCATGGGGAGATAGATGAGAGCATTTTGTATGAACTCCAGAATCTTTTTCACTTAGACCATTTTCTAAGCATGCAAGCTAAACTGTGTGGGTTTTAAACTTCAGAGTAAGAGGAAGATGTATGGGTGTACATTTACACAGCTGGGCATTGCAAAGGTCCTTCACTGAAGGAGGAAAACGTTTGTTCTTCTGTAGTTTTATTTATTTGATTTTAGCAAGAAGCATACATTTGTGTCTGAAAACTCAAAATCATGCAGTATTTAAGTGAGTTCATTTTGTGCATGTTGTCAAGATAGACAGTAAGCCAGTTATAAAGCTTGGTCTTTGAAGCTAAATCAGTTCTCTGAGATGAGCTTTCATGTGTTGTCTCAGATTTGTGCCCAGGAATTTTTTTTCTAGCAAGGTACCTTCTTAATAGAAGATAAATGGTAATTCATGAGTATCCACATCACCAGCACACACTGGGGTAGAGATTTGTGTCCTCAGGTCTTTAAGCAATGTCCAGCCTTCTGTGTGAGTGAGAAGAGTTACGTTTGAGGGTTTTTGCTGAATTTGGGATGCTAATTTGGTGTCCTGGCATAGTGGGAGTGTTCCTGGTTCATTGTTTTTATGGAGTGTCTATGGGCTGTCCCTCCTGTCAGCCCTGGCATTCTGTGAGGTGTTGCTGGTGAGCTGCTGACCCCTCAGTTGATCCCTGTGAGTTCATTCCTGGGGCTTGGGGGACACCACCAACTGCTCCCACCCAGCAGGATTGGTTTGAGGGTGACCCTGAAGCCCGAAGAACTCCCTACAAACTGCCCTGGGGCATTGGAGCTGGCAGAGGGGAGAGCAGCCTGGGGGATGCTGGCTCCAGAGGAGGGGACAGAGGGAGCAAGGAGGCTGTGTTGGATCTGCCACTGGCCAGATGTGCTGCTGTCACATCCACAGAGGGTGTCCATAGCTGTGACACTCTGAAATGCACTGATTTTCACAGGATCACACTAACCAGACCGGGTTGGAGAGGATTTTGTCTTAGATTAAGTTTTAGATGAGTTTTTAAGGGTTTTCATCCATCAGGCAGGTGCTGAGTTCTGTGAAGTGTCTTGCCTGGGCCAGCTCTGACCCAGCACACAGCTGAACTGCAGTTAAACAAGCTCTGCTGAGCACCCTTATTCCTCATGGGAAGGGAAAGGAAATCCTTCAGTGTACAGCTGTATTAAAATAGAATTCACTGCACTTCACTGTTTGGGGAGGGAAGAAACACTTGGTATTTCTTTGCCATTTTATATCCCCCATCTCCCAGCATTCTCTGCAGTTGTGCTTACCCTGTGTGTGAACAGGGCTGCTTCTGGTTCACTGATAGTGGAGCTGTAGTTTAGCTCCTGCCTCTGTGATGGGACAGGTTCTTCTCTGGGATCTGCCCTTTTGGCAGCAGCCTTTCATTCCTTGACAATTTAGCAGTCAATTAAAGTGATGGAGATGCTGATGCTCGTTTCCTCATCACCTGTAGCTGCCTAATCCTGGAGGGACAGATAAGTGCTGGCCAAAATAATTAGAAGCTTCTTTGAAGGCTCTCAAAGCAGTGGATTAAACTTCTTTCCCTCCTTGTAATTCTACAGCAGATGGAGGAAAGGGAAAGTCTGGTAAGGAGTATGGAATGTATTTCAGTATGGAATGTATTTTTCTACCCTGACTGTAATTTTTCTAGGCTTTTTGAAATTAATTTGGCATTTGGGAGAAAGGTGAGATGGGCCAGCAGGCAGAAAATAACAGAATCCCAGTTTCTCAGCCAGAAGCTAAAGGCAGTTGTTTGCTGGTGGCATCTTGTGGGAGACAGTGCTTATCCTTATTCCTACCAAGGAATTTCTGCAGGGTGAAGTTTGTCCTCCCATCTCCTGTCTGTGTAGGGCATTGCAAGTTCCTGGGACTGGGAAATGAGTTTTTGCTGAGCTCTCAGAACCAAGTAACTGCTCAGTGCCACTGAAGGTATTGCTGTGCCACTGTTACAGGAGCAGACAGTGTTCAGTAGTCTGCTGTGAGCACAGTTGCTCCAAGCCCTTGAAGGGTGGCAATAAATGCACTTTTAGGAGGTGGAAATCAAGAGTGTGCTCAGTCAGTGCTGGTCTGAAACCGTGTGAGATGCTGATCTCTTCCTAGGGGGGTGTGGTGTGTGACAGGGCCTGTTTCCTGCCCTGTCACACCTCTGTGGATAATCATTAGCGCGTCTGAATCTTCTCCCAAGGGCATTGGGTTTCCTGTTCCTGCAGGTGAATAGCAATGAGGCCAATGGAGCCGAGGGAAGGCTGGCTGCCAGCTGAGGAGAATCCACACCTGTTGCTACAAGTGTAATCATTAGCTTGGCCTTTTCGAGTGACTGGAAATAATTATCAGGATATTAGGTGCTAAGAAAACTTCCAGGCTCCTTTTGGAGTGGTTGTGTGGCTGATGGTGTGTAACCCTTGAGAGGCATTGAAAAGTTGTGAACTCAGTGACCTGAACTTTCCTCTGCAAGTGTGAAAGCCAAACACAGAACTTGTAATCCAGAGAGTGATTTCATCTGGCCCTTTCTTTGTTGTTGTTATCATCACAACTTTCTCTGCAGTTCAGATAATTTCCTTGTGTAATTCCTTACCCTCTGAAGGAAGGTGGAGTTGGGGAGACTAAAACACACAAGCTGTTGTTGCACAACCCCTGCTCATAGTGAGCAAAGTGAAGTGTTGGGATGGGTGGTACTGCAGCCTCCTCAACATCCACGTGGAGTTGTATTTGACAGCAAAAATGTGCTGAAGTGATGCTGCTCTAGCAGAGATACTGATGCTTTGTCCAGTGAAGTAATGCTGTGCTTTGAGAAAAAACAGCAACAACTCAACATTTTGAAATAGAACTGCAGCTGTAGTGGAAGATGCAGCGATTGGAGCTTTTCTGGTGTTGTCATTGGAAAAATAAAACATGGGAAATGTCAATGAATTTTTGTTGGGTTGCTGTTGTTTGGCATCTATAGTGACTTAAACTTTCTTTAAAAAAGGGGAAACAGGTTAAAATTCTGGTTTTAGGTTTAAATTTTGTTCATTGTTTCTCCTGTTAGTATGAGGGGGAAGTGACTTCACTGTGTGATTACAGAAGCATTTGTCCTTGCTGTTTGAGCTGGTACAATTCCCAAAGCCCAGGATGCATCCACTGAAGGAAAATTCTTTAATTAATGAGTATGTGTGCTTATTTTTTTAGGAAGAATAATCTGTTAGCTTATGTTGGTAGAGAGATAAAAACTGAAGCTGCCCTCTGCTAAAAGGGAAAACTGTTTGAACTGTGGAGAACTGGGAGAAGAGTTCTGTCAATGAGCCACATTTTGTTGGATTCCACCTTTTTTTTTGGGGCAGAATCAGTTCTGATGACAGATCTGAATTCTGGGCAGTGCCCTGACATGTAAATCCCAAATCTCACTGTGAGACTGGGGGTTTGTGTTGACTTTTGTGTATTTGGGGGCAGTAATTTCTCTTGAAAGCAAAGTTGCTCCACTGCTTCAATCCATGCATTCAGTGAAGAAAAGTAAAAGGTAGAAAAATTACTTTCTCCTTTTTGATTGACTGGAGTAATTAATGAAAATAAATTTCTAACATTAGAGCTGACAGAAATGTAATGTGATGTCTTGTCAAGTTCACTGGCATTACTTTGCAAGAGAGTGATTGACAACTCTGGGGGAAAAAGCTGTAATTGTATTCATATGAAACCTTCAGTATTTGTCTTTAACTCAGCCAGGAAAAGGTATTGAAAATGTCCCTAGGCCTTTCTACAACCCTTAATGTTGAAAGGTTTTTGTATTTTTAAGGCAAAATGTCAATGTAAAAGAATTTGTTTAATTGGACATGCAAAAGTGAGAAATTTTGTGGGTGCAGCTGAATAAATGAAGTTTAAATTCTTAAATATACTCACAGAATACAGCTGTTGTGGCAGATCTCACTGTGTCCTTGTGAGATCTTAAAGCTTTGATAGATGGACCTCTAAGAGATAGAGCAGCAAAATTCAGATCTTCTGCTTTTTGAGTGTTGGCAGGTGTTTCAAAAGGTAGAAAATGCTTCCAAAAGCTCCCTTTTAATTTCAGTTTGAGTCAATGGAGTGATTCTATTTTTGTGTGTGGGCTGCTGGCTGAGATTTGGGAAATGCTGGATTTGGGCTGAACTCCCTCCCTGCTTTGTGACAACACAGACCTCAGGTGAAGCAATGAAAAGCTATTTAGTGGTGCAACATTGAAGAGTTTAATATAGACCCTTTAGAGTATTGAAAATAGAAATCAGTGCTTTATAAAGGTTCACTTTGATATCTGTGTTTGTTCTCAACACAAATGCTTCAAAATGCTGTCATTTACTGTAAAATGCTGTGATTTTTAATGCAGTTCTTGAAAGCTCATAGCTAACCTTTCCTCAGCAGGAATAAGACTGAGCCTCTCCCTAGGCTGGGTTCTATCCTTTAGGTGAAATATGAAGGCAAGGTCCTTGTTGCTGTAAAGAAACAGTTCCTTTGGAAAGGGGCAGTGATAGCATGGGTGGATGGGCCAAGAGTCACCCTCAGCAGTCAGGGCTGTCCTGCTGCCCTCTTCCAGTCCCAACCCTAAAATGATTGACAGAATGGGATCCTGACCTGTGACTGGGCATCCTGCAATCCCAATAATCCACTTTTTAGCTGTCTCTAGTGTGTGTGTAATATTTGAAGCCTCAATCAAAAGCTACTTTAATCATTGTCAGCTAAATACTTTTTTGATAGCTATTGTGCTACTTGTCACTAGACATTTAGGAACCAGGGGGAGTTTGCAATGAGGGTTCTGTTTTCAATGCCTACTTGAAAGAAATTCTGCAAGCAATTAGAAGATGTGATACTGTTGGGGAGAAACTTCAGAGTTTAGCATTTCCATATAATCATTACTTCACTGATTCTTTGAAGAATGAGAATGTTGGTACAATTCATGCAATACTTTCCCACTTGATTTGATATATAATTCTGATTGCAAAGTATGCTCTCTTATTTTGCCTAAAGAATAATAGTAAATCAATTTCTATTGCCTTCTGTTGTGTATCATCCCTAAAAGTTTCAGCCATCTGAGCTTGTTTTATTGCGTGTATTTGCTTGTATTGAATGTGTTCCAGCTCTTCATTTCCCAGGGCATATAAAATTGGTGAAATTCCATGGGAAAGGATTGTTTTGGGCATGTAAACATAGTGTCAGGAGTTTTTCAAGCTCGGGAAGCACAGGCACTTGAAAGTTGTGGGAGTCAAACACATCCATGTGTGCTTGTGCACATTTCTCAAGGCCATGTGTTGTGGTGGGACATCACAGGATGGGCGCTTTTTTTTGTTTTATTTTTGAGATCAAGTTTCCCCCAAGAGTTTTACCCATGTAAAGGAAGTCAGGAGAAAACAAGTCTGCTGTTATTTCCTGGATTATATGTATTTACCTCCTAGAAAAATTATGCAATAAATAAGGAGAGGCTTGGCCTGGCCGATGTTGATGGAAAGTTCCAAAGGAAACGTCTGTGAATGGTTAGTGCTTTTGTTGAAGCTCTTGTTGCACTTGCTAAAAGGAGACCTGAGAACAAAGCAGACAAGCTTAAGTCAGGCTAAACATAGGGATTTATTTTCTAATTAATCAGATATTTATTATGAAATGTGTAATTTGCAAGTTTTTCTTGTGAGACAAACACTGTCACGGAAAAGAGCAGATTTAAGTGTATTAAGTGTCCCAAACACAGTTTTCCAACTTGCATCCTGTCCTTCAGCCAGTGACCAGACCTTAACGAGATGTGCTAATTGGAACATGTTTTGTCTTTTCCCTGCCCAGCTGCTGCTCGGTGTGGCCGAGCCAGCCCACGTTTTCCTGTGAGTGTTTTGCACGTGCCTGTCCAGTCAAGCCCTTTAGGCATCAGGGTGTCCCATGGGTGGCATTGAGATTTCCACCTGAATTCTCACTCCCAAATGCTGGGGGATCAGAAGGGAAGATTTCTGTGCCCCAAAGGCTGGGTCTGTGACCAAAAAGCAGAATAACTTAGCTCGTTGTGAGTTGAGGGGCTGTCAAGTCACTGTGAGGACAGGGGTGGTATTTGATGCTGTAGGGATGGTTTGGGTGTGCAGGTGGTGGGCACAGGAGCTGTTGGGTTGTTTGCTTTGATCAGTGGGGAAGGGGATTGGCAGGAAGGCACTTTGTCTCACAAGAAATTGCTTTTGCTGGGAACCCTGTAAGAAATCACTGTAGAAGTCAGTGTGCTGTGAAGTCCTCCTCCTTCCCACCATCCTCCTGCCACTTGCTTATTTATAGAGCCTTTCCCTAGAACCTTTCTGTAGTTCCACTCTTGTGTGTGTCAAAGTGCTGCTTTTTGCTTCTGTACCAGAAAGGAGCCCTTTTTAATGTGGCTTTGATAAGCTTCAGAAAAGTTTTGTCCTTGCTGGTGTCCTTTAAAGTATTTTTTTTTCTGAGGGAGTGAACTTTGAAGTAATTAATTGGACCTTGAAAATCAAGTGATTATCTTCCAGATAGCATGTCTGAGATGTATGTCTGTGTTCAGAGAGCAGTGCCTCAGATGCTTAACATTTTCAAATGCCATTGTAAGTAAACAATCCTTGGAAGTGTTTGCTGGAGGTGTCACTGCCAAATGAAGGTAAAAATTGTAGAATCATAGCACAGGAGCTCCTGGGGTACCATGAACAGGGAATTTCTTCTGGATTGTTTTCAGAGTGTTCATTGGGCTACACAGGGATTTTCTTTGTGGGTTTAACAGGTAGATTAGCATAGAAAAAGTATTTAAAAAGCAGTAAAATGCATAAATAGAGATGAATGGAGCCTGGGATGATCACTGGAAGAGCCCACCACTGCTGGTGTAACTTTCTCAAGTGACCAGAGTGGGGAAATGTAGTGACAGGTGGCAGAGTCCTGACCTCTGCTAAAACTTCTGCCTTTCTGACCAGCAGAATGTGCTGTTTGTCTCTGGAGTGCTTTGGGGACATTTCACATCTGTGTAAATAATTTCAGTGGCTATTTTTAGAACAACCACAAGAATTGATGGCAGAGCTTTTACCTGATGATTTCCAGGTAACTCTCCAAGGTAGAAATAATTATTTAGCACAGGTTTTGGCTGTCCTGTTGATACCTTACTCATGAGTGTTTTTGGCCATCTGATAGCTCAGGTTAGATACACCCAGGCTTGCAAAGCTCTCTTACTCCTTCGAGTTTTGTCATTTGTGTCTGTAATCCTCAAAGTGGCAGGATCAGGTTTACAAAATGCATCCTCAAGTACTTTGAGCAGTGTTTGGCCTCTCATTTACTGGAAGATGAGTGTTCCTTGAGTGTCTCCAAGCCTGGGCTGGGTGTGGAGTAGCAGATTTAATGTGGCCTCATACTAACACTAATGATGTTGTTGAACTGTTGGGCATCAGCAGAGCTCAAATCCTTGCTTGTTCCATTCCTGCTCTCCCTACAGCACAGTAAATGTCAGGAATTATCCCCACATTATCTCAAATGCCAGTGCTAAGGCCAACTGCCTTTAAATGCCAGTTCTACTTAAACTTACAGATATTGTCATTATGTTTAGGCTGGAAGGGGTTTTAATGAAACAATGCCCTGTGGCTCCATGAAAGTTTAAATAAGTGATTTCCTTTGCTGGTAACAGAATCTCATTTACCCTCATGTGTGGTTCCAAAGAAATAGCAATGCTTGCAATGCAAGTTGTAATACAAGTTTTAATACAAGTTTTGTACCTTTGGTGTGTCTATTATATAGATGGCAAACCAATGATTTAGAATGGCTGAAGTTAAATCCTCATGGTATTTTAGAATTTTCTTTTGAGATTGCCATCCTAACTTTTTAAAATAAAACTATTTTTTTGGAGGAAAAAGTAAGCTAGAATAAATCCTGAGCAGACTTTCGTGGGAAGCAAGCCACTGGCTATGCTCAGTCATCTGTCAGGTGTCTTTGGTCTATCCAACAGGGTGTTGCTGGAATATTTCCAGATTCTGGGGGTGTTGTGACCTTGTTCTACACCAAAAACACACAGATCATTTATCTTTGTGTGCTGCTTTTCCTCAGCCTGCACTGGGATGGCCAAAGAGGGCATGACCTCTGCTACTGGATTGGGTATTTCATGGTGTGTGTGTGTTCAAATTGATGAGGAAATGCTTTTAGGCAGGGAAGACAGAGGATATTTGTTTTCTTGGGCAGTGTGTGCCCTGTGAGGTGCTGGTTAGGCCACCAAAGAATCCCCCATTTCTGAGCAGCAGTGGGGATGGAAGGACTCACTCCTTTGGTCATCAGGACAGTTCTGCAAGCTCTTGTCAGCTGGAGCAGCAGCGTCAAAATGCACATGGAAAATGCTGGAATTTGTGCAATGGAATAACTGCAGTGCTGCTGCTGCACTCAGATACTTCTGTCAGAATAAAATAACTCTTCTGTCATTAATGTTCTGGACTAAAAATGTTATTACTTCAACAGCAAGCACTTTCAGGTTTTTTTCTATATACCAGGTGATAAGGTGGAAAGGAAGGAAGCATGGCATGAGATGTGGAGTGTTGTGGTGACTGTGCTGGCAGCGGAGCTGTGTCCTGCATCTCACCTGACAAGTTTCTGGCTCCTGCCTCTCACAGATCCTCTCTAGGCCAGTCTACATTTGAGTTTCAGTTTCTAGGAACTATTCATTCCCTCTGGACACAGACCAATCTTGACTTTTTAAGTGTAGCTATTTTCAGAAATTAAATTTTCTTATTAGTTTTTCTTTCTTTCCTTTCGCTCCCTGACCTACCTGGCACTTGCAGGCCATCGAGTTCCTCCCTGTTTTAGCAAAAGCAGCTCCAAAGAACATGGGTTGTTGCTTTTTGTGTGCAACTATAATATTGGTAACACAGAGTCCTCAAATACATCAGGTTAATGAGTTCAATTCCACAGTCCCATAATTCTAGATGAGTCTGATGCCCAGAGGAAGGACTGGACAGGCTTGCAGATTTGGTGTCCAGAGGGATGAGGTAAAAGTGTTCTCAAAATTTGGGAGGTTTTGGGAGGGTGGTTGAGTGTGGGTTTTCTTGGGTTTGTTTTGCTTGTCCCCAAAGGTTCTCAGAGCTGCCACATCACTCATAGCAGGCCTGGGTGTCATCAGCTCACTGCCCCAGAAGTGCCTTAAATGACATTTTGGATAGGGACTGATGACATCCAGTGGTGTAGCAAGAACTGGGTGAAATCCTGATCTAATGTAGTTTAAAGCACAGGAATTCATTTGAAGCCAATGCCACAATGTCCAGTGCCTCCTGGGACTGGTGAAAAGTGATGAGTTCTGTCCTGAAATGCTTCTTGCTGTGCCTTCCCTCAGTGCTCCTGCAGGGAGCTGCTGCACCTGTGCAGGGTTCAGGGGCTGGCACTGCCCCTCTGTCACCTGATTTCCACACTGGGAGCTACTTCAGGAAAGGGAAAACCCGAGATCCTTCACTGCACATAAAATTCATGTGATTATGCATCCAGGCTTCAGCCCAGTTGCTTCAATGGCATGTCCTTATCAAATCACTTATCTGATAACTTCCAAAATGCCTGTTCCAGAGGGAAGGAGGCTGCTGAGTTGCACAAATTGGGGATTACTTGCACGAGTGTCCTTCCTGGTGGTGTGTGTTGGTATTCATTCTGTGTTTGCATCATTCTGAGGAGTGACAGTCTTCAGAGCCACACACAGCTCTGTCCTTGAGCTAAAATACAATGTTATTTCCAGAGTGTCTGCTGTACTCACAAAGCCTGACATCACCAGGAAACAAAGTTTGCATCCCCAGACCTCAATGTTTGGCTTTCACCTCAGTTACATGACACGTCATGTGAATGGTTTTATGCACTGAAATTTGTTCTGCTCCTTGATGCTGCTTGCTTGAAAGATCATTTCATGACATTATCTGAATCACTCATCCCTGATGTCCATCCCCAGAAGATGTGCATTGTCTTCTGAAATGGCATAAAGCTCTGAGGGGGAACTTCTGAGAAGGCTGGGAAAAAGATTTGTGCTGGTAGTCTGGACTACAGCTGTCCTATCTACCTTTGTATCTGCTTCCCAATGATAAAACAGGCAACAGTCAGACTTGGCCACTAATGAACATGGTACAATAGCAAAAGCTGAATTCTTTGTTCAAAAATACCAATTCCATGTAACATCAGCATGGAATGTGCTGTTGCTGTCTCTGAGGTTGAGTGCACCATGGATTTCAGTTGGTACTGGCAGTAAGTGATCATCAGATGAATTTAGGAAATATTTTTGAGATGTGCCTGAATAAGTTACTGCCAAAGGCATTTCTGTTATTTCATGGCATTTCTGATCTCTGCTTAATTAGAAATACTGAACTGTTCTCCTGTATGAGCAGACAACTCTCATCATTGCAAGTCTTTGTCCCTGACATCTGTGTTCCACTCAGTGCTGATGTCTCTGTAAAATAAGGGAAATTGCTGTGAGAACAGAACCAGGTTTCAGAGTTTTTCCAGTTTTTACTGTCTGATATGTGCTGGTCCCTTAGGTACATAATAAGTCACATTGCTTATAGCACAAGAAATAAATAGTGTATTAACCATTCATCTACAATTGCAGCTGAGACATTAATTGCCAACTATGACAAGTGGACATCTCTTTTAAGTATATTAAATATTGTCCTGTTTTGGCAGGAAAGACCTCTTTCCTTTGTACTATACACAGCCACTACAGCTGCAAGGACAGTGTAAAATCACATTTTTGAAATGTGCTTGATGTTCCTTCACTCCTGTAGCTCACAGAGGCAAAGCTTTCTTTTATACTTACAGTAGAAAGTATCTGTCAAAACATGATTATTAAAATGCCCCGTTCGATTAAAGACATTCTGATCTCAGATCAATGTTTGTAAGAAGAAATCTTAGCCATGGAGTTGCCTCAAGATAAGAAATAGGAGCCCAGAGTTGGTTTGTGAGAAGCTGACTTGAGTGATTGTTTATTTCTGTGAAAATTGCTTTTTATATCCCATAGACACAATTAAAGCTGCATTTATTGGAATGAACAGCCTCGCTGCCATGCAGGTGGAAGACAGATTATAAAGACATATGTGGTACTGTAGTGAAGCCCCTGAGAATGAATGATCTAATCAGGATGAAATCAAATTGTCTGGGTGCTGTAATGAGAAGACTCAGGTTTGCTTTTATCCCTCCAGCTAGCTGGGAGCACTCAGGGCTGCATTTTGCAAGGGGAGATTGTGCTATCATTTGGAGATCATTACAGAAGCAACAAAGAGAATGCAAGCTATCTCCAATTTATTTTGGCCCACTTAGTCCAGCATTTGATGTATCTGATACATTGTTTACACTGTGAAGTTTAAATATTTTATCTGTTACATTTAAATGAAAATAAACAGCCTGAAAGGAGGGAAAAGGCGTGCTAAGTAAATACTTGGGGGGAAAATATTCCTCTGTTCTTACAGCACTTTAATAAGGAAGGGAAAAAATAATGCCTGTAATGCATTCTTGTGATGTTTCTTTTATACTTGTTAGCTCCTCTGAAGAGCAAGGGAACACAGTGCCTAATTCTAGAATTCTGCAGCCTGTGGATTAGGGGAATACAGGATTTTCCATGCCATCAAATGGATTTATCCTGTAGCTGTGGCAGCCCTGTGGCTCATGCCTGTAGAAATGTGGGTGCCAGTGGCATCTGGGAGCCTCACTCTGCCTTTGCTTTGGTGGCAGAGTGAAGGCAGGAGGGCAGAGATCTGAATTCCATGGCTTCACCATGGATTTCCTGCCTGTCAGCCTCCCCTGGGTGATCCCAGTGCTGGCCAAGCTCTGGGCCCTGCTGAGCTTCTGTCCCCAGGCAGGGCCATTGTCACCCTGGGCCAGTCCTGAGGGCTGTGCAGCTTCTGCTGAGCCAGGACACAGGAGCTTCATTTCCTGGCTGTTAACTCTGGAGGAACTAACTTTTAATTGCTCTGTAGGAATGTAAAGAGAGCCCATGGAGAACCTGGATACCTGCACTCCTCACAGCCATGAGAGTTGGAGCTACCAAGTTTGATGCAAATTCATGTTACACTCTGAAAAACCCTGAATGAGTCCCCTCAGAATTTTTTGGCTGATGGTATTACATAAGGATGGGACTTGGAATGGGACTTCATCTGACTGTTGCACAATTTCGTGCAAATATAGAAGTTTTTCAAACCAGTTCCTGTCTTTCAAGATACTAAATTCCAAAACAGAGCCATCTCATCCTGCTGTTAATGCAACATATTAGCAAAAACTCAAGCATTCAAAACCATCCTGGACTGTCACATTGAGAATTCTCATTTAACTTAGAGAGTTCATGTATTAACCCTTAGTTCTTATCATTTTCTGTGTAAATTGTGAATGCACAAAGCCAGGCACTTAAAAGGCAAAATGAAGTCTGGATCCTGAGATTACATGGATGTAGGACTGCAGCTTAACATTTGGAGATAAAATGTTGCTATTTTTGGAATCATCTCACTTTCCCAGAAGCAGAAGTTATTTAGTCAGCTATGAAGCCATCAGACTTATAAGACTGTCCAAATCCAACTCCATTTTTAAAATATGCTGTTTGTCCAGCTAGAGAGGCTTCAGACTCTGCTGGGAATACTGGCATGGGCTGGGCTTTGCCTGGGTATTTTACACATGGCCCAAATCCCTTTGGGGTTTTATTTGCTTCTTCATGGCCCATAGAAGCCTGCTGGGTTTATTGCTGCCAGGTTCTGTCTGCTGGGGTCTTTCACTCCAGGATTCTGGAAAATAACATGCCTTTTCCCCAGCAAATTTCATAAGTGTGTAAATAATACATTTGGTGCTGAGCACCACTGTTGGCTCTAGAACTGCCTGCACACTTTCCTGAGGAAAAAGTGTGATAATCTTCAGAAGCCACGTGCTCCTTAAGCTTGGAGATAAATGGCTGAGTGAAGTGATGGGTTTTGCCACCAAAGCTTCTAAATACTTGCAGGCCTCATATATGTGAAAATACGTGTGACAAACCCCTGGAAGTCATTCCAAATTCTCTCCTCAGTGCAGCTGGCTTGTTTGTTTTTTTTTTTTAAAATGGGGCTTCAAGCCATACCAGAGAATGAAGTGTATATGTTTTCACATTATTGAATGGACAATTTCTTCAATGACTGTTGATGAGCACAGTGTACTTAACCTCTGAGTTTCAGGCTGAGTTGGGTGTGTAGGGCCTCTGTGATGTAGCTGTTCTCATTCATGTGAGTAACTCCTGACCCAGCTGGGGTTTCAGTTCAAAGACTTCCATGCCCAGGTCTTATTTCCAGGAATCTCCAGCAGTATCACTTGAATTCAAGATTTCTGTTCACTTCAAGTTATATAAATCATTCTCCTGAAGTGCTCAGGGAAAAGGCAGTGGAGGCAAGTCCACCCTGGTTCTCTGGGCTTGAGAAGAGTGAAGGGTGTATTCACCCTGGGCAGAGTTAGAATTAAACTTTATACGGTGAAGTCTCAAACTCCTGTTGAGGGATTGCTGCTGTCACAGACATTTCATGGTGCAGTAATGTCTGTTCAGTCTTTGAGCTGGTTTTTGTTGAGCCTGAACTAACCAGCATCTCTGAGAGACACCACATATGTGCCTGGGCTGAGTACAGCCCTGACACAAGTGAGCAGGTCCCCTCTTGGAAGTTCAGGGGAACTCTCTGGAGGCATCCCCTCAACACTGACTTTTCTGGAGGGAGGAAGGAACACTGGGAACATCAAAAGACCTTTTTCTGCTCTTTGTCCTAAAGCTCAGCAGACAAATTCAGTGCAAATTCCCATTGCACTTGGAAAACCTGGAATTAGTCCCCTCAGAATCTTTTGTCTGATGATATTACATAAGGATAGGACTTGGAATGGGGCTTCATCTGACTGTTGCACAATTTTGTGCAAATGGAGTTTTTTGACTTAACATTTCTTTTTATCTGACACTTGTACAGTATTTACCTGCAGTTACTTCAGTTCCCTTTTGTGTGCTTGGTGACTGATTCCAGTGATGCTGCAACACTACAGCAGAATTGGTTCCTGGTTGATTCTCTTCCCACCTGCACTTCATGGCTTAAATAATAATAATAAAAATGCCTGAGCATGTGTGTAGTATTTTCTGAGGAACAACTGGTAGCTGAACACAAGATCAGGGGAATTTGCATCTTTTGGAGGGATGTAGGATCTGACTTTACATTGCAGGCAGTACTTGAAAGCAGGAAATCCAGGCAGAGAAATTCCATGGAGTGAATAAAAGATGAGTGCTAATACACCTGATGGTGTTTGACAGGCTGGGTTGTTTTCATGCCTGGAGAGGGGAAGAAAGTCAAGACAACATCAGAAATGGGCTGCAGTGAGTAAAGGACAGCAGAGTGAGTAAATGATGTCTGGGATATCAGTGCACATCTTGAACTTGTTTATTTATAGCTTGCATGTGTCATGTATTTGGAAATAGAAGAGCTATTTGGTCACAGCCCTGCAGTAGCACATGCTTGGCAAGGTGCAATAACTTAGTACTTCTATTTTAATTTTTTTTTACTATTTATTAGTTCTAGTAGTTTATAACAGTTTATTAATTTGCCTCTTTTAAGGTGAGTGTGTTTCTCTCCAGACTGACAGTCACATACTGTTTCTAAATCATCCAAACACAAAACCATCATTCTGAATTTTCTGGCCTAAACTTGGGATGTATTTTAGCTTTGGCAGAGGGATAAGTTCTGGACTGAGTCCAAGGTCCCAAGATTTTACCATATCTGGATGTCCCCTTGCCTGTGTTTGTTCCCCTTTGGCTTTCATCTTCCAGCAGCTCACTGGCAGAGGGAAAAGGCCGATGTGAGTGACAGACACGGAGTGTTCTCACTCGGGGCTCTCTGAAGGAGCCAGTGCAACTGTTCACATGGAACTTTGATTCCCAGGATTTGCCTCCTTCCTTTGGAGAACAAGGAGGGTGGTTCAATGGCTGTGCCGCTGATTAGCAATAACTGGGGCTACCCAAATTCGGAGTGGAGACAGCTCTCAGTTGCCAAGTGAGTTAAAACAGATTGTTTGCTGGTGCTCTGCTGATTTGATTAATGACCCGAATCAGCTGGCTTGGAGCGTATCACTGCCAGAGCCTGTTAAACAATGAAAACAGGAAACTTGTGCGTCTTGAATCTCCCTGCTACCGTGGTGTCAGCAGACATAACAAAACTTTGCAGTGTGCGGGGAAGAGGAGGATATTTAGGAGCTGATTATGGCCCAGGCACACCCAGCTCGCGGAGGCGCTGGGATGTGGGAGCTGGCAGTGGCCTCTGAGGAACCACCTGCTTCCTTGAGATTGCAGGGCCAGATCTCAGCCCTCACTCCCTGCCCCAGCATGTGTTTCCTGCTCTGGGCTTTGGGCCTGTGCAGAGCGTGGCTGGAGGAAAAGGAATTTCAGAGGTGCCCTTGGAGTGTCTGGAGCTGTGTATGGAACGTGCAGGGCAGCTGGGCTGACAGGGGAGCAGCACACAGCAGAGGATGTGCCTTAGTTGTGGCAGGTACTGGAGCAGGTGCCAAAGAGGAGGGGGAAGCCAAGTTTGATGGGGAATATTCCTTATCATTTTGGTAGTGACTGTATTGGGGGATTTGCACCAGCTCTTTTTCTTGTGAAGCTTTGAGGGTGTTTGTTTGCCTCCTCCTGTGGTTCCTTCACAACAGAGCTTCAGTGCTGGCTGAAAACTTTCCCCACTTACTTCTAAGTGGCTGAGGCTGAAGTTGTTGCTGTCCATGGGTGTGGATTTCACAGAGGGTGTATGCAAGGGTGGTGGGGCAGAAATCAGTGTGGGATATGACCCTGCTGATCCCTGCAGCTCAGCACTGCCCGGAGACTTGGGCTGTTTTGTCCAGATTTGTTTGAAGTTGCTGTGAGTAGAAGGCAGAGGATGCTGTGGGTGTGACTGGCTCCTTCTTTATCTCCTGTGGTATCACTTTCATCTGTGTTTAATACTGTCACCAGCTTCTATAAAATACTTTGTATTAAAGCCCACCCCTAAAAGCAACAGTGATGATTAAGTAATTTCCAAGGTTATTACAAGTGTAAACTTGAGAAAGTTTAAAATTATTTTTATATCAAATAAATGAACATACAAAATTAATAAATGATTCTTATCTAAACATCTGAAAGTAAGATAAATGTAAGCAAGTCTGCCTGCTGATAAGCCAGGACCAAGGAATTCCTGAAAGAAATGGTCAGCCTGTTAGTTCAAGTACATTGAGCACTTTCTTGTCCCAGAGGAGTTTTTTGTGAAAGCAACTCCCTGACAGAACTGACCAGCATTTGTCATTCTGTGCACAGTAGCAGCAAGCAAGGTAGTGAAGTTATTTTTCTTGGTACCAGGTTGTGACATAACCAGGTGAAAAAGTTTTATTTCTAGGCTTTTAAGCAAAAGATTCCTCCACTTAAAGTTTTAAATAAACATTTTCATTTAAACTGTAATAGTCTTTTTGTTTGAGTTTTTTATTTGAATAAGAGGGTAGTTTGGGTCCATATTTTGCTTGGATACACGTGGCTTAAATCAATGAGTGTTTTCTGGTATTCATGTCAGATTCCAGAGCAGCCAGGCAATAACGCAGATTGTTGTACAGGATCAGGTGGAGAAGATTTCCCCATTCACCATTCCAAACACACACATTCTCCCAATTCTCCTGGTAGATGTTTTACAGCTGTGTAAATACTCAATTTGTGCTGCTGCTTATCTGGCTTGCTTGCTCCATTTTTAAAACCATAACACTGATCTTAATTCCATGTATAATGTCTTCCTACCAACTCAAACAGCCCCTTCCCCTGGGTTCATGTTGCTAATTGCAGCTTTAGATCAACTCTCTTCAATGTAACATTGCTTTCCTTTTGATCTTGATGCCTACTTCAAACATGTTGTAATTAAATATGCATCTGCCACATCCTAAGCATTCAGTCTGGAGAACTGCTGGAAGGCTGAAATTGCTCCCTGTTCTTAGCTCAGTGAGCCAGGAAGGTCTGAAGAAAAGCCTTGTGAGCCACTGATTTTGTTTATACTGTTATTTGAGGTGTTAAAATAACTTTGAGCCTGCTGGTTTTAAGTTTTGTTGTTTTAAGAGCTATGAACTTGTATCAGACTACAAGGGCAGTTATCAAAGCACTTCAATGACTTGTAGATCTAGCCAACAGCTTAGTTTTGGACTTAGTTATGGGAACATGTGAAGAACATGCAGAGTTATGGGATTACCCAGTTCTGTGCTGCTGTGCCCTATTCCCCCATGGTGCATCTGACTGTCAGAGCTCCATCCCAGTGGTGCTGGCCGTGTTCTGCTGGGAGCTGCATGTCCTGAGCCAAGCTGTGCCTGGCTTTGGTCAGGAGTGCAGTGATGGGGAATAATTTACTATTTATTGCCAAGTTAGACACCTGAGTGTCTGTGAAGCACTTGGCATGTTCTGCTGGAGGTGGGGGTTCACAGATGCACACGGTGCAATAAGCTACTATAAAAATGCATTTCTGTGCCCTGCATGCTGAAAGTCTGCTCGGGGAAGAGATGATTCCTTTACAGCTCTGCTGAGAAACCTCTCCACCTTCAGTGCAATGCTGTCTGCAGGGTTTCTGTGGCAGAAGGGAGGTTTAAAACTGCCTGGGAAAAAGTGTGATACTTTTGGAGTGTTAGAGATCCCCTGAGACCTCGTTCTGGATTCTCCATCTTCTCTCTTTCTCTGCCAGTAAGGGCTTTAAAATCCAGTCTCTAGTCTTGAGACAGGACATGTCAAAACATCCTTTCAGCCTTACCTGCCTTGTCTTTCCTCTGAGATGTTTGGTAATGGTTCAGCCATTGGTGTTTGACTTTCCTGGACTGGTTTACATGAAAGGCTGGATAAGATGTTAGAGGCCATTTGCAGGTGGGAATGTGCTGGTACAGCTGGAACATGGTCTCTGCCAGGGAACTCATTTGGCTTCAAAGCAAAACCAAAAGGTGCTTCAGACCCCCTCTTCCCACCCCCTCAAATACTGCACTGGATGTCACTCATCAAATTCCAAAAAAGGCTGAGTGTTTTTCTAGTCCTTTAGTATAACTCACTGAAATACCACAGCAAAAACACTCTTTCTTCTGAAATTGGATGACTTTTCCAGGAAGCTCACTTTATTTTAGTGATTTCTTCACATTAATAAGCAGAATACCGTAATGTGAGAAAGTGAAATTTCACTTAATCAGGTTAATAGTGTTAAAACTATAGCTTTCCTAAAGGGTTAGTGAATGGAAGAGCACATGGGAAAACTAATAGAAGTTAATTGTTAAAGCAGCTTGGTGCACTGCATCAAAACTGTGTGGATGCTTTTCTTCACCACTGAAGTGGCCTGATTCAATTGAGTTTGCTTCCAAACTGAAGTAAAGAAATGATATTAAAGTCACTTTCATTCTGAAGGAAGGCATCTATATGGAATTGAAGTGATCATCTTTAGGTCCTCCATTAAACTAATACCAGTTGACTTCCCATTTGCATCCCTGAGAGCTGCACACCTTGTCTGAGAGCTTCCCTCAGCTTCAGTGACAATTTTATTTCAGATCCATGTGGCAGTCAGGCCCTCTGTATAACCATACAGTGTGACAAAAATGCACATATGTCATTAATTCCCTGTAGATATGCTTGCTATATCCTAATATGGTCTAATACTGAGTTAATGAAGCTGTAAAGAAATGTTTTTCAAGTAGGATGTTATAGTTTGTTTCATCATTATGAATATTGACTATGGCAGCCTTTTGAAATAAAAATACATGTGGAGTATTTCAAGTGCATTTGATGTTTCTGTTACAGGTGAGACAGCACCTGTTGCTGGTTAGAATGTAGAAATTGGGGTTGGTTGCACTAAATTAGCTGTAACCTCGTTCTGTGATTGATTTATAGGTTTAAAAAAAGATAATAAACATGTTACAGGATATGAGAGGCTCCTTAGATATCACTTAATAAATGGTAGAAGACACTGTGTGTTTGTCATAATCACGTAATTATGTGATCCAAAGTGAGATGATTTTCTAATTATTGGTACTGTTGTCCCAGAAATTGTTTGCAGGGGACAAGCTCAGGTTTGTTTCAGAAGTCATGTGCAAGTGTTCAACTTTTTCTTTTGGTGTTTTTCCTAAAGTCTGGAGCTGGAGTTTAACAAAGACTTGCATTGACTTTACTGGTATTTTTGAAGCAGACCTCAACCCTGAAGAAAAATCTTTATGTTTTGATATAGTCCTTTCAGCAGACTCCAGAAAGAAATAGCTTGTGAGTATCTTGGCAGATAAAAATGTTAGAAGTGCATAGAATGAAGCCTCCAAGAAGTCCTGCTCTGGCTGAGCTGGCATTCTGTTTGGCAAGTAGGAATCCAAGCATTCACATATTCCCTGTGCTCTCATCCCAACCATTTCCAACAGCAGCTGTGGTTGGGGTGCTTTTTTGGGTTTGCATCGTGGTGTCACAGTTCCCCTCTTTGAGACTGTTGCAGTGATCAGCAGAGAAGGGAATGGTGCTGAATTGCTGGATTTGGAATATTTACAGGAGTCTTGGCTGTGATTCAGTACGCTGGGATTGGGGCTGTGTGTGCAAGTCAGTGTTTGTGAGGCATTGAGCTTCTGGTGCTTCAAGAGCTCATTGTGCTTCTGTGAACTTGCTGAGTGTCCAGGGCAAACACCAGCGTAAGAACTGGTGAGTTTGGGTTCTAATTTACCATCTAGGCTGATTTGGGAGATGTTTTCAAAGTGACTGTCCTGGAGATGAGGCCTGGCTGCTGTAGGGTTTGGCCAGTTTAGGGGCAGTCACAGCATTTGATCTCTGATCTGGAGCAGAATTTACAGCCTGTTAATATGTGCTAATTGCAACCATCAGCAACCACAGCCACTTCCATAGGTGACATGGTGGCCTTGAAATCCTGAAATGGGTCAAGAGCTGTGTCACATAAAATGGCCTTTGGAAGGGCAGAGCTGTCTGGGAGATTTAGCAGGCAAGTGGGACAGAATCAGCATCTCCCCCTGACTTCATCCACCCCTGCACCTGCCTGTGGGCTGGAAGAGCCTTTCCTTTTTGAACAGGATGGTTACCATGAGCAGAGCAGCTCCAGCATACCCCTGTCTGGCAGCTACTCCTGCTGACAGTCTTGTCATCTCTTTGAAGAGCATCCTCTCTGTCTTGTCTTGATGGGGATCCTCCTCCCTGCATTGCCCCATCTGTTCCTCACACTCACCCACAGATCCTGGATTTTTGTTTGCTTGTTAAAAAATGGTTCCAGTGTTGTCAGTGGAGAACTCCCATGTTTTATTGCCTTTCTTGGAGTGGGTCAGTTGTTTCCTGATGTGGATGAGACAACAGAGACTCTGTCAGGCTTGTATGATCCTCCCATTTCTCTGGATTTGTTTGAAATGTGTTGTTTCCCTGGGTTGTTAATGCTGCCATTGGCAAGACTGGATGCCAGGGTATAACTCCTTGCCATTAGTGTGAACGTGCATGATCCTGGTATTTTGACTTCTAGGGAGGTTGCATTTCCCAATAAAATAATGATGGGGAAGAATGTTTAGTGAGTGATTCATCCTTTGCTGAGATGATTATGCACCTTCTCTTCTTCAGACTCTTCATCTGTTGTGAATGATTGTCATGCATCCCTCTTGATGAAAGAGGAACCTTCCTAAAATGAAAGGTACAGAGCTGAAACTGTGCATCTTTAGAAATGCACTCTGCCAGTGTAGAGAGGTTTGGTGTTGTGGGTCAGAGCTTGAGACAGCTGAACAGACAGCCCTGTCTTCATTTCAGCTGCAGAGCTTTGGCCTTACCTTGGCCAGTTCACTTTTTTTGTGGCCTTTTTCCAAGGAGGGGAGTAAAAAATAACACTTTCTTTTCCCTTCTGCAGTTCTTGCTTTGATTTGTAAACCCCTCAGGGTAGGGGCTGTTCCATATCCCACCCAAGTCAGCCCTTGCTGCATTTGTCTCATGACATAGAGACAGGGGAGAGCACAAGGATCCTTGAGTCTGTTTTTATCACCTCACACTGGTGAAGCCCTGACAGACATTGCCATGCCAGCTTAAAGAGATTTTGTTTCGTTTTTCTGGGTACAGCTCACTTTGTTTTGCTGAGCTGACAGCTAACCTATAAATAGTTACAATAAGGTTGTCTATAATAGACATATTTCTTGATGGGTTGTTGTGGCAAAGTTTGTTAAATGTAGTCCTATTTCATTCTAGTGTCTACACATTGCTGAGAGCAATGAAGCTGTGTCATGGGCAAAGCCTTATTATAATAACATAAAACCTGAAGCTGGTCTTGCCTGTAAAATTGCACAGCCCTGCTGAGTGACAAATAATGCAGTACTTCACTCCAGCTGAGGTGTTTACCCAGCCATCTTCCCTTCTCCACGAGACAGTCTTTGAGGTGGATGTGCTTTGCAGTCTGCCACCAGCGTTGACAGAAGCAGGAGGCATCCTGGTGTGTGATTTGAGGAGTCAGTGGGTTCTCCCCAGAGCAGGGTGCTGGCAGCAGCCTCTGCCCTCACTGCCACCCAGCCCAGCCTGGTGACCTTTGCTGGTGCACACACAGCACTTTAACCACATCCAGGCTGGTCCCAGCTGGTCACATCCCTAAATAGTCACTTAGTGCTCAGCTGGAAATAGTTCAGTTCAGCAAGGAAAAGTTGGTTTTCCCTGGTTCAGTGGGACACTGCACTTGCTGAGACCTCAGCCAGATTGTGGTGCTGGGAGCTTCTGGGAACAGGAGCCTTGGGTCAGGCCAGCCTGTGCTGCTGCAGTGATTCCTCAGGCAGCTTTTCTGAGCTGTAACTCAGTGTTAGGGAAATAAAACCTCTGGTGTTTGTGGATTAATGTCCATAAAGGAGACAGAGGAGGCCTTTTACTTTATTTGAATAAAGNCCAAAAAGGACACAGAGGAGTTCTTTTACTTTATTTGAATAAAGGGAGAGGCCATGGGGCATTTCCCCTGGGGTCTTTCAAATTTTTGGAGGATGCAGCCTCCTATTTATCCTGGCTTCCCTCTCTCTCCCCATTGCTGAGGTACTTGAGAGGTACAGACTTCCTGGAATGCCTCATACCTAAAGATTCCTCTTTAACATATAACCCCCCTTTTAATTTTTAATTCTTATGGAATGGATGGGTTTTTCCCAGTGTTACACTCATCTTTCAATACCCAGTTCCATTTCTCAGCAAACCTACAGTTTGTTTGTAAAGGCAAAAATCTTCTTTTCCATCCATCAATCAGTGGGATCCTCCCCATTGTTTCTTTTATCTCAGTGCTGGTTTTATGTACCAGCAGACCCCGTGCTTGTTTGTAAAGACAGCTGTGTCCTTGCTCTCACCAGGGCTGAGATGGAGCTCTGGGTACATTGAGGACACTCAAACCCAGCAGCCCCCAGGAGCTGGGAGCAGCAGATGGTGCTGGATGTGCTGGGAGCAGATGTGGATGGGGCAGTGCAGTGTGACACAGGGCTCTCCTTACAGCAAACCATCTCGTGCTTCATGGAGCCTTCACACGTTTTATTGAACAGTCCCCACGTGGGAGGGGAAAGTGCCGTGGTTTGCTCTCCCCTACTCCAGAGTGAAGGTGGAGCAATTCCGTGGGTGTCCTCAGAGTTGTTCCCTGTCTGTGTGGGTGATGCAGACAAACCCCACCCTGCTTTGAGGTAATTTAAATTACTTGTTTCTGCTTTGTTTCTTGCATTTAAAGCAGAGAGAGAAGAGGGTGGGAGGCTGTTAGTTGTGCAGGGACAGCACAAGCCATTTTTCATAGGGTTTCAGTGCTTTCTGGAGAAAGCTTCTGCTGCAAGATTCAATATGCTCTAAGCAGGTCTAGTGCTGGAAAGAAATGAAAATGCTGTTGTGTTGGTATTAGGCAACGTTATTGTTCCTCACCTTACAAAAGCCTTTGGAGTTGGTTCTGAATTTTCTGCTGTGCTGATCTCCTGCATTTAGCTCACCAGAGCAATCCTGTGCTCTGGTTTCTAAAACCGGGCTTCACTGACATCCCTTGGAGTTCCTGTGTGTGCTGCACAATGAGCTCAGCCAAGATGCAAGGCCATGCTTTGAAAGACCTGATAAGATCTAATTTCTTTTATCAAGTCACAAAACACTATCTGTTTATTCATTAAAAAACGAGCAGAAAAGATTGAGGCGGGAGCCTTGGCTGTGTGACCAAACACCCCTTAGAGTGAAGGCAGTGCCTGGAGCATCTGCCAGTTTATTGGGAAGAGCTGGAGTCCTGATTGCCCCAGGGCTGCTGGGGGGTCTCTGGAAACCCCTGGCTTTCAGAGGGGCTGGGCTAACCCCGTTTGAAGGAAATGAATCCCTGATCTGGTGACTGGATAGAGAAGCCTTGAGTTGCACTTCAGTGCCTCTTCAGTGTCTGCTCCCCAAGATGGCATTTTCTCCTCTGACTGTACCTCTCTCACTGTAGCAATGCCATCTGCTCTAACCCAGTTTGCCTAATAGAAAAAAGCAGAATTCTCTCTCTTATGTACTTAGAATTTACACGTTGGAGTGGCTGAATAATTTCTGTGGCTCAGACAGGGATTTTGCATGGATTCCCCAGAACCTGACAATTTCTGTGCCCAGTGTACAGACCCCATGGAATACAGAGCATGGTGCTGAGTTCTCCTCAAATGGGAATCTCAAAGTGATGATTTCAATATTGCACCATCTTTAAAAAATATTTCTTTGGGCTATTTAGCTTAAATTTTTAACTTAAATATTTATTTGGACTATTTAGCTAAAGTTGAATAGAACATGTGTGACTGCAATGCATTTATGCAGTAGCTCTGCTTTGAGAAAGTGATTAATGCAAGATTTGAAGAAGGAAAATGATTCCTTCCAGTGGCTTGACTGTAATAACTGAGAAGAATAAATGTCCTAATTTAATATTTATGTAGGTGTCTCAGTAATAGGCATCCTACATCCTAATTATGTAAGAAAGAAAAGTGTTGGTGCTGACATGAGCTCATATGTACTTGTAGGATAAGAAGCACAGATAGATTATCTGGCCCTTATTGTACCATCTTTCATTAAAGCATCTTGAAATGAATTGAACCTGCTTTATGATGCATTAAATTACAGTTGTTTCATGTTTTGTTAAATAAGATTTGGGCATTGTTCTCAGCATTTCTCAGGTCAAGGATTGCACAGCCTTTCTCCCCCACCCAAGATGATATTAGAGAAATATTTATTCATCAGGGATTTGTACCTGAACACATCTTAATTTTGAAATTGATACCTTTGGAGTTTGGCTTTATATTGGATTTATTTCTTCTAATTGTCTTTTACAGTATGTTTGTTAGCCAGAAAAGAATTCCATCCTGTATTTATGGATAAACCAAAAAATAATGAGCAATTTTCTGTTGCTCAGTTTGGTACACTAAGTTTAAGATACATTGGACCGTTTCATTTGTGGGAAAACTTGAGAGAAAAAGGAATGTTACCAACTTCAGTGTNCTGCTTTATATAGGATTTATTTCTTCTAATTTTTCTAATTTTACAGTATGTTTGATAGCCAGAAAAGAACTCCATCCTGTATTTATGGATAAACCAGAAAATAATTAGCTATTTTCTATTGCTTAGTTTGGGGCACTGAGTTTGAGAAACATTGGACCTTCTCATTTGTGGGAAAACTTGAGAGAAAAAGGAATGTTACCAACTTCAGTGTTGTCCAATCAGTTGGAAGGAGTGAGCATTTCCAGAATTCAAGTTCCAGGTGTAACTGGGTATGAATTCTTAAGTCCTTCTGAACCAGAAATCTTTTCAATTTCTTTTTGTGGCCATTTGTTTCAGTAAGACATTTTCCAAGGCACACATTGCTGTTTTCTAGGGAGTGCAAGCTGTTTAAATGTCCTTTTGTGCCTTTGAAACCTCCTCTAAAGTTTTTATGAAGCATAAAACAGAGGGAATGCAATTAATTAGTGCAGTCTCTTATCATTCAGTAGCAAAGAAGAACTGTTAAATGCTTTTAGAGCACTACATTATAATAGAAAATTATTGTTATTCTTAAATACCAATCTGACAAATCAGAGAAAGCAAGGACTGATTATGAAGGATGGAAAACAAACACAATTTACAAAGGCTTTGTTTGTGGCACAAGTTCTCCTGTCACAGCAGACAGGAGGAAGCAATTGAATTGCAGAATCTTTTGTGCTCTTAGTCATCTTTTTTTTTGTTAGAAATTGATGCCTCTTTGTGATTTAGATGATTCCTTTAAATCTCAGGTGCTCTAAAAAACTGCCTTCCTTTTAAGCAGTGCTTTGCAAGTTAAAGTCTACCCAGTGCTGCAGAGCAGCTGAAGGGTTTGCTGCTTTTAATGAAAATAGGCAGAAATTTCAATTGGGGGGTGATCTCTGCCTGAATAAGAGTTGGTGCCTGGACTGTTGTGTTTTTAGAGAGAGGTCCTGATTCAGGAATACTTTCCTGTTATGGGGCTTGTTCCTCTTCTTGTTCTTGCTAAGGTCAGGATGAATGTGACATAGGAAACAAGTTCAAATTCAAACTTGGTGATTTATTATATCTTATCTATTTACAGAGTGATGAGCCATGAGCTCTAACTGCTGCTAGAAAAACCTGCCAAAATGACCACTTTTCTCAAGGTTTTTAAGCACTATTTACCCAATAATGAGATGACACCTCTATTATTGATGTGTTTGACCCAATGGCGACCACTAAAGGTCTGCAATGGGGACCTTTTTCACCCAGTTACAGAAAACCACCCAAACCTATGAAGAAGAAGGAAGAAGAAAGTAAAAAAGCGAGTCTTAGACAGTGCCCTAAGTTCTCCATCTTGGCTCACACACATTGCTGTACACTAAAACCTTAAACCCAAAGTGAGATTGCAGACTTCTAATCAAACACCACACCCACAGACCCTGTGCTGTCACCTCAATCTCAGAGCCTGTCCCAAGGTCACAAGTCCAATGTGGTGCCTGCCTGAGAGTCAGCACCTTTTAACACAGAAATGTAAAACTGTCACCATCCAGGGTTCCAACACTTTGCAATGCTGGGGTGCAGACAGCAGTTACAATCTGTTTAAACATGTTCCTGGGTAGGAAATGGAGATGTATCCATGTGTTTTTCTGGGTACAGGCTGAGAATGAGTGAAAGACCAGATTTATCAGGTCCAGGTCATAAGCCAAGCCCATGTCACATGGAATAGCTCTAAAGCATCTGTTTTGCTCATGGCTGAATTACAGTTTTAAAAGAACAAGCTAATTTCTCTCAGTGTTCTTTAGCCGTACCAGTAGCAGTTGCTTTCTAAGCCGTGTCCATCTGTTGATTTTGGAGGAGCTTTCAGGAGGTAAGAGATGATCAAGTGCTGCTCTGGAGCTGGATTCTGATGCTGCCCCAGGCTTTGTCAGTGCTGAGCAGCTCCTGAATGTGCTGTAAATGTCCTCTCCTTCCATGAATGCTTTCAGCACACCTAGACTGCAAGGTTGGTTAATGCTTTGGGTTGGATGATGATAGAAATGGATGAGAATAAAAAGGAACTGGATAATGGATGCAACAGGGGAAGAGCCAGGCTCTGTTCAAGTCTGTACCAAAACTTCCACAAGCTTTGCTGCTTTTTGTTCAGAGCACTTCATGTGTGCCTTGGTGTAACAAAACTTGGGGCTGGGACTGGAGTGTTTGCAGTTTAAATCATTTGTGACTAAGTGGAGCTTTTCAGTTTAAAAACAGGGTAAAATACATAAGGTAATATTACATATGAAGGGCAATATTTTTTCATAGTGAAAGGAAGCCTTGGGCACCTGTTCTCACGTGGGGCTGTGGTTCACATGCCCAGCTGAGCTCTGTGTCACTGTGGCTGGACAAGAAATAACATTGAAATGTTGTGCTCCAGATTGTTTGCTTTAAACAATTTTACCTTTTGAACCAGCTGTTTTCCTAGCTTGGGGATAAAATGAAATATACAGTAAGCTGTCCTGACTAATTCGTGTGAAATTCAGTGTTTCTGAATGTTCTGTACATTTGAAGAGCTTTACTGTGAGGTTGCTCCTGCCTTTAAATGGAGCTGGTAGCAAATGTTTTCTGCAAGTGTTTGAGATGGCAATTCTCTGTAACAGAGATTGCTTAGTTCATCAAATAGCTTATATAAAACACTGCTGTTTTCATAAGAAATATGTGCAGTTACGCTGGAAAACATGGAGCTGTTCCTTTTCTGGGCTGCCAAAGAGAGAATGTTTCCCTTTTCTGCAAGAAAATATTATTTTATTAATAAAAGCCTGACAACGTGTTATTTCTCACCAAAATTTCCTGTGAGAAAAATTCCTGCTCATCAACCCTGCCTTACCCAGGGGAAGGACTTCTTGTGCTTCTCCTTGTTGGGTGCAGCCTGGTCTGACCTGTGGGCTCGTGGTGGCTGCTGAGCCGTGGGGATGTTCCCCTTTGGAGAGCAGGGGTTGGTTTTGGCAGGGTGGGAAGGGACTGAGCTTTCTGGGGATAAGTTTGCAGTGACATCTGGCTGTGGAATAATGGTCATGGTTAAAATCCATACAGCAAAGGATGCAGCTGGTTTAGGAAGTGGTTGGGTTTTTTTCTTTTTCATTTTTTTTAATTCTTGTTGTAAAATTAAGCCCTTTCTGATCAGAAATGTGCTTTTCCCATCTTCTCCCTTTAAAAAAGACAAGGGAAGAGCAAGTAATTAACACCACACCACTGTTTTCCATCCAGAAAAATCTGTTTCTTCTTGCTCTGACTTCCTCTTTATTTACATAAGAAAATAAATATGGGGATTTTTTTGTTATGGCAAGTGCAAAACAGATTTTTTTGTTTCAGATGGGTACTGGCAGATTCCTGTTGGGTGGTGGTGTTGAAAGGATTTAAAATGTAGAAATAAGTTCTTTTGTAATGTTCCCCAAAAGTTTTATGATCTAGCTTTGATTTTACTTTAAAATGTCTTTTCTAGAGATGTTCTTACCCAGGATAAGCTGGTTTGGTAGATTCCCCTTGAAAATCCATTGTGGATTACTCATGCTGTCAGTAAGAGTTTGTCAATAATAAACCCCCTCAAAGAGTGCAAGGTTTAGTTCTTTCATTTTTTATCTCCTCAAAATGCCCCCTTGAAAAGTAGTTCCTTTTTGGTGTTTATCCCTCTATATATTTTACATTTATCCTATTCAGAAGCAGGGACTGGGACTGAGTTCATTGTTAAGTAAGTGGCAGTCATGGACTTCTTTTCAGCTGATGCCTATCAATAGGTCCATTTATTAGTAGACTCCTTGAAACTGCAGAACTTGAGATATTACTTCTGTCTATTCACTTTCTTCTCTTTCTCCTTTTTTTCAGTGTACAGCAGAGCTTGTAGGTGTTTAATGGCTTTTTATAGCTTTTTCTTTTTAAATGTACTTAACATTTTTTTAGAGAAGTGCAAGGGAGTATAAGCAGTGAAATTGCTTGAGTGTTTGGAGCTTTTGTTAACATGCCCCATCCCACAGACGAGAACATGTCTTCAAGTTCTTAAGTTCAAGTTTAATCTGGGCATGAGACCAAGGACTTCAAATTTATGTCCAAATCTTGTATCTGATCCTATGTTAAACACATCCAGATGGAAGGTGATATTCTAATGTTAACAATCTGCTTCCCCTCCCTCTGCTGCCTTTCTAAGAAGTTGCTGACAAGTCTTTCTGACAGTCTTTTTTAAGTAAATGAGATCAAGTATATTGAAGGTCTTTTATAGCAACAACCTCTGAGAAAGATGAGACTTTCAGCAGCACTGCAAAATGTGGATTTGCTGATATTCTTCCCTAAATTCTGGTGGCACAGCTCACCCCAGGGCTCCCAAAACTTTAATTCTGGTCCTTCCATTCTGTGCATCCCATGCCAATGGATACCACTTGTACAATTTACTGCTAGTAATTTGTAGGAATTTAATAGGTAAATAATTTGTTGATAAATCTGTGCAGCTTTTCACCAGGTTTGTTGAAGAGCAGGGGTTTTTCCTATTACTGTTGTGATTTTGGGTCATCCTGGGCATGATGTCCTATGTATCTTAGGTGATGTTCATGTAGTTCATTGAAGGATGGAAATTAAACATTTCTCCTTTATGACCAGGATGTAAGGGATACAATGTGTCTTTGACAACAATAATTGTTTTGTTTTGCCTAATTATGTGCTGAGCTTGCTGCATTTTAGCTCTTGAATTCCTTGAGTCTCTGCAGTTACTGTGTGCTAGCTTAGCAGTCTGATATTCAGGTATATATCAGAAGAGCTGCATTTGAATCATTTAGCATCACTGATAGAACCAACCAGTTCTTTCTGTGTGTAGGGTCAGGCTGCCTCCCGTCCCATCCAGATTCATCCCCCTGGGCAGTTCCAGAGCCTCATCCCTGCTCAGCCTTCCTGCCCTGCAAGCCTTTAGCAATCCTCATCCAAGAGACACACAGTGCTTGGGTGGAGCTGAGGCTGGAGGAGCCTTTGCCTGCATTTCTACCAGCTGTGCTAAAAAGCATCAAACCCCTTTAGGATTCCATGGGAGATGGTATCTTCTGCCTTCACTGAAGCCATTTGTGATGTCAGGATTGCCTGGTTTGTGTGTGCTGCATAAAAGCTGCCCTTAACCCCATGTGCCATGCTGTGACAGCAGTCCCTGGGCATTGTGTGCTTTTTTCTTCTTGAAAGAAATACGTGGTAACATCCATCTGTAAAAATACCAGAGAACAGATCCTGCAAAGGAACATTCATTAAAGTGTGTTTCCTGATGTGTAAAATTGCTGTTGTGTAGGAATAGAATTCCAAAGGAGGTTTTACCAGTTGTTTAACAGAAATATTTAAAAGTATTCATTGTAAAATGGCACTAGCATACCTTGGAGTCCGGTTTGAACTTTACAAGTGGTGATGCCTGCAAGTCTGCAGGTGATGTTCAGTGCTGCTGTACTGTGTCCAGGTGTAATTCTGGCTGTGCCCAGGCTTTCCATCCATAAAACAAGAGGGAAATTTGGAGAAACAAACACTGGTGATGGGATGTGAGCAGAGCTCAGAAGCTCTTTGGGACAAGCACTGACCACCCTCAGGAGTTCAGCAGATCCCAAGTCACTGCTGTAACAGAAGTATTGCCTTTAGAATCCAAGTGCAGGTATCTTCACACACAGTTCTAACTTGATAGTGTATTTTGTGTAAATAAATGCACCTCACCCTGCTGGGGTAACACTCAGGATTGCACAGGACCATAAAGGTGTGGTGGCAGCAGCAGGGACAGTGCATCACATGAGCTGGACATCTCCAGCTTCTGCTTTGCAGCTGAACACCTTCTGTCCCCAGACTGGCTCCTGCAAACCTTGGTGTCAGGGCAGCCAGGAGTTAAAGGAAAAAGGCTTCATTCATTTCTGTCCTCCCGGGGTGAAATCGCCTTGCCTGTTCAGCTAACATCAACTTCTCACTTTAGAGCTAATTTGTATTGATTGAATCTCAGCCTGGCTCTGTGGTTGCCTTGTAGAGCTCAAAAGCATGCTAGAACTCCAGAATGTGCTTCCATGGTGGAATACAGGCAGCAGGTAATGCCCAGGAATCTTTGTGATCATTAGGGACAATCTCAGCTTCCAGCCTGCAGAGCAGTCTGTTCAGCTCCCGGGAAAGTGGCTGCTCTTGCACAGAGCCCTGAAAGCTCTTCAAACTAATTCACATTACTGTGATCATCTGTCTAATTGTCTTTCCTTTAGCTTTCATTAGTGGGTTCTGCGTGGTTCCATTTGTCTCCCTGAACAAAAATGAAGATAAATTCAGTAGAGTTCTGACAGTGCAGCAAGAGACACAAGCTGCGTGTGCATGATGTGGAGAGATGATGATTTACTGGCCTGTGTGGTGGCAGGAGAGGCTGTGCTGGGGAAGGGCCAGAAAAGAAATGCTTAAAAAGATCATCTTAAGCAGCATTTTTATCTATTCCTTTTTTTTCCCCTGTGTACATCTGCGCTCTGCCTCCTGCTATGAAAGATGTGCTGATTTGCCTGCGTGCAAACATTGAACTAAAATTCCTGTAAGCTTTTATTAGTTGGAAGGAAGTCTGTTTTGTGGCTAAGAGGCTGGAAATGAGGAGACTTGGACTTGTCTTCCAGGCTAGATACTGACTTCCTGGGTAAACAAAGAAGGTTCGTTTAATCTTCCTTTACTTAGGTCTTGATCTCCAGTGTGGGGATTAATAGTACTTCCTTTGTCTCTTCCTGAATATCCCCTCTGTTGATACCTCTCTGAGATCCTTTTGATGATGTAATTGAGAATGTTTTGTGGGTTTTTTCCATTTATTCCATAGTCTTAGGAAAAAACTCTCCTCCAGTTTTTGTGGAGAGGTAGAACATTAAAGCAGAAGCAAGTGCTTCAAGTGCTGCTGTTCTCTGAGCTGTGGCATGTTTTACTGGCAAAACACAGAAATCTGGGGAAATAGAGGCAAGAGAATTTCAGATGTGATACCATGACCAGCTAAAATGTGATTTGGAGCAGATGCTTTTGATCTGCAACACATTTGAAGAATCTTTCAGGAGGTTTTAAGGATGAATTTAGAGTAATGCAAGGCTGGTGTTGGGCCTTAATGGGTTGTTGACAGCTGTGGTAAGGGGGGAGAGTGAGAGGCTTCAGCTGCTGCTGGTGAGAGTTCCTCTGCAAATACTGGCAGCTCCCAAAGCAATTGGGAATGTGCAGAGCAGACAAATGGGGTATTTTGTGTGGGAAGCAGTGTGGTACAAGCCTACACTTCTGGCTTCTGCACTAAGCAAAATCCACATTCTTGTGAACCTTCCTCAGCAAGGTATAAGCCTGGCTGGGGTCTGCATGATGATGCAAAGGGCTAAAATGGTTTTTATTGTGTTCAACTTCTCACTGCTGGTTAATAATGATATTCTAGCAGGGCTCTGTGTCAGTGCTGCAGCTCCAAAGCTTCATCCCACTGCACCTCTCTGCATGTGGAACTCAGAGCGAGGTGTGTGGAGTTCATGTTAGACAACCTCTGGCAGGAGTCCCAGCATGGAAAGGAAACAGTCCTGCTGCCTCAAACTGCTGCATGTGGAGAGGGAGGGGAGGACTTCCCCCTCCCGTGGCCCTGCCTGCAGCTCAGGAATGTGGAAGTCTCCAGGGGAGCTGCTGAGGAACCATTTAATTCCAAGCACTGGCAGGTAGCAGCAGGGTCTGCTGTCAGCTCTACGGGCTGGATTAGCAGCGGCTGCCTGCAAGCAGAGAGCTCAGTGACTCATCTTCATCTCTGAGCCTTCTGACTTCCTCGCCATGTTCCCTGCAGTTGGGCTTAAATTAACTGATCAGAATTATTTCAGGATCTTTCCTCCCTCTGAGAACTTGCTTTTACCTCTGCAAACACACCAACAACCCTGAGTCTCTAGAATCTTCACTGGAGAAGAAAAAGGTGAATTCAAAGTGTTTATTTTAAATTCCTTCCTTAACACCACTCAAAGCATTATTTCTGTCTTTACATGGTGCATTATCTTAAATCCTTCTTAGAGAAATCTGTCTGGTGTTTAATTTCCCTTCCAGTTCTGTGTCTGAGGTGGAGTACGATACACTTAGGCTCAAATTAGTGGTAAGGGTAGGAAAAATCCCAAGCATTAACGAGAATCAACCTCTGTTCCTGTCTCTGACCTACAGACTAGCCCAGCCTGAATTCCCCATGGAAAGGGAACAGGAATATTTCATTTGGGATAGCACTTCATGGTCAGTGCTGCTGGTGGGATGAATGGAGGCTGTGAGTGAGCCCAGCTCAGGCCAGGGCTGTGTGACCACTGAGCTCCCTGGCACAGCTGGAGGGCAGGGCCTGAGCTGTTGGTGCAAGGACAAAGAGCCACTTGCAGGAGCTCTCGAGTTTGTCCCAGCTGCAGCCACCAGGACATGATTCGCCCAGGTAATCCATCCTCCCTGACTCTGCACACTTGTCTCCTTCTTTGGACTCTAAGTGCTGCCATAAGACTTCAGAAATACTTTGTGCTGTGATCAGCAGGCTTGAGGAGGAGCTGTTTGCCCCCAGCACTCCTTGTCCTCTCGTGTCCTTTGTCACCTGTCACAAGCAATCAGTTTGCTGCAGTGATGGAGGCAGGGCTGGAGATGCTGAAGGCTGCACTGCTTGTCCAGAGACAGAGGCTGGATAATTAGCATCCTGCCAGGTCACTCTTACTGTCATCTACTGGCCCGGCTGAGGTCTGTCTCCAGAAAGAGGTGTCTTAAAGGCTTAGGAAGTGAAATATAACTTTTTTCCCCTGTTCTTTTTTTTTAAATACTTCTTTTTAATTCCTGTGCTACCTGAATTTCTGCCAGATTATTTCTTATTAATTCTGTGGAGTATGGACAATCTTGAGAGGTGATATTTCATTGCATATTTAAAAAATGAGTTTCTTTTCATGGACTGATGGATCTTGTGACTTACTTCAGACTAGGGCAATCACTGGATTTGCTGAAAGTTGGTTTTATTCTTTTTTTTCCTTCTCTATCCATTGTTTCTTGACACCATGGCTATGTCTCTTCATAAAGCAGCATGGTGGTGTGTTGCTCTGCAGTCTGCAACATTTGGATAACGTGTGTTTGGTGATTAAACAGGAAATAACTGAGAGGCAGAGAGGCTTGGAGAAAGCTGGTGGTGCCAAATCAGCCTTTTACATCTCCAGAATTCTGCTTTCCAAAATATCTAAGCTTTGTATGTGTTTGAAGTGATGCACCAATCTGATGGTGGGTTTGACTGTGTGTGGGAGGTTGGTTGATGTAGGATGGTGCTCAGTCAATACAACCAATTTTCCATTGCCCAGCTGGCTGTTTTTAAAAAAAAGAAAGGAGGATGACTGTGGATCTCTCACAGGGAGTGTCCTCTCATGCTGCAGATCATTTACTGTCCTAAAGGATGAAGGTAGGAGTCTGCAGTCTTGAAGGATGTGCAGGTCTGGGGCTCTTTGGGGAGGCAGTTTTTCCATGTGTCACCCTGGGGTCCAGCTCACACCAGTGGGATGTTGTGACCCCAGGCTGTGCAGGACTGGGGTGGTTTGGGAGCAGGCAGTGATGGAAGAGGGCTGGTGCCCAGGCTGGGAGTGCCTCTGGCCCTGGGGCAGAGCACAGAGCTGCAGGTTGGTGCTGAGCAGGGTCAGACACATGGGGCACCTCCAGAAGCTGTGGGGCATTGCTGGGATGGAGAGCAGAGGAGGCAGCAGCAGCCAACACAGAGTGCTTGGCTCCCTGTACAGTTATGCTCCTGAAAGTCTGGGAAATGTGGCAGCAACACAGGAGCCTGGTTCTAGGTGGAGGTATGGGCTGGTTTTTTCTCAAAACTGCTCTTCCTCAGGAGCTGGAGGGAGCTCCTCTCTTGGGGAGCCCTCCCGTGCTCCTGCTGCTCTTGCCTGGCCTGCAGATGCCTGTAGTCCCCTTCCTTTGGGATGGAAAGTGCAGACAGGGCAGCTCATCCAGGCTGGCTTTTTTACAGCTGCATGGACAGCACAGAGCAGTGTCCCAGTGTGCTTGATCCCCAGCCTGCCCATGCTCCAGTTCAGCAATGCAACCTGGAGCTTCTGAAGGGCAGGAGGGTTGGGATGCCAGAAATCCACCCCTGCTTCCCATGCAGCTTTTCACTGCTGTCCTGTTGTGCTGCCCTGTTCCAGCCTACTCGTGACTGAGTGATTGCCCCTGATCTGGTGATTTATGGGCAGAGCCATCCCATAGCAGTAACTGCCTGGCCATCAGTGCAGTCACATCTGCCTTGTGCTGATGTTCTCCTGTCAATAGCCCCAGCACAGACAAGGAGCTGCTCCCCCAGTGCTGCAGGGCTGAGATGAAAGGCTCTGCCTTGGCTGTGGAGAGTTCCCGGTGCTGTTAATGGAAGCTGACAGTCTACATCCCTCTCCATCTGCTCCCAATTTATACCTCGAGATTTACTGTCTCTGGAAAGGGCAAAATAAAGACTTGTGGAACAGAATTAGTGGTTCTGAAAGCTGTAGGGGAGCTGTAGCACGTCTCTCCTTCTGTACTTTCAAAGATGGAGGAAGACAGACATTTTTAAATCAAAGCAGAGCTCCCTCACAAGGCCTGCCTGGGATGGACAACAACCTGTCCCTCAGGGTGTGTGGCTGTCATTTGGTCCATGCTCAACTTCAACCACAGAGGAGCTTTCAGGTCTCGTGTGTTTCTACAGCCTGAACCTGAGAATTTCGTTTATTTACAGCCATGAGAGATGCACAAAGTCTGCTGGGCAGACCCAGAAGCCCAGATATCCTGGGGAAGATGCCACAGCTCTTGTTTCTTGGCAATTTCTTCTCCTAGAAAGGGTTGAGCCCTGCAGGTACAGAGTGATGTAACATCATGATGGTCCTTTATGTCAGTAAGAGCCACTGCCCACATTTGGGGTGGAAGGAAAACCTTGCAATGGTTTCTGTCAGGAGTGCTTGGAGTCTGGCTCCTGTAACTCTGGAGCAGAGTCCAGCCCACTGTGGACTGACTTTTTGTCAAGAAAAAAACCAATGGGACCTCAGCAGCAGGGTGGGCTCCTGGGGGAGCAAAGCAGCTGCAGGCAGGAAGGGTGGAAGCAGCAGAGGCTGCTGCAGGAGCTGCTGCTGGGATTTGGGGGAATTGTGGAGGAGCTGAAAGTTGGCCTGAAGGCTCTGATGCTCTGGGCAGCTCACACAGCTGCAGCTCACCTCGGGCTGGTTCAGCTGGGGCAGTCACAGTGGGGGATGATGCTCTTTGGTGGGCTTGAAGGAGTTGTGCCAAACTGCTCCCAATTCTGCAGAGGGAGGGAAGGGCAGCATTAATCACTGAGGACAATGGGCATAACAAATGGAGCTTGAGCTGGAGTGTGAAACAAAGAGATGACATGAGAGAGGTTATTGTCAAAGTTCTCATGAATCTCACCTCCATTTTACCTCCTTATCCGTGTGGTTGTGCTTGAAAGTTGGATTTGTTGTGCATTTATAACAGAAGAAACAACCTAAAAATAAAAATCCACCAAAGCCAGAAAGAGAGGTAGGGAAAAAAGAAAATGTTGGAGTAAGCACTTCTGTGTTTTTCTCAGAAATCTAGGAAACCCAAAAGTGGCATCTGGTTGTAGATATTTGCAAGTAAAAGCTGCAGTGTTTTGCAACCTTTTGGGATAGTTCACAGAGAATTGAGGATATGGGTAAGGCAATCATCAGTTGTACGGAATGAAGCTGAGAAATGTCATGTTCTGCTAACGTGCCTGGAAGGTAATTTATTCCCTGCCATCTGAAACACCCAAGGCCATCTCCCCTCAGTGCAGGACTTGGGCATTTGGTAAAAAAAACTCAGTAAAATTACTAATCTAGAACTGATGAACAACCAGAGAGGAAAAAATATTCACAGAGGAGGATGAGTGTTAGTCAAAATTTCTGATTTGTAGGAAACGTCAGAAATTTGCTGTCTCTATCAGAGCTGTGTGTATTCAGCTCTGCTGAGCTGCTTGTATTGCATTTAATGTGTTTATACTATTTATTGCCCATAATTAAATGACACAATTGAAGGTTTATCTATTCTGCTGTAGGAAGTGAGCAAAGTTTCTATAAATAAAGTGTTAACATTTTTATTGGCAGAACAGCTTTAAATTTTTTTTTTCCCCTTAGGAAACCCAAGTCTTAAATGTGCAGCTCTGTCTTTAAAGCCTTGGAACAAAAATCTGCATTAAAAACATAGCTTCTTTAATGGCTCTGATCACAGCTGATTGATAGCTTTTCCAAACTGTGGCCTTCCAGGTGAGACAGATGTGTTTAGTATTCTTCCTTGCAAAAAAATCTAGTCTGTCTGACTTTGTTTACAAAAAGAAATTAAAAGTTTGTTATTCTTAGCTGTGGTAACTAGCAAAAAAAAATTGAAAGTGTTTATCATAAGTGAGAGGTGTCCTGTAGGACACTTTCTTATCATGAAAGAGGTCTTAAAGAAATTATGCTTTTGGAATAGAACTAAGAAAATGCTCATACTTAATTTTCATATTCTTCTTGTTGATGACCAAGATGATCCCATTTACAGCCCGTATCCACCAAATGTAGGAAGTGAGGAGAGGGCTGGGCTGCTCCAGACCAGGCAGCCAAGTTTTTTTTCAGGAGCCTCCCAGCTGGGCAGCTCTTGGTCAAATAAGCAGCACTTGTGTCTGTGAGCTGTGAATTCCAGAATCTGGGAACCTTGGGCTGATAAAGGCTGAAATCACTTTCCGTTGGCGTCAGGGGAGCTCTGAATCAGTCCTATAGTGAGAGCAAAACAGGAAATCACGGATTAAAAAAGCCAGATTTGGTGAGTAATGGTGGAAGTTTAGCCACTGGACATTTCACTCTGTGCTGTATAAACAGAAATGGTTAAAAGCCTCCTGGTGGTTTATGTTTACATGTTTTTGATAAACATGTTATTAGAGAATGTTGGGAGAAGGTGTGAGGAATGGAGCTCAACTGGCAGTACCACCCTTTTGTTTTGGGTTATAGTAAGACTCCTTTCTTTTTTTCCTGATTGGGTTGCTATGATTTGTGAGAAAAGAGAAAAGGGGGCCACACCTCATTCACAGAAAGGGAGGTTTTGACATGAACAAATATTTGTTAAGGACCACATAATGAAAATGCCTTAATTTTTTTTCAAATCATAGTTCCTCTAACCACTGCAGGTGTGCTCTGGGGTTTTCCCACTCCCATGCTCTTTTTTGTAGATAATTTTCAGCACCTGCTCAGGTAGCCTCTGGGACAGGTGCTGTACCTGCAGGATTTCCAGGTGTTTGTGTGTCAGGTGCTGGAGCCCAGCATTTACTTCCCTCTGGAGGGCCTGGTGCTGGTACACAGCTGATGTCTGGGGCTCCTTTGGCTCTTGTTTTGGCAATGCAAAGTATTACAAGTGTCCTTTGGAACTTGAAGACAGTAGGAGTTGACTTTAAATTAGACTTTAAATTAGACGTTTTAGGAGAAAATTCTAGTGAGGGTGGTGAGGCCCTGGCACTGGGTGCCCAGAGAAGCTGTGGCTGCCTCATCCCTGGAAGTGTCCAAGGCCAAGCTGGATGGGGCTTGGAGCAACCTGGGACAGGGGAAGGTGCCCTCCAAGGCAGGGCGTTGGAACTAGATCATCTTCAAGGTCCCTTCCAACCTAAACCATTCTATGATTATATACACAGCACCGAATTTGTAGATAAATTTTCCAAAAACGGGGAAGGCTGAGTCCTTTAGAAATTCTCACCAGCTCACAATAGCACTGGTAAAACAGTAGTGGAAAAGCTGTGAGAGGTGTACATGGCTGGTGTTATGGCTGATTTCTGGTATTTTTGGCACGTGTGTTCATTAGCATTGGAATGGTTAGGAGATTGAGGAGCACAATCAGATGAATAAGGCTAGACAGGCTGGATTGCTGCAGCTGCTGTGGGAGCCCGCTGAGCTCAGAGCCAGTCTCTGGTGTCTGCACTCAAGTGGCACAGTGGGGCTCTGGCTGATGTCCTGCAGGAAACCTCGGTGCCTCAGGGCCCCACTGATGGCAGGGGAGGTGGGAAGGCTGCTGCAGGTCCTGAGAGCTAAAATTCATCTTCAGCTTTGATTCAGGCCCTGGGGTGTGCCTCGGGTGTGGTGCCTCAAATCTCTCCTCTGGGCAGTGCCCTGTTAACCTGCAGTGGAGCAGGCATCCGTGGAGAGTTAGGTCTGACACATCCAGAGTGGTTTCACTGGAGAACATCTGGCAGAGCCCTTGCCTGCCTCTCCAGCATATGCTGCCTCTTTATCTTCATTTCCTCTATTGCATTTACCTCTCTCCCATTCTGATGGCATTCAATGCTCATTTTGGAACACGGGGAGTGATCACAAGTGAGGTCAGATGGCCGAGGAGCAGCATTCCCTGAAGTCTGTGGTCAGATGTCACAGGAACCTGCAGGAGACAGAAACAGATGTTTGCATCTGTGTGGAGCTGGAGAGGGAGGCTGTCCTGCTGCAGAGTTGTTTGTAGATCTGCTTCAGAGGATACTCAGTTTCCAAGCTTGGGAACAACTGTTTTGTCTGTCGTTATTCCAGTTAGAAAGGGCAGTAGGACAATCCACGGGCTGCCTTGTTTTCTTTTGCTGGGAAACAAAAAGTGTTTAGCTTGTATTGCATGGAAAGGTGTAAAATTACAGGCTGTAGAAAAGAAGAAAAATGGCTGTTGAAAGTGAAGAGATAAAGCTAAAGCCAAATCCTTTATTTCTCCAGCCTGCAGGTCATTCTGCTGCCCATCATGCTATCCGTGCAGGCAAGTGATAACGTGGCAGCTAATGATGGAGTAACAAATTCCTGTCCAGACTTTTCAATAGCATCCTGCAGTATGAATGTGAGCTGCCCTGTGCAATGCAGTGTGTGTCAGTAATCCTGCTGACAGCTGTTTGCTTCAGCCCTCGATTCACTGCTCATCTGGTGACTGCGATTGCCCTTCCTGCCGCACTGGCAGTGCTCTGTTTCCATGGCACTGCTGTGCATGTGGAAGCAGTGCTGGAGCGTGTTCCTGCTGCATTTTACTTTCTCAATTGTTCTCAGCTGGGAAAGAGGTATCAGCTCAACCAGCTCCATGAAGTTTGTCAGAAATGAGGTATGAATCAGTGACTGCTACCCAGAAGCCTGATGCCAGGGGCTGAAGACTTGCTGCAGTATCTCTAAAAAAAGTGGAATGCAATTTTGTCTTACTTTGAGCTTTGTTTTGCTCTTTCCTAGAGTTTGGTGATTAAGCTGTAAGTTCAGGGTAATATCTTCAAGAACCTTGGTGACTTTGAAGACTAAATCCCAATTTGAAAAGCAAAATTGTTCTAGCCAGTGATTCAGTGTTGTCTCTGGTGCTTTGATGAGAACAGCTGCTGTGCTGGTGCAGGTAGGAGGGGATTAAAACTTCCTAGAGAAGTATTTGCCGTGGGTACTTTGTGCTACATGTAAGTGGATCCCAGATCTTTCATGGAAAGAAGGACAACTGCCTGTCTACTTATGAGTCATGTTAATTGTCTAGTGACAATTTTACCTGGCAAACCTTGCTGTGGTGTCCGAGAACCACCACAAAGATTTGCTCTCTCTTTACTGTACCACCGTCATGCAGGACATGTTTCCAGCTCAAATGCATTTTAAGAAAGCAAGGCACAGAGTGAGGAGGCAGAACGTGTCCCTTGACTTTGACACCTGTAGGTAGGATTAGTTTACAGGTGTCTTGGTTTGAAAGACATGTTTGCCAAGGAAGGCAGGAAACTCCCTTGGAATGGAAAATATGACCCCCTTCCCTCTGAATTATTATAACTTTGAAATTAAAGGGGCTTTCAGGCAAAGACAAGGGGGAAGGAATAACAGTACTTCACCAGTGTGTGTGTAGATGCACAAGAACACAAACGAGCCCGGGCTCAGCCTCTCTCGGCCCCGGCCCCGGCGCGCTCCCCCGCGCTGCAGTTCCGCTCACGGCCGCCAGGGGCGCTGCTGGCTCCGGGCCGGGCGGGGCGCTGATTGCCCCGCGCCTGCAGGGGGCGCTGTGCTCCCCGCGTCCCCTCACGGCAATGGCGGGCGGGCGGTGAGGGGAGCTGCGGGAATGGCCGGGGCCAGCGGGGCCAGAGCAGCGAAGGAAATGGAGCCTGAACTCTGCAGCTGGAGCAGGAGCCACCGGGGTGTCCTGGCAGGCGCGGGGGTGTAGGGCTACAGTGTAGCGAAAAACCCCGGGCAGTGGCGGAGGAACGGCGGGGCTGGGCAGCGGCAGCCCGGCTCTGAACAGGGCCTGGAGAGGCTCCCTCAGAGAGGCGAGTGCTGGAGTGAAGTGCTGGAGTTAAACTCGGGGTCCCGGGTGTTCCCCTGAGGCACCCCAGCAGATGGTGAGGGTCCTTTCCAGTGAGATTGGGTGTTAGTAAGGTCCCAGTGCAACAGCCGCTCTAAAGAGCAAAGGCTCACCCACAGCAGAAGGAGCAATGCAGGACTAAAGCTCCATAGCGGCAGCGAATCCTCTGGGCACTGACCGCAGACCGGCTCCTCCGATGCCAAGAGTGAGAGGAGCTGAGCTCAGCCCCTCACCACCCGGCCAAAATCTCACCGTATCTTTGCCCTTCCAAAGAGAAAACCACCCAGGTAAGAGAGTAGCCAGCTGCGCCCTTCCCACACCCTGGCCATTTCCTTTGTTTCAAATACCAGTCATTATTGTCTCTTAGCAACTGATGGGACAAAATTCCATGAAAGAAACAAAAGGAAAAATCCTAACCCCCACCAACGGGCTTGTTAAAATTAGGCAGCATTTTACATGCTCCGTGCACAGCTACCACTGTCTAAAGATACTGGCCCTGCAGCAGATGAGTCTTACGGGGGATTCCTGCCGTGCATCCTCTCCCTTTTACTTGAAATAGAAAATGCATCGGCAGCCTTTTGTCCAAGGATGAAAGTTCTCCTCACTGCAAAGGNCACTACCCGGCCAAAATCTCACCGTATCTTTGCCCTTCCAACGAGAAAACCACCCAGGTAAGAGAGTAGCCAGCTGCGCCCTTCCCACACCCTGGCCATTTCCTTTGTCTCAAATACCAGTCATTATTGTCTCTTAGCAACTGATGGGACAAAATTCCATGAAAGAAACAAAAGGAAAAATCCTAACCCCCACCAACGGGCTTGTTAAAATTAGGCAGCATTTTACATGCTCCGTGCACAGCTACCACTGTCTAAAGATACTGGCCCTGCAGCAAATGAGTCTTACGGGGGATTCCTGCCGTGCATCCTCTCCCTTTTACTTGAAATAGAAAATGCATCGGCAGCCTTTTGTCCAAGGATGAAAGTTCTCCTCACTGCAAAGGTTCTGGGGTGTTTGGTATCCAGACTGCAGGGCTCAGATCTGCTGAAACCCCCGTGTCTTACCACCTGTGCCCTTGAGGGTCTCTGTGCTGTGGTAGGCTGAGCCCATGAATGATGGGATAAATGCTCACCTTTCCTAAACACCAGGAGATGGGGATATCACTGGAGAGCTAATGTATGTGTCTGCTGCTCGGGGGGCTGGGTATGAGCCAAAACAGAAATGGATTTTGGGCATGTGCCCGTTGTGCTGCCCAGCCGGCTCACCAAGGTCACACAGGGGTTGTGGGAGTCGATGGGCTTGGGCCCAGCCTCTGCAAACTGGAGTTGGTTACTTCAGGCCTACCCTGAGAGGCTGCCTGGCTGCTCCAAAAAACTCTGGAGGAAAAAGGACTGCTGAGGGCAAAACTGGGATTATGGAGGACCCTTGCTTGTCTTCCTGCATTTCCCAGCCTCATTTCCCTGTTTTCTTTGAATTCCCTGAGTAAATGAAGCAGAGATGAGCAGCCTCTGTCACTGCACATCCCCTGGGTAAAGGGGGGTCTTTCTTGGGGCACTCTGGTTGGCAAATCCTCCAGTGCAGTCTGTGCCTCCTGGGTGACACAGACACCCAGAGCTGTGCTTCCACAACATTTATGGGGATTGGTCAGGAAGCCTGCAGCATCGACATGAGAGTTTGTAGTTACCCCAAAAAGGGAATTTTTAGAGAAACCTGTAAGTAATGTTCTCTTCTCCAGTCAGAAGTATTAATTCTACATTAAAATGTACTAACACAAGAAAAAAAAAGAAGGCATTTGAAATGCCTTGTTCTCCTTGTGAGATCACCCTATAGATATGGTCCACTTAATTGCAGTGCTTAATTGAGACAGCCACTTTTACTGGGACATCTCCCAGGGAGCCATTGTAGCCTAATGATTATCAATGCCAATGGTTGTTGCCTAATCAGGTCAGTGCCATAAATCCCTCTTAACAAGAATACATTCAGTGAGTATCAAGTGATTAAACAGTGTTTAAACAGGTGTTAAATAAGTGTGGGAGGCCATGTTTAAACTCAGGGAAAACCACAGTAAAGTGGAAAGCATTAGGTGCAAATCTCAAAAATAATAAGGGCTATTTTTGTCTTTTCATTTAGTGCAAGGCTTTCTCTGATCGGTCTCAAATCTCACTTGGAATTTTTCATCTTTTATAGTGGGATGAAGAGTCCTGTGAATGAAAGCTGGCCAAAGACTTAGGCCAAAGACAATCAGCACTCTCATTAGATCAGGCACTCATGTAGGGCTTCCCAAAGATCCTTAACTACTCTAGGAATTTCTGTATATGCTGGGATGGATTTTTGGGGGGGCAGGGAAGGGGAATGTTTTCTAGTGATAGTTGATACAGCATAGCTGCAAAAGAGAGTGATGGAGATGCTGCTGGGAAGCTGAATCACGCTGTTGCTATTGATTTAACAGTCTTAGGATAATGTGGAACACTAGGAGTGCATATGGACAGCCAGAATGCTTGTGGTCCCTGTGCTCTGCTGCTGTCCTGAATACAAATGGCACTTGTCCACCTTTGTCCCCCTCCCTGGCCAGAAAAGCCCCTCCTTTTCCCGTGGCACAACTTACCCTGTAATGGGAAGGTTTGCTGTGTCAGGATTTTACTGTGCAGGCTGTGCTCTTCTCATTTTTGATCTGATTATGTGCCCTATAGTCCCTATTGATTTATAGCAAAATCCAGTTGTGACATATTTGATGAGCATGCAGTGCTGAATTAAATTTGGGAGAGAAGCTTAATCAGCTCTCTCTGTAAGGATCCTGAGGTGGTCATTTTCTAACAGAAAACTGCTCTTCAATATCTGATAGCAATCTTATGGCATCAAAGGGAAGCCTTTGGAGTGTGGGAGCTTGCTGGGAGCCTGGAGGCTGTGAGTCCATCCCACTGGTGCCATGTGAAATCCATGCAAGTGCCTTGTGCATCCAAAACAGCTGCTCACAGCTGCCTTTTCCTCAGCTTGGTTTTCTCTGTTCTGTGCATTTTCATGGCCCTGATTGCTCTAACATTTTGTTTGCAGACTTCTAGGTTTTCACAGCTGTTTTCCTAGCAACCATGTGCTTGTGAGAGGAGTAATTTCATGTTTGTTCACCTGCAGTGCAGGGAGACTCTTTAAAACCATTGCTGCAGGTTGAAAGGCAACTATTTCGTTATTATTTTTATTTTGACATGAGGCTAGATCTCAGTGCAAAAGAGCTGTAGTGCAAGGAGGCACCAACTCTGTTCTCTTGATGTATTTCCTATTTATTAATCAGCAACTGGAGCTCTGTCTGCTCCTTTGGTGAAAGTTTATTTTACCTTGGGTCTGGTTTTGTTGTCTGCTTGGCCTTCAATAATATGGAAAATTAGAAAATGTTCATCTTTTACCCCAGAACAAGTTTTGTGCATTGAATCACTCCACTGTACTAGAATAACCTTTCTTAAATTCACAAAAGTGTCATTTAAAACCTGATGTAAGGTTTGGCAAACCTTTTGAAATTACACTCTAGCTCCTATTGATGTTTATAAAAATAAACAGCAAAACCAACACCTTTCCCTCCTTCTTGCCATGCACTCATTTAATGGATCATTAGGAGTCTGAAATACAAATAGCCCAGTATTTTGTTACACAGCAAGCTCCATGTCCAAAGATACTTTGGAACTCACAGGAAGCATGGCTGGCATTACAGCAGCTGCTTGATTTTTGCAGTGCTTCTCCAGCTTTGCAGTACACAGCCACCAGATGCAAAGGGACAGGTTGTGATAAATCTTTAATTAGAGCCATATTTAATACTGCAGAACTAAAAACTTCCATAGAAATGGTGGAGTTGTTACTGGCAGGTATTTACAGCATCAGTGCGGGTTCCTGAAATGGGTGAATTTCCATTCTGGCACAAAATTGAAAGATGTTGTTTAAAGTGTTTTAGTGAATTACTGAGATATGCAGCTGCTTTTGATTTTTTTTTTTTCAAATTTTGCATTTTTTTCATTCGTAGATAAAGTTCCAAACAGGCACAGAATTTAGCCCTTATTCTGGAAAAACAAACAGGCTGACTGATAAATGACAAAGCAAAGTCTGGAATGGAAGAAACTACTGTTATTATAATTTTCATCCTGTTAAAGCAAGTCTGAAACATAGTGAAAGTTAGTGGTCTGGTGATGGTCCTGCCTGGAGTTTAGCAAGGACTGTAAATTAAGGACTGTTAATCTGAATCTTAGTCTAGGGGTGGAACCTACTAAAACCCAGCCTTCCTCTTTAACTGGAAGTCAGTGGGAGTTAAGGTGTGAGTGCTCCAGGAGAGTCTGGCCCTGCATCCAATACAGCTGCAGAAGGGCAGGAGGGAAGGCCATCAAAATTCATCTCAGGGGTCTCAGTCTCCTTGCCAGACTTCCCAGAAGCACTCTTTCTCCTCCACGGGTGACCCCACTAAGGTGCCCATCCTTTGCTTTCCTCTGTTTGTGCCAGAGCCCACCTTGCCCCAGGTCCCCCAGAAGCACAGGAAGCAAACTTGCACAGTTGGCACTAAGTGAAGGCAGCCCTGTGCTTTTCTGTTGTCACTTCATTCCCAGTACAGGTTCCTCCTCTCCTTCCGCTGTGCCCTGGTCTTGACCAGCAGAAAGTCATTCCCAGTCTGCTCCAGTGCAAAGCAGTCATTCTTTATGCATCAAAATCTTCTGCTCCCTGTTCCCTCCTGCAGTGCTGGTGTACATCAGGGCTGGGCTGGGTTAGACCCCTCACATCCTTTGACTGAGGTGCCCGCTGGGGGGCCATGTAATGGGAAATTTGAGGATGTGGCAAAGACAACACAAACCTCCCTGAACTCTGTTGTGACTTGCACCAGCCACAAAATAACCTCCTCAAATATGCAAAAAAGTCACTGAGATAATGGAAGGATTTTGCTACCTGAGCACCAGAGGCTGTGCTCTATTAAAAAAGATAGAGGGAGGGATGGGTGTGCAGCTTGCCTTGGCTCCCTTCCAGAGTAAAGTGGAGAGGAGAGAGCAATGTCAGCAACTGGGAGAGGAGTGACTGGGAGCAGAACAGCTGTGAAGGAGCTGACTGGGATTGTTAACTGAATGGATATTGGACATAGCTGAAAGATGGGGCTGAGTCAGCAAACTCAGCAGAGATGCAGAGTAATGGCAGAAATATAAATTAACATCAGATTCTTCTTAATAGATATTAGAGTAGCTCACTGCTACATGTCCAGTTCTTTGTAACATTTGGCCACTTCTTCTCTTGCCCAAATGGCAACTAACTGAGCCCTTTTGGTCCCAATGATGAGTTGAATACTTTGGAAGTAGTGGATGGGATCAGAATGCTGTAGTTTATTCCAGGTCTGAATTCTTTCCGTGGCAGCAGCCATCCTTTGGGGCACAGCTGACTTGCTTTATTCCCTTCCATCCTGCTGCTCCCCTGCCTTTCTGTATTAATGCTGTCTTGGTTTGTAACTTACTTTAAGGGCTGCTTTGGGCTGTCATTTGGTTCCTGTCTTAGAGGATTGATGCTGTTCAATTCATCCAAATATAAAACCAAATTTTTTTCTTGGCCTTTCCTCTGTTTTGTTATTTTTTTTCCCCCCCTGTGTGAAGAATCCAAGATATTTGATCACACTGGCTCCCTACAGCAACGTTCTGTTTCTAGAGCAGGAGAGAGGTGATTGAAGACAAAACCCAAATAAACAAAGCAGGAACCAATCCTCTGCCCCCAAACCTTGCAGATTTTCAGAGCTGTATGTCTCAGGACCGTGTAGATAAGAGAGGAAGGGCACTTTTTATTAAAGGAAGGAAATCAACTGTTTGGATCACTAAAATAATGCCAAAGAAAGCAGATGAAAGGGTAAACAGGAGAAAGAAAGAATAGGTGCCATTGATGTGGAGGAGTAACAAATCCTGGGAATAGGAGGTGCTTGGTGGAAACAAACACAGAATGTGAGGAAAATGGAGAGAAGACAATTCTCCCTTGAGCCTGAAGAACCTTCCAGTCTATCAGCTGCCTTTCAGAGAATCCTGAAGGATTTTGGTACTCAAATTGAAGGCTGGATTTTCAGCATTACTTCCCTGGCATCCCAGGTTTGCCCCCATGGCAGCTTCTCTGGATGACTCAGCAGCAGTGGCTGGACATGAAACTGCTTCAGACCAAGTTCTGTTGTCATCCAGACCTACAGCTCCCCCCAGGCTCCTCCTCTCCCTCAGATGAGGCAAGAGAAGGGTAGGATTTCCAAGCTGTAGCTGTCAGTGGGTCACACCAGCACCAACACCAGCATTTTCAGAAGACCTCAGTCTGCTAATGGGGACAGACTTTATGAAAATAATCTTAAAATTAGACCTGACCTGTTTGAAAGTAGCTGGTCAGGATCTTGTTGAACTTTTGTATTTGAAGATTGCTCTGAGCAAGTTACAGGTTTGTGGGTGTCTCACAGTGCAGACACTCAGTGATGTTTATTGAAACCAATGTTCTTTATAGGCTCAGTGTTCTAAGCTGTATGTATTTATGTACCAGGCTTTTGTCTGTAGCTCCTTGGGCATATTTTGACATTGTTCTGTGCCACTGACAATGTGGAGACCTGTGTTTGCTTTGTTCTCAGTTGGTGCTTCCTGGTCAAGAGAAATAAAAAGCTGCTTAACAGCTGACAAGGTAAACTCTGTGGTAAAGGGCCAGCAAGCTGGGTGTTCTCCTCTCCTGAAAGCTTTGCTCCATCAAATGCTGGCTTCAGGTTCCTCAGTTCAATCCCTTTCTGGTTTTTTGTTCGTTTTTTTTTTTTTTTCAAGGAGAAGGAATTGTTGACTTGCACTTAGGAGTTTAATTGGTTTTGACAGAGGAGTTGTAGCTCTCTTTTCTCACCAAGATGCCTTTTTGCATGTGCTTTATAAACCAAAAGCTGAGCAACCCAGCTGGAGACGCAGTGAATTCCTCAGGAGTGTCTGTGTCACAGGAGGGGAGGCTCGAGGCAGAACACAGCCAAAGGTGTAGAGAGGTGTGTGTGAAGAAACAAAAGAAAACGGGTCTCTGGGTTAGAGGTGAAAACTGAAAGGAGCAGGAAGACTCACTGCTGGAGCTGGTGGCCAGAATCCACTTCCATACGGTGCAGGTTCATCTTCCCTGTATTTGAGTCCTGAGCAGAGAAGATCTGAACACAGTGTTCAATAGAACCCTGTTCTTCCTGCCCTGGAAACTATTCCCTTTCATGGGGTAAACAGCAAATACGAGTCAGTTGCCTCTTTGGTGCATGCTTAATGCTCTGCCTTCCAGAGAGCCTTTCCATACTTATGGTAGCAGGTATAACTTATTCTTAGCAATGGAAACCCAGAATTGGGAGGCTGATGTCACCATCTCTGCTGTTCTTGCTGTATTCAGTTTCCTGCTTTTTCAGATCTCTTTCCAACCTGTCTCCAAATACTTCTTCCTAAAATAATTCTTTGTGAAGTGACAGGCACACAGGGACCTGAAAAAGAAAGTAAGCTGAGGATGACTGAAGGTGCTGATGAAAGGCAATCAGCTGGAGAGAGCAAAGCATCAGATGTGATCTGTCTGGCATGTGCCTAATTATCCTGTGCCTTCAGGCATGCAGCCGGGCAAGAGCCGGGAAGTTCACTGAGCAACTTCACTTCATTTTCCCTGTTCTGCTTTTCACACGTAGGAAAAAAAAAAGTTCCTTAGGATAAGCAACAGGACCATAAGAGGCGATGTAGAAAGGAAAAAGGCTTGACTGGTGTAGTGAAGCATATAATGAGGTAATTAGAACTGTGAAAAGTTGACAAAGCACTAGACCAAGATGAATTGCATCCGCCCAGCCTCAGGAGATGGGCAAGGAACTAGGGCAGCCTCCCTGAATGAACTTCCCAAAGTAACCCTCAGCACTGTTTTTGTCCTTTTGAAGTGTAGAGCTTCCGTGGGGCAGGAGGGGGTTTGGCATTAGCACACAGTTTACAAAGAAAACAAGGAGTAAAAATAATATAGATGGCTTTGCTAACGAGGAGGAATACTAGGGAGGGACGACATTGCTTCAGGTTGGTGGTGAGATTTATTTGCTGGGAGTGGTGGAACTGCTGCTGAAGTAGCTATAAAGTCAATATTTAAGTAAAAAGTATTTTCATTCCCAGTCTACATCCAACTGGCAGCACTTAAATGAGCATCCCTGTCATCTGTGTCCTTCTGAGGAGGGTCTGTCCTGCAGCATGTTTGTGTTGGACCCAGCCAAAGACAGCACTGATCCAAACAGTAACAACCCTGGCTATCCTTGCAGCTTTTCCTGATGTGCTTTTGGTCTGATGCAGCCCTCCTTTCCTCCAATCATCTGGCCATTATTTAGTATAAAAACAAGTAAAGCTCGAAAACAGACTGGTAAAGGTTTATTTGTGGGGATGCTGCCACTTGCTGCCCTCAAGTGATGGTAACAAAAGAACGCAGAAATCCATGGTTGTATCCAGAATCCCTGTTTGTGTACCTGTTAAAATGCATAGTTTGTGGAACTTGTGTGGAGGAGAAGTGTTGTTTCTTGTGTTTTTCCTTCTTGCAAACGAGTGCCTGAAACTAATCAGATGTTTCTGCCCGGGAAAAGAGGCAGTTTCTTTAGCTTTTCCTTTTAAACACTGTACTTTCGTTTCTTTACATTGATAAAGTGATCAGGGCTTTCTGTGATACTGGAAGGCTGCACTGCCCTGGAGTTCTCTACACATATCCCATGCATGCACATGAGTTCTGTCAGTTCCTGCTGAAGTTATTTTTTTTAATTTTACATGATTAATTCAATTTGAAGATAACCCTGAAAAAAGTAGAGGAAGGCAAATACGCAGCTATTTCCCACTGACATAAGGCATTTCAATATGAAAATGCCCTCACTGTTGTGTATTCTTCTCTTCTGAGCTGTATTGACTGATTTTTAGTATGCTGAATTTGTCCTGGGATCTGAACAGAGCAGATGATTCTGTGAGACAGAACGAGCCGAGGGTTTTGCATTCTGACGTTACAAAAGTTGATTCAGGTTCATTAAGATGAATGGAAAGGCTGCCATTGATTTCAGTGGAGTTGAATCAGGCTCATATCCTCAATCTAATGGAAAACATTATCCACATGACTCTCATTAACTCTGTTTGCAAAACAGACAGCAAGATATGACTCCGGATTTCTTCTGAGACGTATGATGATGATTATCCTGTAGAACAGACAGGACCTTGTGTTTAGAAGAGATTCACTGCCTGAACTGGTCCCTGTTGCACCTGCTTTGTGCTCAGGCTTTTTTCTGTGGTCAAGAGGATCTTTGGGGTGGCTGCTCTGGAGCCCCCTGTGAAAATACAGATGTTGAGCTGCTGCTGGAGCCATGGCTTTGGGAGGTCACCTCCCTGGCTGTGCTGGGCTTGTGGTAAAAGGCAAATGAATCACCTGTCAGAATTTATTTTTAATGTTTTCTTATCAGAAGAGTGACCAATGTATGCACTTTTGGGAAAGCTACTGCAATATTTCATTGTGATGTTTGGTTGGCAGTAGGAAATCTCATTTCCTTGCACTTTTTTTTAACCTTGAAAACTAATTTACAAATTGTGGCTTGCAACAGGAGGGCAGAATGCCAAGGCATAATCGACTGACACAAAAGAAATTAAGTTTGGGCAGGCAGTCTAACAACCTGATCCTGTTGAAATCAGTGGTGTAATTCCTGTTGTTGTTATTTTTACCTTTGGTTTCACTGCTGCCTTCAGATGGTCATCGATCCTCTCAAACTTAAACCTCATCATATTTGGTGTTTTGTTAAAAGTCCCAATTTCTGCAGTTCTATCCTGACATAAGATTTTTTTCACTTGTTTTGAGAGAGAATTTTCTTGCACTTTTAGGTGAAAATTTTAAAATAGTGTAAAAAATGGATCAAGAACACGAAAAAGCTTAAATGTGTGATTTAAAGAATCTTACAATGCATAAGCTTATGTAAATTTTGTTGTTGTTATTTTGGATCACTGGACAACTATAAAATACAAGGTATCAGGTATATGATGTGTCCTATCATGGGTATGCACATGCTATGAATGGGTATTTTTTGGTGATGTAGAGAATACCCAAACCAGCATTATTTTTTCAGGTAATCTAAATGATATTCTGGAAAAATTTAGGTGTGACTTGCCAACTTAAAATACTGAGCTACAATTCAAACAACATTGAATATCTTTTGAAGATGGCAGAATCTGTCAACACTGCAGATTTGCAGACACACACACATGCAAAAGCCTCACTGGTTATTTTTTTGTTGATAGATCTCTTAAATACCACAGCAACTCTCAATTTATTTCTGCAGAGGGAGGAGATACATGGGCTGCATGTCCCTGTTTGTTATTTTGAAGTGGCTGCCAAATGTTCTCTTTAAAGGTGGTACATTTTAAGGAATTTTATGCTTGTTTGGTTTTTTTGATGTTTATTTCCTTTGGGCTGATGTTTGTTTGACTTTGGGTCTTCTGGTGTGTGTGTGAGGAGGAGTGGGTTTGGAGGAGTGGAAGGGGTTGTTTATTTTCCTTTTTTACCACAAAAAGAAATAACTTCCTCTTCTCCCTTGTGGCTAAACAAGCCATCAAAGTCTAGGAGGGGTTGAAGCTGATGGTCCTTGACATGCACCATTGGTTTAAACAAACCAAAAGTATGTTTCCATATATATATTTTTAAACACATGTGTGATTTAAAATTATCCCCCAAATAATTTTGGCATGCCTGGTTGTGGGAGGACAAACATAGTTTCCTTTTTTCTTAGATTCCAAGTACAGACACGTTCTGTTGCTTGCTGTAGATTACTAAAGACAAATTTTGGGAGTCAAGACATTATTTCTGCAAGATAGCAACTGGAAGGATATTAGCTTCTTTAGAGAGGCAGAAAGGAGAAGATAGGGTTAATGTTCTTCTTACAGAAAGTGTTCAGTCAGCATTAAAAGAGAGTATCTCAATATCTTTATTTTTAAATAAAGTCTGCTGTTGCCTTGCTCTGTTTTCCAAGTGAATCTTCTGAAGTCACCTGCATTTTTTTCTTGCTCCAAACACCCCCCAAAGCAGAATGTATGGGAGAAGGCAGGTTTGGTCTTCCATGCTGCCTTGTCTCTGTCCCTTCTCCCATGTGCTGCTCAGTCAAAAGCTGTGCCTTGCTACACCTTATTGTGTAATCGTGACATTTGAATAAACCCCAGGCACTTCACTGTGGCCAGAGCAACCATCCCAAGCCTGACATCACAGCATGTTTGGGATTGCAGAGGAAGGGGATGTTATTTGCAGGAAGGGTCATTTGTGAAATCCTACCGTGCACAGATGACTCCAGGCCAGGCTTTGCTCAGCCTAAACTGCTGGCAGAGGACTTTACTGTGATGGATGGAGTGATGATGTGAGGGCTGCTGCAGCTTTGTGTCCCATCTGCACAAGGATGGCCAAACTTCCAGTCCTGTGAAATGCGTGAATTATACACAACCTTCCCTCAAACCTTGCGGGCAGCAGCTGGATCCACCCGCCAGTGCTGTGTGGGGACAGGACATGAGTGAGCAGGAATAGCTCAGGGAAGAAGAGTTCCCATGCTAGCAAGTCAGGCTGATGCCACAGGCAGCACTGGGAAGTGTGTGTTTGTCTCCTGGCTATCCCTTTGTGTGATCAAGGTGACTTTTACAAGAGGTCTCTAGGTCACTTTTGTAAATGCACAAAAAACTTGGAATAGACAAGTGGTGGGTTGGCAGGGTTAGGAGATGGAGAGCCTGAGGAGGGGATGCCAAGACAGAGGAGTCTTTGGAGGAATAAGAGGAAAGAATGGAGGAGAGAAAATCAAATATGAGCAGTTGTGCCAGTGGCAGTGTGGGCAGTGTCTCAGGGATGCTGTTAGTCAGGAGGCAGAGCTGGCAGGGCTACTGGAGCTGGATAGGGAATTTAGCCTTCATGACCCTTAGCATTTTCTCACTATTCAGCCTTGCTGCAACAAGCCTAGAAGTATTTTATCTTTTCCTGGGGCCTTGTTTTTGTTGTTTTTTTTTTTTTTTAATACTTCCTACCTGCAAACAGCAAAAATTAAATGAAAGGAAATGATGGGTTCTGTTGGCTCAGCATGCCAACAAGAGCCTGCTCAAATGCCTGTCACCCTGGATTGTGTGACTTTTTGTGTCTCCCATTGGAGTGGGACGGAGCTCAGCAGGTTCTGTTGCCTGTGGAGGCAGGGAAAGGGGCTGGTGGGAGCTCTCAGCTGAGCTGGAAGCAGAACTGGCAGCCTGTGGGTGTGCAGCTGCTCCTCTCCCAGCCTGGAGTAGGAGTCTTGCAGCCTGGATTAGTGGGAACATCACATCACCCTGGTTCTGCCATGGCTGCAGGAGCTGCTCAGACCTGGCTCTGGGGAGACACACGTGAGCAGAGGAGAACAGTTCCTTCCATTGCTTGTTCAGCTCAGGAGACGCAGAAGTGCTACAGGGTTTGTTGAGGGATCACTGCACAAGTCCATTCTTGTGCCTGCTGAGGAATGCCTGCTTCTTCCTTCTTCCAGTTTTCCTTCCTATAATCCCTTCATGAACAGTGCATGAGACACTGAACTCTGCTGCCATTTAATTATGGTCAAGTTATTTATATTGGTGTGTCAGTGTGCAGTGGTTTTGCTCAAGGATTGCAAATCACGTATTAGGGAATGCCTGATCACTCATCTTTCACAGGGATGTGCAAAGTGTTGTGAGTGTTTAGAAGTTACCTTGCTTTTTGTTACAGTTGCACTTCAGAACAGAATGCATGCTGTTGTACTATATTTAGCATAAAGCCAAATTATATTGCTGAAGCTATTTTTGGCCTGCCATTGTTCATTTACACTAATTTGGCTGGCTCAGAAAGATGTTGGAAGTGCAGCTTTGCCAAAACTCCTCTTGTCCTCCAAGAGTCCTAACAGGCTAGGTAATTCAGACAAGCTGTGTCTCAGAGGAACGCTCCATTAGCTAATCCTCCATTAGCACTGCTAATGCTTATACCATTTATTCCAGGGGGAATTGAGCAACTCCCACACTCAGTGCATTTGCAAATTCCAGCCTGCAGCTTCCTCTTATTGCTTGCTAGAAGATGCTCACATAAATGAGTGTGAAAGCAAGGGAGGGGCATCAAGATACTTGCAAAGAGCCCTGAAAGCAAGTACAGACAGTGTATTTTATGTCATGTATTTCATAATGCAACTCCTATAGCTCCTTC
>VWYE01012104.1:92825-117294 GCA_013398995.1 Alaudala cheleensis
ATGATGTGAGGGCTGCTGCAGCTTTGTGTCCATCTGCACAAGGATGGCCAAACTTCCAGTCCTGTGAAATGCGTGAATTATGCACAACCTTCCCTCAAACCCTGCAGGCAGCAGCTGGATCCACCAGCCAGTGCTGTGTGGGGACACAGTGAGCAGGAATAGCTCAGGGAAGAAGAGTTCCCATGCTAGCAAGTCAGGCTGATGCCACAGGCAGCCCTGGGAAGTGTGTGTTTGTCTCCTGGCTATCCCTTTGTGTGATCAAGGTGACTTTTACAAGAGGTCTCTAGGTCACTTTTGTAAATGCACAAAAAACTTGGAATAGACAAGTGGTGGGTTGGCAGGGTTAGGAGATGGAGAGCCTGAGGAGGGGATGCCAAGACAGAGGAGTCTTTGGAGGAATAAGAGGAAAGAATGGAGGAGAGAAAATCAAATATGAGCAGTTGTGCCAGTGGCAGTGTGGGCAGTGTCTCAGGGATGCAGTTAGTCAGGAGGCAGAGCTGACAGGGCTACTGGAGCTGGATAGGGAATTTAGCCTTTATGACCCTTAGCATTTTCTCACTATTCAGCCTTGCTGCAACAAGCCTAGAAGTATTTTATCTTTTCCTGGGGCCTTGTTTTTGTTGTTTTTTTTTTTTTTTAATACTTCCTACCTGCAAACAGCAAAAATTAAATGAAAGGAAATGATGGGTTCTGTTGGCTCAGCATGCCAACAAGAGCCTGCTCAAATGCCTGTCACCCTGGATTGTGTGACTTTTTGTGTCTCCCATTGGAGTGGGACGGAGCTCAGCAGGTTCTGTTGCCTGTGGAGGCAGGGAAAGGGGCTGGTGGGAGCTCTCAGCCGAGCTGGAAGCAGAACTGGCAGCCTGTGGGTGTGCAGCTGCTCCTCTCCCAGCCTGGAGTAGGAGTCTTGCAGCCTGGATTAGTGGGAACATCACATCACCCTGGTTCTGCCATGGCTGCAGGAGCTGCTCAGACCTGGCTCTGGGGAGACACACGTGAGCAGAGGAGAACAGTTCCTTCCATTGCTTGTTCAGCTCAGGAGACGCAGAAGTGCTACAGGGTTTGTTGAGGGATCACTGCACAAGTCCATTCTTGTGCCTGCTGAGGAATGCCTGCTTCTTCCTTCTTCCAGTTTTCCTTCCTATAATCCCTTCATGAACAGTGCATGAGACACTGAACTCTGCTGCCACTTAATTATGGTCAAGTTATTTATATTGGTGTGTCAGTGTGCAGTGGTTTTGCTCAAGGATTGCAAATCACGTATTAGGGAAAGCCTGATCACTCATCTTTCACGGGGATGTGCAAAGAGAAGTGTTCTGAGTGTTTAGAAGTTACCTTTTGCTTTTTGTTACAGTTGCACTTCACAACAGAATGCACGCTGTTGTACTATATTTAGCACAAAGCCAAATTATATTGCTGAAGCTATTTTGGCCTGCCATTGTTCATTTACACTAATTTGGCTGGCTCAGAAAGATGTTGGAAGTGCAGCTTTGCCAAAACTCCTCTTGTCCTCCAAGAGTCCTAACAGGCTAGGTAATTCAGACAAGCTGTGTCTCAGAGGAACGCTCCATTAGCTAATCCTCCATTAGCACTGCTAATGCTTATACCATTTATTCCAGGGGGAATTGAGCAACTCCCACACTCGGTGCATTTGCAAATTCCAGCCTGCAGCTTCCTCTTATTGCTTGCTAGAAGATGCTCACATAAACGAGTGTGAAAGCAAGGGAGGGGCATCAAGATACTTGCAAAGAGCCCTGAAAGCAAGTACAGACAGTGTATTTTATGTCATGTATTTCATAATGCAACTCCTATAGCTCCTTCCTGCCCTCTCCCTTCTGTCTTTCCATAGAAAATATTTTGGCTGTACAGGAGCAGAAGAGAGAAACTTGGATACTAAACTGGTACCTGCTTGTTCTTCCCTCAGCTCTTCAGAGGGAAAGTTCAGGACCTCTGGCCATTAGATGTTTTTGTCACATGACAAATTTAATCAGGTTACAGTGAGTTTATCACCCTCTTGAAATATCACATCAGAAATCTGTCAGCTGAAAGAAGCTCCGTAATCTACTCAGCTGAACTGAGTCAAGCCGAGTTTAACTTTTGAACTGTAACTTTTGGAGGCAACAGGTCCATGCTTACCCCAGGTCCTGTCCCCCAGCCCTGTCCCCCGTGGTATGGAGTGTGGAGTTTTTGTTTAAAGCATGGGTCAAAACATAACCACAGTTATGTTGTGGGGTTTGGCCCTAAGCAGGATTTGTGTTGTGGGGTGGTAGAAGTGGGATTTTCCAGTGCAGGTCCAGGCAGCTGCTGGTCACTACAGATCAGGAAAACAAAGGGTGTTGAATTACTGAGGGAAACATGAACAAAGAGGGATTTTAGTAGAGGGTTTTTAGTGCTAGCTTACCATATACTTTCTGTTTAGAGAGATGCATTGCAGCATGCTGTTTGGAATGTAATTTCATACTGGTATTATTCTCCTCCTGTATCTTCCATCTGCATCACTTACTAAATGCATTTTGAATAATTATATGGCAAAGTCCTATCTGGACTTGACAATTAGGCAGAGATACTGCAGTGGAAACACACACACAAAAGCATAATTGTAAATAATGGATATTGACTGGATCTGCCAAAAGTTGCAATAAAAAAGCCTTGCCTCAGGTCAATTGTTCCTGGCATATGGATGGAAAAAGGAATCCAGCAGTGTGTGTTATAACATGAGCTGCTGTACATCAACATTTCCCAGCCAGACTTTTTTTTCCTCCTTGTTTTTGACTTCTTATGGAGCTCAAATCTATCACAGAGGTAGATACAAGCTTTTGAAAACATTCAGCACTGCTGCACTGCTTGCTTGTATTTTTTTTTTTTTTTTAATAATGAAGAGTGAGGTAATAGAGAAAACCAAGCTGACACTTGCTGGTCATCCTTCCCCTGAAAATCTGAGCTTTGTTGTGACTATTGTTGATCAGGACTTGTGTGTCACCCAGAGGGTGACACCTGACTAGGAAGGAGCCCTCCACCATCTGTGGAGTTCTGCAGGGCAGGGACACTTTCCCCTTTGTGTCCAGCACTCTGTGTGGTCCCACAGCCAGTCCTTTTCCATGACAGCTGCATCCCAAAGACCTGACTGCTCTCAGCTGCTTGCTGGGACTGAATTACACTGTGGAATCAGATTTTCTAATGAGGAGCTGTCCTGTAATTTCAGCTGGGAATTGGCCTTCGGCTTCTGCTCAGACTCTTGACGTAGTCAGAGGAGAACAAAACTCAGAGGAGTCTTGCTGGCTGTGCAGTCTGGGCTGTGGATTAAGGCTATCATGAACTACAGGAGGTTTTGCAATTGTTTATACCAATCCTTGGAGAATAAGTGTGAAATTAAGATCGTGGTCTGATTTATATATATAATTTCTGTGATGTGCTCCTGTGATGCTGCAGAGCCAATTATAGATAACAATAAATACGCCATTGGGCATTTTTAAACATTTATTTTAGCGCTTTTGAGGAAGCCAGTACTAAGTTTAATAGACTGTGGTGAATTATTGACTGAACAAATTATAACCATGGACCAGAGTATGGTATTGACATTAGAGATTGTACCATCATCTTTAGGAGTCATTACAGGATTTAATTTGGGGCATGCTGAACTTTGAGATTTACACTGGATGAGATATTGACTCCATAGTGTGAGAGACATATGTTAACCTGCATGCACAGCAGACCATTGCTAACATGTCTAACATAAAAGCCATAGACATGACATAAATTCAAATCAAATTCTTTTTCCCCCTATCTCTTCATGCTCAGGGAGCCCTACATGCAGATGTAGGAAGGTCTGTGGTGAGTGGCAGTTAGTGCCAGAGAAATACATCCGTTTTCCTATCTGGTATAAGAAAGGTATAAGAAGCACATTTTGGGTGGTTTTTTTTTCTATTTGGTTTTGTTGTGGTTTCTTTGGGGTTTTGCTTTGTGGTTTTTTAGTTTTGTGGGGGTTTGTTTTGGTTTTTGTGGATTTTTTTGTCTGTTTTGTTTTTTGTTTTTAAAAACAAAAAACATACTCCTTTTAAAATATGCTAAAGCATTCTGGAAACTAATTTAGGGATTGAAAGAGAAGAGGAACAAGGACTTATTCCATGCACATCTAAAGGGAGAAGTGATGGTTCTGCACAGGGCACATTTTATTACGAAGAGCGGGTTGGTTCCTGGGCTTGTGAAGCAGCAGAAAGTGCGGGCTGTGTTTCTTTGCCTGTCCTCTGAAGCTCCCCCAAGGCTGGTGGCACTGCAGGGAGTCCCAGCAGGGATGAATCCCAGAGCCAAGTGCAGGGCTCAGCGTGTGCAGGCAGCAGCATCCACACAGCAGGGTTCTGTGCAGGACAGCTGGGGAGGGATCCCTGCCTCCCCTCCTGCAGAAAAACCAGCTCTGCAGCAGCTGCCAAAGGCACAGACACACTGAGACAGTCCTGAGGGGCATTCTGTATCCCTGGGAAACTTCAGCAGCGTTTGTGTGGCCAAAGTAAACGTTAACTCTCTGGCTATTTCCAAAGTTTCCTTTGTAAATCCATTTTGGAAATGGTTTTTCCTGTTTCTTCATAGTGTCTGGTGTTTTTATCCAAGTTGGCCTTGGATACTAATGGAGCATGAAACCCCTTCAGAAAATCAATGAGACAGTAGTGGACATTGAGATCTTTTCCCTACATCACTGATGCTTCCTTGGATTTATTGCTGGGGGAAAAGACAATATACAGATTCCTGCCCCTGTATGACAAGTGCAGAAGAAACAAATGTCTCCAATATTTCTGAAGTGAACAGAGTCGATATGCCCAGCCTGCTTCTTTAATTATGAATTTTGGAGGAGGAGAGGCTATGTGCCATCAATGGAATAGTAACAGTGTGTTATTTAGGCTTCTGCCTGATAATGGGCCATTCAAACTCTTGTGAGAATCAGGGGTGAGCAATTATTTATGAGATGATCAAATGTAGATTCTATATCTGGGGCAATAAAAGTCGAGATTCGTTGATTTATTTGGTGAAGGTTGGATGTGCTGCTCAAATATTGATAGGATCTTCCAGAAGCAGAAATGAGTCTGTTAAACTCATAACAAAAGTTATACAAAATAGTGGAAGAAGTATTAAAATATCACTCCTTATGGTGCTTGCCCACTGCCTGAATGATCTGTATTCCTCCTTCAGGGCTGTAATGACAGGGACACTCCGGATTGTGGCTGTTGGCTTCTCCCATCTTGGGCACATACTCATTCAAGAAATTAATCTCATGTTTAATCTGGTTTGAGACTGTATCTTAATTTGTTTTGCTGCTGCAATAATTGGCTAAGGTTTGTTTATCCATAAGGGTAATTTCAAGTTTAATATAAAATCCCATCTCCTTCATCTTTTTAATTGCACACGTTACTCTGTTCTCCTTTAATTGAAGTGGTAAACAATCCTTTTGAAAGGTTCAGGCTACTGATAGAGACTAAACCTCTACCAGCCTAAATAAATTTTTATTTTAAAGAACAAATGCACACTGTTAGTATTTAAGAGACCTTTCTGTACAGAAAAGGGTACATTTAGATCTGGACTGTCAGTAAAGCAAGATTTTCTGACAAATTAAAACTGTGTCTGCAGGTTTTTTTATGAATGGGTGATTGTATTTGCTGCGGGAAAGGAAGTGAGAATGCCATTACATTGTCATATACCCACATTTCCAAAACTGTTGATACACAGATTAGTGTTTTGAGTCAGGTTTGGAAGATCCTGGAGATAATCCACACTAAAAAAGAAGTATAAAATATTACATTATGTGTATGAGGGGGGATTTTCTTTATTACAGAAGAGGGAGGTTTTGTAGCAGGAATAAATATAAAGGTGTGGAAGACAGTGTCACAAGTCTCTGTGTTTATTTGCTTGTTTTTGAGGAAATTGCAGTTTCTGCCAGTTTTATGTTTGCCCATTATTAAGTAGAACATGTTCATTGTGGTCACTCTTGACCCTTCTGTGAGACACTTTGTGGATTTTCATTTAAAATATCCTGCAAAAAATAGGGGAAGGTGGTAAATGGTGACTTAGAGAGGAAGGATTAACAAGACTCTGAGAGTCTGGTTTAACTGGAAAAAGTATTTTTTATTACGTACACAGACCAGGAGATACGTGCCTAAAAACATGTGTCCCTCTACACATCCCAATCTGTGTTTAATCCTGTCATTCTCATACAGGACCTTGGACTCAAAAATAGTAGTAGGAAAAAAAATCACCAAGTAGAACCCTAAATATCATAATTGTCATTTTAAGGCTGCAAGGAGTGACCACAAAACACACAGCCATGACCTTCTAGCATGTTCCTGTTTATTTGCTCTCTCCCCTACCACGTCTTTTACAGGGCTTAGCTGTCACCCAGGTTCTAATTTTGAGTGTCTTGTGTCATCACCCCTCCTGTCCTGACTTACAGCCAGCCCAGCTGCGTGTTTTAGGAGAGATCTTTGAGGGGGAAAAGCTGCAGTTCTTATCAGTAAAATCCTGATCAGATGTGTCCATGGACTAAAATCACAGTTGGTGATGCTCTAACCTGAGCCTCTACCCAAGTCTGTTCTCCTTGTTCTAAATAGGTTTGCTTTCTCGTTGTTAGTTCTCAAACCATCATTTTTCTGGGAGAAATAAAAAAAGTTGTTTTTCTCCTTTTCCTTTGTTTACTTTCCATAACTTGAAAAGTCTCTTTGAAGATATTGACAAAAATAGCTGTTTCTTGATCTACGTAATTACAGAAAAAATCATTTCTTTTTCCAAGCATGTGAGCCTTTAACTCAATAATAACACTTTTTTGGTGTTGTTCTGAAGGCAGCCTAGCCTACTTTGAAAGACATACTAAATGATACCCTTGATTCCTAACAATAAGTTCGTTACATGTGAAATTTTATTTAGAAAGTAGCAAGACACTTCTTAAGACATTACTTAAGCAGCAAGCTTAACCACTTAGATATTGTGAAATGCTGCATTAAACATTTCATGTCCCCTATGCTTTTTGAGAATAACAGCATGCATATATATTCTGGTTTTTAAAGTTCATTATATGTGAAAGGAGATGTTTCAGAAGCTTGCCCAAACTTGGCTGTATTTTCACAGATGTGGTAGTGACAACCTTACTGACTGTTAAATTCAAAGGTGTTTTTCCAAGCAGGAAGGCATTAGATCTCCCCCATACAAGAGGTGGTTGGTATTTTAGAGCATGCATGAAGCATTTCCCAAATAATTCTTGACTCTCATTCATCTCTTTCGTTAGGATGTGCCTTATTTCAGAAATTGCAGCTTCATTTGAGGAAATTGGTGAAATCACCTTGGCTGTTACATTAAGAATAATAACAACCAACCCACCCCAGCCCAGGCAATCATCCAGCAGGATTATTTCATGCTGAGTGGTTCAAGGCTGGAAAAGAAATGCAGAGCTGACATCCAGCTTGTGTCAGGGAGTGCGCTGGAAAAACGAGACCATTTTTTCTGACAATATGAGATACAAATGGATTAAAATCAGCGTGTCTGGGTGTTAAATACCCTTCAGGCTTGCAGGTTGCTTGTGCTGTGAAAAATGCCCTTGAGATTTTTAAAGCTTGTGCATCATAGAGGCTTGGGGGACCTGCAGAGTATTTGGGTTCTTCTGCATTTCCCTGCCAGGATTGAGTCCTTCAATACTTTCTTCAACTTGTGTTTCAGTCACCTTCAAGAACATCAATTTTCTTTTGCAGTCAAGAAGTCTTGGTGTGCTGCTGCTGGGGGAGAGGTACTTGGAACAATTATGCTCCAGAGAACAGAACTGAGAACATTTCTGGGGGAGAAAACAGCAACTGCAGTCACACGAGCTGCTAAATAAGGAAACATCATTAAACAAGAGGGCTAACTTTGGGTTTGCTGCCTTGCTTTTAGTTCCACATAGAAGGAGAAAATATAAACAGGAAAGAGCCAAAGAGTGCCCTGATAGGAGGGAAAACTATCTTCTTGTGTCTGTGCTGCCAACAAGCCAGACAGCAAAAAATCCCTGCTTTGTAACAGCCCCAGAGTGTTGGATTCAGGCAAGGAAGAAAATGCAAAGTTCAGAGTGTGCTGAGTGTAATGCTGAACACAGCCAACCATTGGCACCATTCAGGTGTAGGCTGAAGTGAGTCCCTGTTAAGAAAAGTGTGTTCTTCAGTTTGATGAAAGATCAGAAGAGGTAATCATCCATCTTTACAGGTTTTTGCTGAATTACAGCTTGGTTCTGTTTTGTGTATGTGCCTTTGATGCTCAGAGCAGCTGGTTCCTGCAGGAGAGAGTAGCTGGTAATTGAGGCTTGAGTGTGGTGTAGGGCAAAATATTTTGGGAAACGTGGCTTGGCAAGAATTCAAGGTCTTCCAACAAGTTGCCATTGACTTATCTGTGTTGTGTTTGCAGGATGACCCATATTTCCTCATTCAGTGTAAATTCCAATTTCAGGCACAGCTGCCAAGACTAAAAGAATCTGAGGCGTGTGCATGCATATACTCCAATAAAAATAATTTCCTAGCTCTGTCTAGAGATTTATAAAGTGAAGAATATGATGTATTCAGATTAAGAGCAGATGAATGTAAATTAAATCTGTAGAGATTCACCCACTGAGCTGGGATTTTTTTTCCTTTGATTTTTTAAGATGCACTTATCTATAAACCCTGAGAGCATGCAAAAATAATAATGATTAGAGCTTGTAAAGAATAAATTAGCAAGAAATTCTTACTCCCCTGTAATTAATTTCCTAATAAACACCGAACAAGTAACTGTTTTAAACTCACTTATATTTACAAGGTAAGCAGCAAATGGAGGTAATAAGGGAAATTCAAGTGTGGCAGCAGCAGGTGAAGTGAAAGGGGCTGTGGGACGATGGAGTGAGAGTTTGTGCCTCAGCACAGGGAGAAGAACATGTAAAGCTGCTGCCCAGCTCCTGCACCAGGGACCGTGCATTTTGTAGAAGCAAAACATGATTTCCATCAGAACAAACCAATGCTTCCTCACAGATCTGTTGTGCCCTCACGTTTCTCATCTCTCTGGTGTGTGTGCACACCTTCAGCTGATGCTGTTTGTGTGCTTCATCCTCCTTGAGAGCAGCAAACAGTCGAGGATCTGGCTGGGAAAAGCTTTTCCCTCTGTGTGTGAAGCTTCTGCTGCCTTTTTATCATGTTCATATAAAGAGCCTGGAAGTCTAAATCTCCTCTGAAACACCTGCTAGATAGGCCACTTATAAATTAGTATTTAATGAATTACTCTCTGAACTATCCAGTGGTAACTTTGGAGATAAAGCTGCTTGGTGGTTGGAGTGGTAAGAACACAAAGATTTAGCTGTAAATAAATATATTTCCTTTAGATCACCACTGTAGAAAAACATTTTCTGTGCTCTGCGTTTATGGCTATTGTGTAGTGCATGTATTAGTATTCAGAAACACATCTCAAACCCCTTTTTAAGAGTGATTTTTGCTTTCAGTATCTGAAGAAAAATAGTCCTAATTTTGCCTACTCTTATTAGTATCCATATAACTGAGTTCTTATTTCTTTCTAGATTGAATAGCTCCTCTTCCTCTCAGCTGATTACACAATGCATGTATTTATAGACAATTATCATCCCCCTCTTAGCTGTCTGGTGGAAGCCAAGCTCTCCAAGTCTCCTCTAACAAGAGCCTACTCTGGGTTCTGTGATCACTTCTGGAACCTTCTCTGTAGCTCCTTCAGGTTAAAGTCACCTCAGAGCACTGACCAGAGTTTGGGATGATGATGACTTGTCAGTTCTGGCTCATGTCATTAATCAAAAATCAGAATTCAAGCAGAGAAGATGTTCAAAGATTCCTGTGCTGAGAAAAAAGAAAAAGTAGCAACTTGGGTATGATCTGGCCAGCAGACTCATGCTGTCTCTTTTTTTGTTGCTTTACCTTCATATGATTAATCCTCCTTTCATCATCTCATCCAAAGCTTTGCCTATCAGACTAATGTGCATGGAGCTGCTGGGGGTATTTCTCCTCCCTTTTCTGCAGTTGTAGCTGTTGTAGGTTTTTTCCAGTCCCAGGTTTTCAGCTGTTGTTGTTAGTGCTCCAGCAGCATGCTATAGCTGGAGTCTCCAGTTGGAATTGTGCCTGGACTGTGGATTTTCCAGTTAAGTAACACATGCCAGGGCTGTAGCTGGAGGAGCTGGCAGGGATGCACATTCTGCTCCCATACAGTTTTTAGCTGATTCTCTTTATCCATGCATGGAAGTGGCAGGCGTGTAAGTAGGGCATGGATTGCTGTGTTTGTGCCTTAACATTCAAACTCCTGTGTTACGTGGGGAGCAGAGCAACTCCAAGGTCCTGATTTCCCAATTGTGGTAAATTCAGATCGGTGAAAAGCAGTTATTGTTTTAATATAGACAAACCAAAAGCTCTGTGCTGTTAATATGAATGTGCACTCTCCAAAGCCCTCCACAAAACCCAACAAGTCAGAAGAACTATTCCAGAGCAGTGGAGTTCTGCCAAAAACACCTTCACCTGCTGAAGTAGCTTCTATAATCCAACAGCCAGAGCCATTCATTTGTTGATATTTGTTTAGATGCCTTCAACTTATGCATTGAAAAAGGGCTTTTCTAAGCGTTCCAAAGCCTTGAATCTCACTCAGTCTTGGAAAAACCTTTTATTGATGGACAGCTTTTCCTGAGGAGATGCTGCACTGCCAGGTGTGGTTTTCCATGTGGGATGAAAGTCTATGCTCCTGCTGTTCACTGTTTGGGGCACTCTGTTGAAAATAATACATTTTCCTTGCTTCCAAGGGAAAAAAAAAATCCTCTGTGTAGTCTGTGGTCCCCTGTCATTGGGAAATAATGGCATGAGAACATCACCCCCAAAATACGACAGATCCCTTCTTGGGCAGGCATTTAATCATCATAATCATACATGTTTGAGTTGGAATTTGAAAGGAAAAGTTTCTTAATAGAAATATTGGGCTTTTTCTTATTTTTTTAATATACTACTTAAACTTCAATTCCCTGTACTCTTCCTTGTGACTCTAAAGCTACAAATTGCCAGGTTATTCTCAGTTATGTGAATAAAAACCACTCAAGTACCATTTATGAAGGCTGCCTACAAGGTGCTTTTGTATTTTCTTCTGGAGCAGGTCCTCCCCCAGCTCTTAATTTTTGAATATGGCTACAGTTCATGAATTCTCCTTTTGCTCCTATTCTTCCCTGCTTGTGTGAGTGGGATGTGCAGCAGTGCAAGAGCAATTTTAGCACATCCAAGCCAGTTCCAACCAGGTGCGTTCAAGGTGTTCCTGCCCATACAATTCCCACTGCCAGCTGCAACAAATCCAAGTTGTTTGGATGAGAAACTTCTGGGTCTGAGTGTTCTTGTGGTGGAGCCTTTCTGGAAGGGGAAGGCACTGGCAAAGGCAGCAGTGGAGTAAGGAGCTGCCATGTTAATGGCTGTGGGATTAGGATAGGGAGGTACTTCTCCAGCTTTGCCTTTATTTTCCTCTGTCCTGCTGGGAGATCACTTCACAAACCCATTGCTGCTTTCATTCTCTGATTGTCTGGTGTAAGATTAAGGATTGTGGCTTGGTTTTTTGGGATACATACTGACACTGACAGAGAAGTGTTTTTATACACCAAGCTGAGCTTACACCCCCTCAACACTGGAGACTTTGGGCTCCAACTGTAGCATCAGTTTGGCTGAGACTGATGAACTGTTGAAGCCTTACCTGGTATGGCTATGGAAACTTTCTCCAGTGCATTACGTCTAACACCTGGGACAATGGCTGATCATGGCACACTGAGTCTTCCTTGTGTCCTTTGCCTATTTGTCGTGGTCAGTTTGCTGGGATGAAGGCAGGCAGCAAATCTTTACTGTGTTGTTCTGCTTCCTGTTTCTTTGCACTGAGATTTACATTGTTAAATCTCTCTGCCCATTTCTAGACGGCTTAGCCACAGCATCTGTAAATCCAAGTAAATGAAATTTTCCTTTAATGAAGCAGCAAACTCTATGCATAGCTGCAGAAGAATTGTTTCACTTTCATTATTAAAAGGGCACTTAGCATGAAAATTCCCTCTCATTTTTGTCCTAATAGCTCAATGTTTTATGCTTTATATAAACCCCAGATAATTTTCCCTGTACTAGAAAATATTGCTGTTCTTACAACTCCAGGGATACATTGAGAGATTCTGTGTTATTAAGGTAAGCCCAAACTGAAAAGTTGTGGCTATTTTTTCATAGGAATTCTTCCTGTAAGGGCCTTGCAGGAGGGCTGTCATGCAGATCTGCTTGGAGGTTCTTTCTGGAGTGCCAGGGAACCTTTCAAGGTGTTCAGAGCTCGTTCCCAGAGCAGATGAGTCAAATAATAAATGCTGGTTCTTGCCTTACTGAGGTCCCCCAAGTGTTTTTGAACTAAGAATTAGTGACCACCCAGAAACGTTCAGCACAAGTTCATATTTACAGATAATACGTTTTGGGTAGTAAGAAATCATTCTGTTCTCATTCTGTATAGGTGATTTTTTTTTTAAAAAATGTCCATTCTCTGTGATACCAAGCCCCATGGTTCTGCCAGTTAGTTGGAAATGCTAGCCCAGACCAAGGGACCCATGTGGTCAAAGCAGGGTTTAAACCCATCCCTTCTTGTTTTCCAAGCTGCTGTGTAAGAGGAGCACATCTGTCCTTTCTGCCATCTCCTCCCTGCCCCGGGGGATGTCCCTTGTCACTACAGGTAACAGAACACATGGCAGCAGTGCCTCCTCATCTCCATGGGGAGCTGTAGTGCTGCTGATGGCAAAGAGCCCCCTCTCTGGAGCTTTAGGAATTCCCCTGAGTGTGTGGTGAAACGTGCCCGGCCTCATGCTTGGAAGAGGCCTGAAGGCTGTGGTGATTCTCTGCCAGTACTCATTGGCCAGAAAGGAGAAGCCTGAAAAGAAGTGATTTTGAGTCAAGCAGTGGAGGCAGCAGAGCGTTTGCTGTGTTTCCCCTCATGAACAGCTGTGTCTCTCACCCAAATTTTTATTTCATGTGCCAGGGTGGTGGATTTGTTTTGGACTTTGGATTTTATAATAGATGTTTAGAGTGCAGAGAATTCAAAAGCCACTTTAACAAAGTTAAAATTTGTGTGTTTAATTGACCCTTGAGACGTCAGTGGCTACTCTGGTAGTAAGAGCCTTTGTTCCATCATTTGAGCGCTTTATCCATTACCTACAAGGACCTAGAAGGAGGTCTGGTTGCTTTGGGCAGGTTGGTAAATTTAGCATTAACAATATAATTTTAAATTTATTTCTTTGAGAAGAGTGTGTGGGAAGGTAACAAATTACTTTGAACTTGGGAAGGACAACTGTGCAGCAGAAGACTTTGCTGTTGTTGAGGAGAGTTCTGTTGATTTGAGGTGTACGTGCTGCTTTGCTGCTGCCTTATTGACACAGCCCATCATTTTGATGCATAATAATTGAATTGTGTGCTGCCAGGAGGAAGCATGGAGACAGCTTCTTCAGGGACTGTCTCTCTCTAGTGGCATGCAGCTTATGAATGATATAATGGCACTTTTGGGGAAGCACAGCTCCAATTACAGTCATTGACAGCCTTGCTGCTCCTACTTGTAGCTGTCGGGGCAGGTTTCTGTTAAGTCAGTCTCACCAGTCCTCCACGGTTTTCCTTTGGGATGAGGAGACAAATTGCCCTGTTTCATGATTTTATTCTTAATGATAATAAGGAAAAATAGCTATGTTCTGAATGATACATGAAATTCCCCAGCTCTGCAAGCACCCTTTTGGAACTGGCACTAAATACCCACACTCACATGGAGAATTTCATTTGAGTGTGCCTGATGGATCACTGTCAAAATCCCTGAAACCTGAGTGAGGTGTATTCCATGAATGGCTGTAAATGGATGAGTTTCCATGTGTGTTTACTCTGAACCTGTAGGGCTGAAGGTAGTTCTTTAGCACAGCTTGCAATTCTTCATAACTTGCAAATTCTTCACAGAAGGGGTGATCAGACATTGGAATGGGCTGCCCAGGGAGGTGGTGGAGTCCCCACCCTGCAGGTGCTTAAGGAAAGACTGGATGTAGCACTTGGTGCCATGGTGGTGTTTGGTCATCTCAGAGGTCTTGTATAACTGACTTGATTCTGTGATTCTGTAATTGTTCCTCATCAGATTCAAGTGTTGTTCTTAATATTGTCTTTGACATGTTGTTAGGACAGTAGTCATATGGTTTTATTTAAATTACCATTTTTTAAATGCTGAATAAAAATAAGCATAGCACAGACTGCATACAGTTCTTCTAGAGATGTTTAGTGCTTTTGTGTTCAGAGAACGATAAAACAGAGACTTGCAATATTAAAGTGCCATTTCATGTTGATTAGCTATTCCCAATAGAAAGTGTTGTTTGACTCTCTGTTTGAAGTTCGTTTCAGCAAATTGGCTTTACCCTTTGAAAACTTTAACCAGCTGTTGCCATCCAGTAGCACTAAATGGTGCTTGTTTAAAAACTGGCTTAGTTTTCCAAAGTTTATTTTGCTAGCAGTGTATCCAGCAAACTTTGAAGGCAGTCTTGTGTCTTCCAGTAGACTGACTGGTAATATTTAGAATAATTAGATAAGCTTTCTGGCACACAATTTCTTCTTCAGATTTGAAACTGTGAAGCCACAGTTTTCCAGCTACGTGGAAAATGAATGTACAGAGTTTAATTGGTTAGACCTTCTCCCTAAGTGGCACTGGCTGGGAAAAAGAACATCCAGCCACGAATGCCATGCAAACAGAGGTTGAATAGTTGAGATCAGAGCAATACACAGCTCCTCAGCCGTGAGTGCTTGCAGAAGAGTGGAATTACTGTTGTTAGGGATGTCTCTAAAGCAGTTGGCTTTCTGGACTAACCCGTGCAGCTGTTGCTCTTGCTGGGTCTCCTTGACACAGTTTGGGGAGGTTCTGTAGCTGATCCTGCTCTCAGCATGCCCTGCTGCTGCTGGCTCTCCAGGAGAGCTCTCCAGTGGTATCCAGCAGCATTCCTGCTTTGGAGCTGGGGTTATGTCACAAGCACATTCCCAAGGCACCATGAGTCAGTTGGCATCATTCTGGGCAGTTTAAAATAGCACTGAGCCAGATCCTCAGCTGGTATAAATTGGTGTTATTCTATTAAATTCAGATGGGCCTAATTACAAGTGCTCAAGCAGACACTGAGGGTTGCACAATCCATTGCTTTTGTGAGTGTGTGCTCACCCATAAAAGTGAGATTGCACAATGCAGTCCTCTCTGAATGCATCTCTGTCTTGCTGCTAATTGAAAACAAACATGGTAGGATGAATAATTCACTGCTCCAGAATTTTTGTATATGAATGATTGGAGGAATCTACCATTTGCATTAAGAGATGTTACTCTATTGCAGTATTAAGTCCCGGCAGCAATTCCTGGAGGTCTCTAAACAGGGAAAAGTTGGACTTGCAGAGGATCTGGGTTTTTTCTTTCCACCCCAGGTGCTATGGCTTCCATGCCCCCTGCAACACAGAGTGCATTTTCCAAGCCTGGCTGGAGGAAGTCATTAACAAAACTCCTTTTTATTTAGGCTGAAGGGAGCTTGGGCTGTTTTGCTGCACAGGAAATTGGGCATTTCTTTGGCCACTGCTCAAGTGTGTTTTCCCTTTACAAAAAACCCCCCGTGTTTTGCAATAGGGAAATAGGAAATTGTATTTCCTTTGACTTGCAAGGAAGTTGATCTCTGCCCTCTTAATTAGTTGTTTAAAAGATGAAAGCAAGTGCCTGGGGTGAGGGAATTCCAGGAGATTTTTTTGAACCAAAGTACTAAGAAATGGCCCATTATGAATTTTGATTTATCCAAGCCCCACTGAATGCTGCCTGCAGAGGCACTTTCATGGATGCAGGTCCTGCTCTCATCTACTTATAATAAATGATGTTGTAAAATAGAGATCTAAAGGATTCTGGGGATAGGATTAGAACCCTCTGCTCTCTGCCAGAGAGGTAACAGGGCAGGAAGGCCATGCGGTGCATATGCCGGGATCAGCCTTTCCTACAGCCCTGGCAGCTGGGCTGAGCCAAGCAGCCCCACAAAACTCCACTTTTCCCTTACTGTTACACTGCCCTTGCCAGTTCCTGGGTTCTCAGGAGGTCGCATTTTCTGTGGCTTGGTGACATGTTAGCAGCTTGAGAACAGTAGTCAGAACTCCAAACCAACCCTCTACTTGCTCATCCTCCACCATCTGGGACGATGCAGACCTGGGTGGGGTTGTTCAGGTCCTTGGGAGTGCTGGTCATTGCCTTTTCCTTATTTGGTGTCTCATTTTAATGTAGGTTATTGTGCTTAAAAGGGTCTTTTTGTGTTTGTGTTACGGGAGGTCTAGTTGCATCTTCATAAGTGACTAAATTACTAATTCTGTTTGTTGTTCTCTTTTTTAAAAACCCAAATACCAGACAAGTTAAAAAAAAGCTTTTGAAATTCACTCTGTGTGGTTCAGCATCTTTGTGTAAGATCCATTTTTCTTCAGCATGGATAATTTCCCTCATGTGTTTGCTGTTAAAGCCTTCATTTTTAGTGCTTGGTAGTCCTTTCAGTTGGGGAAATTTGATTTCTATGACATGATCTGCATGTGCCTGGAGCTTCTGTGGAACATTTCACTGTGGGCTTGAGACCACTCTGGGGTGTGGGTATTATTTGGTGTTGTTAATGCAACTCCTGTTTCCCACCGGAGTTCTTGCTCTGAGTGTGATAAACTCATATGTAGCTCTGCCATATTGTTTTTCATTCCTGCCAGGGTTTAATGGCCACATGGATTAACTCAAAAGGACTCAAAGCCCTCCAGTATGCTTAATTGGAAATTGTTTTTATTTAAAGTTTCACCTGCACTGTCAGAAGAGTCCTTGTGCCCATATGCCCTGAGTATTGGTGGAGTTGGGTTTTTTTCATTTTTTATCACCCTGCCAGTGCTTCTTTCTAATCTCCAGATTTGATACCCTTGTCCTCTTTTAGACAAATAACCATCTTGAAAGAGCAAGTTTGCTCTAAACAGGCTCCATGAAGAGGGGAAAAGTGCTCATGGAGTTCAGCAAGTACTAGAACAGAAGGGACTTGGGATTGCTAGGGGGACAGAGGGGGATGTGATGAATGCACAGTCATAGGAAAATTTGTTGGTAGAGTTTGTCTTAGTAGGAAACAAAGATCTGCAAGAGCTGAGCAGGAGGGGATTCCTTAAAATGAAAAACAAATGAGGATCCCAAGTAACCCTTGGCAAAATAACATGTCCATTGATGTATTTTTTTCTTTTTTCCTTGGAACTGAAAAGAGGAGTAGTGTCTTTGTCCAGCACAAAGAGTTCAAGTTCCCTGCACAGCATTTGCAGTTACTGCTCTGGAAGGCTGAAATGCTTGGAGTGGTGTGGCTCTCCCTGCAGTGTGGTCACACTCCTGCTGGAGTATTTCACATTGCTGCTGGCAGCTGGGAATCACACTGCTCCAGCATCCATCCTCCTTCCAAATGCTCAGATCAGAGCAAGGGGATCCTTCATGTCACTTGTGTGTCGGGGAGGGCAAGAATTTGCCCAACAGAAGCATCATGATGTGCCAGCTTTGTTGTATAACCCATAACTCAAGAGTGGCACACAAGCTATGAAATGCCTGTCAAAAAGTGCATGTGTTTTATTGAGCAGCACTCACTGAAATGGTTGAATGTTATCATTATAGATGTAACACTTCTTAGGGTTTATGGGCACTTTTCAAAGCGTTCTGGCAATAATAAAGCAGATTTTCTATTGCAGAGGCAAGGTTTTCTGTTTGTGACAGTGCCTTTTGTCACACTGTGACAGGCATCAAAATGCTAAAATTGTTTTAAAAGGATTAAACCAAAAGCACAGCAGCTGCTATTTAGCAATCCAGGAAATCAGCTTGACTCTTATGGCTTCTAGATAATCAACAAAGCCTGGGAGAGCTGCAGAGTATTAGTGTTGGAATTGCCTGGGTGCACCTGAGCTCTCCTGGAAGCTGATCTCAGTTTGGACAAACATATGTGGGAAGTGGGACACTGATAAGACAGCAAAGCTTCTTGAATAATGTAATAATGACTTGTGTTGCAATTTTTCCTTCTAGGAGACTGAGCTGCTGGATATCAGCCTTGTCAAAGATGCCAGATGTGGAAAACATGCCAGAGCTCCCAAGGTAGGGATTCCTGCTGTGTGCTTCCCTGTTACATTGATGACCTAGATACAAAAGAATGGGAATTATGTGCAAGAACTGGAAAAAAAGAAAAAAGTTCCCTCAGCTAAAAAGTATTTTGCCTTTTCTTTGTTTAACACTGTTTCTGTTGGGAAGTGTTGGGGTTACTGAGCTGTTGTCTTTGGATTCTGTGTGTTAAATCCATCTGGAAGCTCTGCTGGCAGTGCAGGAGCAAAAGTCCTGGTTTGTCAAGGTGCACTTACACAAGTTCATGGCTTCCCTGATATTTGTTTGAGTCCATATTGTATTTTGTGCTGGTGATTTTCCTCTTTCAGTGCCTCCTGAGGCCAAGAAGGAGGATTTTAAGGGTTTTTTAAACTGCTATCAGAGAGGTTGGGATATCAGCTCCCTTTGGGTTTGCCCTGATGTACTGTGCACTCGTTTACAGTCTCTACAGACAGCAGGCTGTAGATACAAGTTCTCTCTGGTGTTTTTGTTTGGGCAGACACAGCACATCAGAGGAAAAACCCAAGCACTCAGCTCTGAAAGCAAGAGAGTGCCTCAGGGAATCCCAGGAGTGATGGGAAAAGATGAAATCTCCCTAGGGGCTGGAAAGTTTGGCCTTGCTGCTGCTTAGCCCTGCTTGAATGGTCCAAAAGAATGTTTCTCCTACTCTCATCTTGGGGGAGGAATATTCCTGGGTCTGGATGGTGTTTGTTCCTTGCAGCCCTGGGCCCAGGCACAGCTCCTCAGCCCCCTGAGGGCAGTTAGAAATGGCAAAGGTTGTTTTTCTCTGCCAGAAAGCAGTTGTAGTTATCTCTGAACAGACGATTCATATTTGGTTTTCAAAGCTCTCCATGTAGTGCTGGCAGCATTTTAAAGGCTGAGTTATAATTGAAATGCAATAGAAGTACTTTATGACATCCACATTAATACCAAATGAGTTCACCATGATTAATGGTTCTATGATGAATAGCAATAAAGTATTAACAATGTCTAGAACATTATTTTAAAATGCTACCCGCTTTACAGAGGACATTCATGTTCTAACAAAATGTTTTTAGCTAAAATTTATGCATAGCTATTGCCTTGGTGACTTTTATTTATTGGGTTACATAAAGGCTGGTTTTGTTAGAGCACGTTACAGATTTGACAGCAGTGGCATTAAATGAAGGGTAGGAGCAAATCCTGGCCCTGAGGGTGGTGAAATGCACCTCCTGTGTGAATGAGCTTGCTTTTTGTCACTGATTTGTGTGTGGGCAGCAGCTAAACAGCACCTGGCTCTTGATGGCATCTTGTGAATGGTGTGGAAGGAAAGGCTGCTGTTGGGGCCGTTCGTGCCAGTTGTGCTCTGATCCGTGCTGTGAGGCTGAGCAGAGCAGTGCAGGGGAGCAGCCTTACAGAGCCCTGTGTGTGTCCCTTCCACAGAGGATCTAAAGCTCAGCTTTAGGAGGCTTGGCTCCAAGTCAGGCAGTAGCAGCTGGGATTGCACAGAGGTTTCCAGTAAAACTCATGGGATTTTGGCTGAACAGAGACAACACTGAGAATGGAGGATACTCACCAAAGCTTTTCAGGGGCTCTTTTCCACAGCTCTGCTTCTGGGTGGGAGCACCCCCTGCTTTTACTGGAAACCAAGAGATTGAGGTGATTATCTCTACATCACCCCTCCTTCTGCCTGTGGTTTTGTACAATTATTATATTAGGGGACTTGTGCCAGTTTATGGGAATTTTTAATCTATTTTCAGAATTCTAGGAGTAGGTTTCACCCATGGGTTGTCATTACAAATTTGATGGGAATCTTTAAAATTCATTTAGTGTATTTCTGATCTACTGCTGCTTTTTGATAGAGATAAGTATATTTTTTAATAAGCCTTGACTTCCCTGTTAAATAAAAAAGAGTAATTCCTTTTTATTTTTATAGTAAGCTAAGTTTCAGTGTCATTAGCTTCACCCACAGTAAGCTACCAGAATGTCTGAGGTGTGCTGCTACACAAGGAATTATTTTACAGGGCTGTAGGCAGTCCTGGTTTCCAAAACTCATTCAGTGCACTGCCATGAGTATTCATTTCTGAAAAAGGACTGACAAGCACAAAGGGGTTTACTGGTTCTCTTTTTTTGGTGGATACTCAGTTTTCATAGGATTTTTCCATAAGTCCAGTCCCATATATTTTGTGATTGTTCTTGCTTGGTTTTTGCATCTTCCCATGTTTCTCATCCAGCTGGTCTGGTTGCTTTCTGCATTCCCTCAGCGTTTAGCCTCAGAAGTTCCCTTGAGGGCACAGAAGTGCAGCTCTCACCCTGCAGCCCTCACATTAATGTAGCACAAGCAGTGAGCTGAGAACACATTTTTGGGTACTGTAATGAACCTGTGCCTGCCCCTGAGTAGTGCTGTTGCCACAAGGGCACGAACTGGGGTTTCTAATGATGTAGAAGGGAGTTTTTAGTGGGCACTTGATGCTTGGGAGATGAAAAGCAGTCTACTCAAATGACCCTGAGATCCTGAGAAGTTCCAGCATCGCTTTCTTTTTGCACATTGTCAGGGCTGGCTCCTTCTGTCTTCAGCTGCTATTTCCAGAAATGGTAACAGTTTTCCATCTCAATGCAATATACATGCAAAGGCTGATTCCTTGGGAGAAAGGCAGAATCTCAGGCAGCACAGAGCACTGCAGCAGAGCTCTACATGAGGAGAAAAATGAAAGTCATATTCTGAAGGGAACAAGAAAAGACACATTAATTGTGTATGTTAGGAAAAAGTGCCTCCAAAGTAAAATGAAATTGATGAAATGAAGGATTTATAAAGGGATTATCAGGACTTTGCTTTTTTAGTTTGTATTATAATCAGGTAGGAAAGGGAGAGGAATTTTGGGAACAGGAGAAAATCGTTAGTTGTTGTGAAGCAATGTTGTATTTCCTTTTCTACACACATTACCTGATAATACTCTCACAAGCTTTGGTTTGATGTGCAAACTGAGACATCTTTTCCCTTGTAAAGTTCAGTGACAAGGTCTGCAAAATAACACAAAATGCGCTGTTGTACAAGGAGGCATAGGAATAGCTATGAATATTCACATGCCTTTTGGAAAGCATGGAAGTACCTCTCCAAGGAGTGTCTGTGCTCTTTAAAGGGAGCCATAGCTAAAAATGTCAGGCACCAGTAAGTACTGAGCAATGAATGTGTTCCCAGCCTCAATTTGGCAGCTGCAAACATGCTCACAGGACTGGGGCAGTCACACTTCTTACCATCTTGTATTTACTTTAGCCAATAACAGTTTCTATGGAAACTAAAATCTTAAGCAACTGTATGTGTTTTTACTAGGGAGAAGAAATACCAGGATTAGTTGACAAGGAGAAGGAAATAACCCCATGGTAGATGCTCTTATTGAAAACTTTTGGTGCATTTGATCAGTCTGTTTTCCCTCAGCATCCTGTTTTCCCTCATAAATCATTCAGCAGGAAATGAATTTCTTTAAATAACATATACTGTGAAACCTGTAGGAGATGAAATTATGAATGATAGAATCACTCTCATGTCAAGATGTGTTTAGAGAGTAATCCCCAATTTTAAAAAATCTCGTGGCTCCTCCACCCTGAGTTTTCTCACTTTAACAAACAAGCTCTACAGAGAAAAAGAATTCAGCTGTTTGAATGTGAGAAATTTGCCAAGACCTCAACTATTTCAATATCAGCATCAGGTTCTCTGTATTTGGTGGCTTTTCTTGAAATGCTCGAGTGAGATGATTTTGGACCCATCTCAGTTGTAATCCAAAAGCTGCTGTGGAAGGTTGGCTGGCTTCGAACACATCTATAGAGGAAAAACAGCATCTCCTGAACTAGGTGGGCTCAGGAACTAAAAGGAAAACTAGTCTAAATAAGGATTTAACTGAAAATGAGGTGATTCTGGGGGGAAGTGAGGATGTGCAAGTCTATTTGAACTGTCGGAGCTCTCTGGACTGTAGCATTTGCCTCTGCTGCTCCATGGCACGGAGTGAGAGTCAGCAGGACTGACAGCCTGTGCAGGGACATTCCTGTTGTGCTTAGTGACACCCTGATTAGCCTGCCTGTGGGAAATGGCAGGGTCAGTGGGTTTTTCCCTTCTGTGAGTCCATTCCCTGGAAAAGGCAACTGTGTCCATGGGTGGCACAGGAGAGCAGCACCCATGGCCTTTGCAGCGCTGGCTTCTGTGGCTCTGCCCATCCCAAACGCTGCTGCTGCTGTTATTTTTGTCTGCTGATACAAATGCACGCTGCTTTCCCTTCAACAACCTTGATGCTAAATTAGAAAATGTAAATTATGCCCAAGCACTGTTCTATTTCTGCCAAAAAGAAATAAAAATGGAATGTGCATGCAGCTCACCTTCTTCCCACTCACCTTGGGGATAACAGTGACAGCCACAAACATCCGCCCCAAATGTGTTTGTTCTTTTACATAACTGCTTCTTTTTTTTCATCAGAATGATTGAGTTGCATGAACACTTTCTTCTAGGTTGAGTTTTACTTTGTTAAGGAGGGTTAAGATGAATGTCTTTGTATGATATTTGGCCAGTGCTCACACAGAAAGTTGTTTAAATGCCACCAGGAGTGTGGGAGCTGCAGGCCCTGAGAGCGAGGGGTCGTTTCCTGAGACCCTCCACTGGCCCAAATTGGTGATTTTGTTCCCAGCCTCTAATGCTTGGGGAACTGGGACCTTTTCAGCAGCATGTCATTCGCTGTGTACCTTAGCTCTGTCTGGACAGCTCGTTGAAATCACTATTTACTGACATTCAGGGCATGTCAGAAAACACAACTTTTTTTCCAAGGCTTTCAGTATGAATATTGCCAGAAAGAGATTTTTTTTTTCCTCCCTAATTGCTGACTTGTTTCAGTTAGCTTTCTGAGCTGGTTGGTTTTATACTTTTCTTTGTCATATTTATAAAGCCTACATCTTCTTTTTTTTGCCTAAGTTTGCAGCACAAAGCCTGTAATAAGAAATTCCATATTTTAAGAAGCACAGAGGCATCTTACAACTGCGATTTTAACACTTGACATTTAAATTTGAAAAGGTAGGCACTGCTCAATTAAATAGGTGATATTTGAGTTCCTGAAAACACCAGAAATTATCAGTGAAGCTGTGCTTTAGTTGCTGCTGCTGCTGCTTTTGAATAAACCTGGGTACATGCACACTTTTTTCCTTTGCCCCTTTTGGTATGCCCAGTGTTGCTGCCCAGTAACCCAGGACAGGGATGTTTTATTGCTGCTTTCACAACCCATGATGTTAATGAGTGAGGGGGCAGCTGGGACAGCACGTCCAGCACAGCTGTCACAAGCCCCCACACCCTGTCACTCATCATAAACCTCACCTGAATCTGACAAATGGCATTTTTGCAGTGGCTGGCACTAAATTTAAACAGTGGTGGGATGACAAAGTTATTTTGGAGGCACTATTAATGATGCTGAGGTATTGATACTCCCTATCAATTTCCAAATCAGCTGTTTGTTACCTTGCAGGTCTACGTGTTACCTTTTGACTTGCACCAAGATCACAGAGACTTGGGAAAGCACAGCCCTAGTTCAATACTAATACAAAAACTAATAAATAAATGTTGCTATCCATAAAAATAAGGAATGCTCCATTTAGCCTGTCATGAACGCTCAGTCTGGAAAGAATTTCAAAATTTTTCTCTGGAAAATGTAAAGGTACTCAATAATTGAACCATGCTAGTCTTTTCTTCAGAGCCATAATCTCCATCTAGAAATATTCCATAAATATTAAAGTACCTATTTTAGCAGTAGTGTGGAGAGATCTGATGGTAGTGCAATACCCTCAAGCTTAAATGTAGGATCAACAGGCTTCAGTGAAAATGTCACAGCAGATGTATCTTCCTGCAACTGTTTAGAACAAATGATTAAAATTTTCCTGGTTTATTGGAATCCAGCTTGGTGATTTGTCATTACATCCCTTAGCTTGTAAACAGCCCTTTGGAGAGAGCTGTCAGGTTTTAATTAGTTGCAAAGGTTTGATATGCTTGTTATCATCTGCATATAAATGGAGTTTTTGAGATCTCCTGATGGAGCTGTGAGGCTTTTTGGTCTGTGTGGGTGCCACTGGGATGTTCCAGCTGCACCAGAGACCCTGTAGGGACACAGGTGTCCTGCAAAGAGACCTCAACCAGAATTACTGGAAACATTTTATTAGGAATATGAGAGCAGGACCTAAACTTCAGCTGGAGGTAAGGTAGTGAATGGGAGCAAATGAAAATAGTCAGGAGCCTGTGTGAACTATAGTGCAGCAGAAAAGGATGGATTTCCATGCTAGTGATATCAGTATATTCATGTTGAATCTGTGGTAGCATTTTTCC
>VWYE01012105.1:0-12121 GCA_013398995.1 Alaudala cheleensis
TGCAAGACCAACTCAAACATTTATGATGAGCAAGGCTCTTTAACAAAGGGACAAATGGATGCAGCTCCAGGAACGGAGCAATATCACACACAAATGTCCTTGTACTCCTCATATCTGCTTCTCACAATTGCTTCCTTCAGTCTGATAAACTCATTTAGGGATGAAATGGCTTGACTCTGAGGACTGGATTTGTCACTTGGGCTATCTTTTGAAGCACCCCAATCTGGACTACAGAAGGAAGAGAAAACTGAGCATGCCACACAGGAGAAATACCTCCACTTGCATGGACACAGTTTAAATGAGCTATAAAACACAAGGTTTCCAAACTGCAGAACNGAAACTTATGCCTCACATACAAGGTTTGTCAAAGCTGTTGAGGTTGGAGAGTCACTTTTATCAGCCTATACAACAGGGATTATGCACTAAAAATTAACTTTATATGCAAAATTAAGAGAAAGTTATCAATGAAAAAGCAGTTGAGATACTCTATACACTTGATAAGTTCCAAAGACCTGGTGACAGGGGATAACTCCATTTTTGAGCCAAAGTTACATAATTTCATGAAAAGTTCAATGGAGATTATAATTAGTAACATATTATTAAAACCAATTTTTTTCAAGAAAATAAACCTTAAGTCATCCTTTCCTCCAGAAAAAATACATTTGTTCTTCATTATATTTCCAAATTAAGGCGGTATTTCTTTTTAGGAAAAGAACTAACATATTTAAAGATTTCAAAAAATCTCAACAGAGGCAGTTTCTTTATAGGAGTTTATAGCCTTTAAAAATAATCAATAGAACCTCAATATTTTCTTGGTCACAATAAATAGTCCTCTTTGGAAATTAAACTCAAAATGTACTGCAACAGTTAGAACAAAACATCTGACAAGTACTCAATCACTGCCTTACTAAAACATGGTACCAATCTCAAGAATACTTGATTTAATGTCTCAGTCTACACATAGAAGGCTGCTATTATGGAGGTCCACTGTGGCTGTTTCCCTCCAGAAAGCAAAACATCCTTTATTTATTGCAAGTGATTTAGAACAGTCTGCATAAAGTGAGACATAGTAGAACACAGTACAGCAGAAAAACAAAGAGCTTCTGTTCCCCAAGTGCACCTTTTTTCATAAAACCTTATTTTCAGATATGGAAGAGAATTTCACATTGTCTGTAATATTCATTATGAGGAATTTTCATTTGCATAGTAATCAAGATTATAATTGTGGAGGAAAAAGATAAAAAGTGATATTTCAAGCCTACCAATCAAACACAATTCTAAATTTTGCCATTGCTTTATAACATTAAGAAAAGATAAAGAGGTGATCCTGAGAGGGAAAAATTGTTTCGGTCAGGCCATAGAGAGTTCATAAGGGGTTAAACTACACATTAGCAAAAATAACTAACCCACCTAAATATACTGTAATATAATAAATTATTTTACTTAGCAGAATGTCTTTGATTTACTTGAGTGTTAATAGTCTTCAGAGACAACTAATTAAAGGCAGAAATCCTCAAATGGGAAGTTTGTAATTGTTACTGCACACTCTTCAGCAGTGATCTCAAATTCAACACATTGACAAAACAACAGATTCTTTCCTTATGTAAAAATACAAAGCTTCCTTTTATTGGAAGATACCCTAAAAATGTATTGCATGTGCATATTGTATACAAGGCAACAGCCTGGATGTGACTGCCAGGTCCACTTCATCCAGACACAGAACACCCTGCTGAATTTTTGGCCATGCGAGCAGGAGCAGCCCCTGGCAGCCTCTGGCAGCCCCTAACTCCAGCAAGGCTGCAGCTCACACTGAGCCTTGTGCAACTCAAGCTGGAGCTTCAGAAAGCCAAGCTGATTTTTCTTATCATTTGCCACCTCTGACTCCTGCAGATATGCAAGATGCTGCATCATATGTGCTTCTGAAGGGCAAGGCAGCCTCCCCTCTTCACAACAATTCAGAAGAGTGAGGCATTTCTCCAGGTACCAGATTAAAGGCACTGCACAGGGCAAACATTTCACTAGGCTGCCATGCAACCAGGGCACAAGTGCTGAAGTCTTTGACTCACTTCTACTAAAAACCTAAAAGCCTGCCAACAAGCACAAAAATCAGGGAGTTCACAATGAGGGGAATGGTCTGTAGTACCTTTGCTATGCTGGGAAATCAGACTCCCCTGCAGAAGACCCACAGGTGCAGTAGCTGATGATCTGACAGGGTGCCACGAGGCTCCTGTAGCTACAGGAACCATGGGGAAGCAGGGGCACACTGTCTGCTGATANACTGACAGGGTGCCTCAGGGTGCCACGAGGGCTCCTGTAGCTGCAGGGGCACACTGTCTGCTGATAAATACAGATTACCTGATGCTTATCAAAGACACAGGAAATAGATACCATGGACTCAAAACTGTTAATTTTTTGGAGACATTTGGGGTATGACATTGAATCACAGAGAGTAAGAGATGAATATTACCTTATATCTATAGAGACTCCCTAAAATGAAAGAACCTGTCTTACACTTGTGCTTTGTTGTCCTGGTGTTATTTTTCATACTAGTACAGTGTCTTATTTGGCATTCTTGCCTTGGGGATGCTATTTGCCATTTAGGCTACCTGGCCTGCATGCCACATACTTGACAAAGTAGACCAGAGCTTTACAGCAAAGAAAACCTAATCATAATAGAAAAAGTAACATATCTTACTGATGTGTTTTGTACAACAATAATTTTAGAAAATGCAAAAATTTCAGATTAGTCACAACAGCCATACTACTTTGGTTGTTTCAGATGAAAAGCACAACAGAAAAAGTAGAAACTGACCTCTTAGTGCCAAACATGATGGTGTGGGCTTGTTTCACATTTAGGAACACAGTGCTCTGTGCAGGCTGCTTATAGTGACCTGGATAAGAAGAAAAGGAGAAATTTTTAAATCAAGAAACTCAGGACCTTGATTTTAATATCCGGAACAATAAGTACATTAGTAAAGATCTTCCAGTGAAACTTCAGAGAATACCTGGCAATTTTACAGAAATAAAAAGGTTAGCAAAATTATGCAAAGGCTAACAAACACAAGATAAAAATAAAAACAAAACCTAAGACCAAATCCTACTAGTAGGGCTTAAACCTGACATTATTAGAGCAGTTACTCAACAAGAGTTAGGCATAATACTATTTGATAATCTAAAAGTCCTTGCCTCTTACAGTGAAATTCATGTGGCCAACTTAAATGCATGTGCTTTAAAGCAGCTCAACAAGTCTATCTGAATTTCTAGTCTGAACAAAGCTATATAAATTTATATCTGAACTGTGCTTTGGTGCTCAATTCGTTGAATGACTATATCAGTAAATTAGTAATTTTTCCAGAAAGAAAACATTATTATAAATAAGAAATTCCTTGGTGTGGGTCTACTTAATACAGATCACAGGAAACAGGAGGAAGAGAAATTTCAACTTTTACATAAAAATATGAGATTACAGAATATTCAAATAATTAGGTCAGGAGAAACTGCCTAGTCCAGCCTTCAGCTCAAAGCAGGTACAATTAGATCAGGTTGCTCAGGGGTGGGTCCACCCGGGTCTTGAACATGTCCACAACCTCTTCTGGAAACCAGTTCCTGTACCTCATCACCACCATGGTAAAAATATTTTTCCTAACATCTAATCACACTTTTCCATATTATACCCTGTGTCTTCTGCTTCTTATCACATCTGTAAACCTCCCAGAAAAATCTAGCTCCATCTCCTCTATACTCTTCACTCAGGTACTTGTTGACAGCACTAAGGTGTCTCGTCATCTCTTCTGACCCTGAGTTGATTCAGTTCTCTCAAACTTCTGCTGAATGCCATTTGCTACAGTCCTTTGGCCACCTCATGTGGTCTCCATAAGTTGACATCCTTCTTGTTCTGTAGCTGGCTAAGCTTTTGCCCATGCAGCTGAGAGAAACAGATTACTTTCTTTGCTGTAAGGGTACTGTTGGCTCAGTTTTCAGAACTTCTGGTTCTCGTGCAAATTGTGATTCCCTTTCTGTGGCACTGCCTTCTGGGAATCCCCAGCCCACTCTGTGCAAGGTTGTTCCACTCCATTTACAAGATCTTGCACATGCTTTTGCTGAACTTCGTAAGATTCCTGTCAGCTCATTTCTTCAGCCTGCCCAGGTCCCCCTCAATGGCAGCATTGCCCTGCAGCAGCTCCTTCCCTGGGCAAGTCAGTGCCTCACTCACTGTGTGGGCTCCCAGGAGAGGCCCCTGGGGCTCTGCAGCCCAAACAGACCAGCAGCAGCCTCCCTTGATGTGCCACCCAAGTCAAGGCCTCCAATATGCAAAGGGCTTAGCACCAGTCTGTGACAGGGAACTTACCCTGTGGGATGCTGAGACCCTGCACACCCTCCCCACTACTGCAGAGAAGTTTGGACAGAGATGCTGCATGTCTCTGCTGTGCCAACAGCTGTGGTAAGGGTGATAATGCTGCTCCCCAGGAGCTTCACCCTCCCAAAGCAGGATTCAGCCATTCCCAGCAGCAGCCAGAGGCAGCTGCCAGAAGAACTGAAAGCAGAGACTCAAAACGCTGCACAAACTGGGAAGAAGAGCAACCATGACAAGAAGCCCAGGCAGTGCTCTGGATGACCTGCATCCTCCCTGCTCCACAAATCCAGTCATTTTTGCAACACCTGTTCACAGCACTCTGGTCCATCATTGCCTAAGGAGCAGCTAAGTAGCACCTGCAAAGTGCAGGCATGTGCCAGCCCTTCCAGCCTGAAGCTTCTACCACCAGGTCCCTCCATGAGAATGCAGCAGCTCCAGCCCTAGTTCACTTCCCTTGTGATAGTCATTGCACACACCCACTGCCCTCACAATGCATAATATTGATGCTAACAAAACCTTTCTGCCCTTTTCTCAAATGTTCAGTTTAAAGCAAAAGTAGCTTACAAATTCAGACATTGTATCCTAGCTTAGTTGATTTGTTAAATGTAAATGTGATATCTAAATACAAACATTTTGTCCATGAGGAAGAAGCTGTGATTACATGATCTTGACTGACAGGAGAATTTTTATCTACAAACTCCCTTCTAAATTTGTAAGATGCTCTGGGGGACTTCACATCTCCATGTCAGATTAGATAAAATGACACCAGGTGAAATGTCTTGTTACTTCCAGATGAGGAAGCAGCATTTTCACAGGACTATATTTCATTATGGGTTGGGGCAATGACATTTTTGTCTCAATTTACCAGCTGCTCTTAAAGCATCTTGGTTTTTTGTTTGTGTAGGGTTTTTTTGGTTTTTGTTTCTTTTTTTTTTTCAGTGTGTCTCCTTAACTTGTACAGCTGCAACGAGTTGAAGGGAACCTCCCTCTTCCTTTCCATGCCCTCTTGTTCCAGAATCACAGCCTTGCAGCTGGGCAAGAAGCACAAGTATCATCAGCCTGAAGTACATTTTCCTTCCCATGCAATTATTCTCCCTGCCACTTACTAACACCAGTCCCTCTACACTGAGAGCACAAGTGCCTGCTTCCAGTTAGTTGTCTTGATTGGGAAGTTCTGAAGGCTTTAAGTAGGCCAAGTGTCCACTCCAATTGAAAATCAATGGATTTGGGGCATACATATTCCCTGCTTGTTCTGAGAAGTCACACTCCAGTTCTCTGTTTGTGATTGTTAGGCTAACCAGAAGCTATGCCTACACTGTCAGATATGCAGAGATGAAACGTGGATGAGATTAAGGACTGCAACTCTGCACCAGTGCACGTATTAAGTGTCTCAAGCCATTCAGCTGATTATACAATGTAGAGCCTAAACGTGTAAATGTGCTAAGAGATCAGTCAGGTATTCCTTTTCTCCTAGAAATAACAAGGTTCAAGCTCCATAATTCAATTTTCAGAAGTATTTAAGTTGTGACCTAGAAGTCCAGCTCCCATATTTAAAAATGTCACAGTTCCTTATGATCCCGTGAGCATCAGTGGAACTTTGACACTGAAAATTTTAAGCCAAATTTATTCAATTATTTGATGATCTTTTCCATTTCCACTAAAGAAGGAAAGCATCTTACATTTGTAGGTAGGACTGCCTTTATGTTTGCAAGAATTTTAACTGAAGGATTCTGATGCTTTCTGTCTCTTTTTGGATATAAATAAAAATGTTAGGGATTGACATAAGGTACTGAAGTTCTCAGTAAATAGGACAAGCTATTTGAGGGAAACCAACAGGTATAAAATTGCTGAGTAGCTGAAGCAGGTTCCCTGCCCTTGAAGGGGACTGATGCAGAAGAAGGAAGAGGAAGGAGTTGGATACAGAATCACTGAGTTATTTAGGTTGGAAAAACCCTTTAAGATCAAGTTCAACCATTAACCCAGCACTGCTACCTATCTCAGCAGAAACTTTGCTGGCCTTATCAACTTCCTTTTCCTCCAAGCACAACTATATCCTTTTTGGAAAAAAAGGGAAAAAAAAAAGAAAAAAATACAGTAACCAAATATATTAAATGAAAAAATAATTCAAGCTTTGGACTTTTTTTCTTCACACAGAAAGGTTTTGGTTTTGCACAGAAATGTTTCCCATAGCATTTCACTGGTTTATTGAGGGTAACTGTGTGTCAACGACTGCCTTTCAGCTGAACCTACTCCCTCTCTGGTGGAAGGTACTGTTCTCAGGGCAAAGTGGCAGAACAACCTTGGAAAATCACCCTCACTTTCTTGTGAACAGTCACTTTTCATAGATGCAAAATATCATTTATTTACTTGGAGATAAATTCTGAAAGCTGTAACTTTCAAAATGAGAACCTTCTTAACAGCAACACTGATTTCTAAAATGTCTTTAAGATGCCACTAAAACTGGCACAAAATCTCAGTGCACCTTTTCATTTGTATTAGATATATTTCAGCATCATTTACAGAGATGCACACTGACTGCTTAAAGCCATGCAAATCTGAGCACAAGGATCAAGAATAAAAATATTTTCAGTTAAGAAACAATTGTATTATAGCAAAAATATGGCAAAAGATGTTCGTACAGAATTACACGATAATATCTGTATCAAAGACCTGGAGGAGGCAATGGAATGCACAACCATCCAGGTTGCAGATGGCCCCAAATTAGTTGATATGCTTAGGGACAGGGCTGCTACCCAGGGAGAGTTGGACACGCTAGAGGCATGAGCTGACAGGGATCCCATGGAATTCAGCAAGGACAAAGTCCTGCGTTTAGGATGGGAGGAACCCTTGCAATGGGCACTGCCAGGCTGGAAGGGCAGCAAACTGAGCATGAGTCAGCAGCGTGTCTGGGCAGAGAGATGGTAAACAGCATCCCAGACTTTATTACCAGGAACATGGCCAGCAGACAAGGGAGGGATCCTACTGCTTTATTAAAAAGTCATCAGACCCTTCCTGAAACACTGCATCCAGTTCTGCAGCCTGCCCTTGATGCAAGAAGGGCACTGATAAACTGGAGAGAATTCAGGTGAGCACTGAACCACATGGCCCAGAGAGCTTGTGCAGCTTCACTCCTTCAAGTGTCTCAAAACCCATGTGAATAAAGCTCTGAACAACCTGGACTGACCTCACAGCTGACTCTTCTCTGAGCAGGAAGATGAAGTAGAATCCTTCAGAGGTCCCCTCCAAACTGAGTTATCCTGTGATCTTATAAGTCTAGATATAAAGAAGGGAAAACATAGAAGGGGATGTGAAATGATGGTTGAAGCTGGGATAATTAAAATATAACGCTGGTACAAATAACAGATAACAGATTGTCTTCTGCTTGAAGGAAACACAAGTGTAGCCTCTGTCACTAAATCCACACAATATATTCCACGTGGTGGTGTAGCTGTGCTCTATCACTCATTCTGTTAGATCATCCACCTCTGCCTGTAGGCAATTCAAGATAAACCCTAACTACTGTAATAGGAAAGAATTTCCTATTTGCATGCTATTCCTTTGCATGCTCTCTGAGGGCATGTTAAAGAAATGCAGTGATTTTTAAATCAGAGAAAAAGACAGAAGAAAATAAACAACCATTTCCCCTGGGTATTTTACCCTCCTCCACCTTCATGGTAGCACATAGAGCTTTGTTTCCTACGATTTTAGGATAAAGGGACATTCCTCTACATCTTTTAGATGGTCTTAAAATCTAAGTTCCTAGGGAATCTAAAATGGAGGGAAAGGGGAAAGACTGCTAAAAACTGCTTGTCCTTCTCTAGGCACAATTGCTGGACCATCAATTATTTATTATTAATTAAGCAGTGGATGTGCAGAAGACAGCATGAATACAGAAAAGACTCACAGGCAGTAGCCAGGACTGATCAGGTTTTCATTATTTTCTTTATTTACAAAGATTTATGAAGCTTGATAAAGTTTCTCCCACCCCTCCAGTCTTTCCAGGCTCAACTTCACTCCTGAGTTCTGTCTCCCCTCTCATGCAGCACAGGGGGATGAGGAACAGGGTTGTGGTCACCCTGAAATGCTTAATTTCAGCTGCTCCTGCTCCAGTGTGGGTTTCATCCCACAGTAATCACCCCTTCATGAACTGCTCCAGTGTGGGTCCTTCTTTTGGGCTGCAGTTTTTCAAGAACTGCTCCAGTGTGGATCCTTTCCAGGGGGTGCAGCCCTTCTGCAACGACCTGGTGCAGCAAAGATGTCCTGCAGTGTCACAGGTCCTGCCAGAAGACCTGTGCCAGCATGGGTTCCTCTCCATGGGCTGTCTGTGGGCTGCAGTCTCCTTCAGAGCTCGTGCACTGCTGTGGCACGGGCTCTCCACTGGCTGCAGAGTGGATATCTGCTCCACCATGGTCCCCCATGGGCTGAGGGAGGGCAACTCTCTTCTGGTCTTCTCCACAGGCTGCAAGGAATCTCTGCTCTGACACCCAGACCACCTCCTTCCCCTTCTTCTTCACCTTGGTGTCCACAGAGTCATTGCTCCTTTTTTCCCCTCACTCCTCTCTCCTAGCTGCCCCTCAGCTTTTTTTACCCTTTCTTACAATTGTTATTACAGAGGCACCACCAGCATCACTGATGGGCTCAGCTTTGAGCAGCAGCAGATTCACCTTGGAAAACCTGGAACTAGCTTTGTGAGACATTGGGATGGCTCCTGATGTCATCTCAGGGAAGCCACCCCTGCTACTTCCCAGCTACCAAATCCTTGCCATGAAAACCCAGTTTTATTTCTGCCTGATTACAAACCATTGGAGAAATTGTATCAAATTTCCATACATCATTTGCTAGTGCTGCAGACAAAATAGAACACAGTTATATAATTTACAGCAGCAGAGGGAGGACTGCAGGGATCATATCCACATAAATAAAGATGTAGAGATAAGACAATTCCTGGGACAAAAGCTGATGAACTGCTCTTTTCTGTACTCTTTTGCTCTATTATGAAATGTAGTGGCACTGTAAGCTAATCCACTATCTCACAAGCATTGTATTTTTTAACAGATAAATGCCCTCTCTCCTCAGAATAAAATAATGTCAGCTGAATGTGATCAGCAACAGGGAACAGAACTGTACAGACCTGAGTCTCCAGTCAGCCAAACCAAAGGTAGCAACTTCTGGAGCATAGAGAAATAAGGATGAGCTTTGGCTGTAATTATCTGAACTAATTCAAGAGATTAGACTGAGTACGACTCAGATAAAAAAAAATATGTCAAGTACATGAGTTTCTTAGCTAGTTTCATAAAAAGAGGCATAACAGGGGGGTTTTGTACCTAATTACAGATGCTAGAGACAACAGTAGTAGATTCAACTTAGGAATACAACGTTCTTCAAATTGTGACTTTTAAATGAATGGTCTGATAATGATTTTCATTTTAACTACAGTGCCCGTGGCAATTAGTTATATCTAAATTAAAGATGTCACTTAACTGTACAGAAATAGTGATTTTAGTATATCAATTTCTTATTAAATAGACACTCAAACACTTTCATTTGATTTAGCTTGTTATTAAAAAAAAACAAAAAACAAAAAGAATGACATTTATTCAATACAATGTGAAGAGTATTTGTGCTTAGTCATTAGGTGGTTGAAGACAATACCCCAAGATATGATGCTGCACGTTTTCTTAACTGTATTAAATAAACTCTTCTCAGTTCACTTACTAAGTCTCCCCAAATCACCTGCCAAGTCTATCTATTTATTCCTATGTTATCAACACTAAAATATCCCTTTCATTCATGATCACTGTGGTTGTCTCACTGCCATTCACTTAATGGCATTAATGGTTTTCATTCTAGCTTTTGAAAGACACAAATACAGAAATGACAATATAAAATATTTACAGTACATTATTTTCCTTTCACAAATTATATATATGTAGTTTTGCTGCTTTCTACTTCTGCTCCTTTTGAAGATGAAGTCTATACTGTGAAGTTATCTGCCAGAATCAGATCAAAGAGTGCTGCTACCTTTAGACTGTGTCACTCTCAGACCAAAATTTTGGGCCAGAACTGAAAGAACTAGTAAAGAGGTCTTTCAGATCAAAGCTTTCAGTTTGGTAAATAACTAAAGTATTCCACTTCTTGGCACTATGCAGGTTTCACCCCACCAAGCACAGCTGTAGCTAAGGTGGATTTATAACACAAAAGGCTCATGTGTGACTGTGGCCCTTAAAGGTAATTCTTCACTAACTTCTCTCTGAGTACCACCCTGAAAAACACTGGCTGCAGCCACAGATCTAACTTTCCCCTCTCAAAGATCAACAGACCAAATTCTACTGTTTCTCTTTCCAAGCAGAAGTTATAAAATTAACTCTCACAGAGGATACTATTCTTAGAAGACACATTTATTTATTTCACAAAGTCAGCAAAAAATAGAGAGAAAAAAAAACCCAGTAGAACCCCAAAACTGAAACCAGCCAAGGGTATGCTCAACAAACATGTTTGACTTTTTAAGGCTCTATTTGGCAGATAGGTGGAACAAACAATCAGTGGATCACAGGAGTATCAGAAATTTAATCAATACAGAAGAGTACTAAACAGTTAAAAGTTATCAGGAGACTATTATTGTTTAATCTTTGTCCAAAGCAAAATATGATGTATTTAAACAATTTCTAATACATATTGGCCTAACTCTAACCTTTTGTTAAAAACCTCAAAGGATAGAGATTGTACAACCTGAAATTCTTTGTGATTCCAAACATAAGATACTAGTTCCCAAAAATCAAGCTTGTTATTTGTTACTTTCCCAGCAGACACAGAGAACAATTCTTTATTCTTCCTCACAAAAGCACTTCACATGTGTGTCCCCAGTATTTGTTTTTTATGCAAAACATCCACTTAAAGTACATTTTTTACTAGACATCATGTTTTTTTAGGTTTCTGATCATTATTCATATTTTAAACTGTGGATGCCCAAAACTGGAGATGGTATGCAGTGCAAACTGAGTAAAATAGGAATTATTTACTCTTACATATGACAGTAAATAGTCAATAACCAATGCTGGCTCTACTTCAATTTTGGTATTTTTCTTCTTCCTCATCAGTCTACATCAGTAGCTAACATTCAGTTTTCTGTTCCTCTCTCCAGATTTTTTCCTGGTGTTTCTACACAGTTAATCATTCCCTGTAAATTCTTAGAACTCAGCAATATTTCAGNATAGGCACCTGTGTCATACCTACCTTTCTCTAGCAGCTTTATAAACATGGGAACAAGGAACAGATCATAGACTCATAGAATATGGCCAGTTGGAAGGAACCCACAAGGATNATCTCATATTATGCAACAGCAAGGTAGCCTTTGACCAGAAAGACGACTGAAGAAAGGTCTTGCACAGTCCTGAACTGCTGCAAGTTTGTCAGATCTCTGAATAGGCACCTGTGTCATACCTACCTTTCTCTAGCAGCTTTATAAACATGGGAACAAGGAACAGATCATAGACTCATAGAATATGGCCAGTTGGAAGGAACCCACAAGGATCACCAAATCCAACTCCTGGACCTGCAAAGGACACCCCAAAGGTCACACCATGTGCCTGAGAGCGTTGTCCAAACGCTGCTTTAACTATGTCAGGCTTGGTGCTGGGAGCAGCTCCCTGGGGAGCCTCTTCCACTGCCCAACCACTCTGTGGTGGTTTCAGGTTTTTTCTGCTGTGAGATAGGATTAAAAGAAAAGCAAAGCAGGCTCAAATTTAAAAGATATAAAGATAGTTTATT
>VWYE01012105.1:12789-36584 GCA_013398995.1 Alaudala cheleensis
CCTCCTCCCCGCACCCGGCTTGAGAGTCACTGAGCCCGGCAGGGCTCAGCAGGGCTCAGCAGGGCTCAGCAGGGCCCAGCAGGGCCCAGCAGGGCCCCGGCTCTCCCCCGGCCAGGAGAGAGCTGGGACTGCTTTCTGCCTCCTCCGAGGCAAGCAGCAGAAAGCTAAGTTCCCAAAATCCCCAGCTTTTATAGACGTGCTCATTCACGAAAACGAACTGCTTCCTCACTGGCTAAACCATGTGTCAATCTAAGGTCCTTGCAGCTAGCTATTTCTTTTTTTTAACTAAAAGCTATGCTAAACCATAACACACTCTGATATCCATCTTTTTCTAATACCCAAACTAATCCTCCCCTGACACAGCTTCAGGCCATTCCCTCTGGTCCTGTCACTGCTCCCCACAGATGAGCCCCAAAGCCCTCAGCCACTCCTGACAGGATGGTGACTTCCAGCCCTTTCACCAGGTGTATTGTCCTCCTCTGGCCACATTCCGGCACCTGCAAGTCCTTCTTAAATGGTGGGGTACAGAACTGTGCTCAGGGCTCAAGATGAGGCCACATCAACACCAAATACAGTGGGATAATCCCCTCTTTAGCCCAGCTGGCCATGCTGTGTTTGATGCAGCCCAGGATGCAGTTTGCCCTCTGGGCTGCCAGGGCACACTGCTGACTCCCACTGAGATGCTGTCCCAGATCCAGCACCCCCAGATTCCTTTCTGCAGGGCAGCTCTCCAGCCACTCCTCTCACAATTTATACTCATGACCATTGTAACTCTGTCCTAGATTCAAAATCTGGCATTTGGCCATGTTAAATTTATGATTAGAAAGGTAGCAGGGCAGACACCAAGAGTTAAAGCTGAGTATTAATATGATACATTCAAGTACAGAAAAACATCTCTCAGACCACTTAAGCTGTTGGAATGAACAGCCCATAAGGCTACTCACATCAAATAGTTTATTAATAAAAAATAAGATATTTAATTTGGCATTTGAAACGATGTTCCAAGAAAATTTTGCATGGTATCTAACTCGTCCCAGCAGATTTACAGATCTTTAATATAAACACTTGTGCCTGTTCTACAGTTTAAATGAGGGCTCCTCCATTCACCAATGATGGTATTCCTATTTCTGCAAGAGGTCTATAACACCACCAGATTATAAAAAACCTAACCAATGTAAAGATGTTGAAGGAAGCTTTATTTTCATTTTAATAGTTTATAGTTTGCTGAAGTTAAAAAAGAGCAGAGAAGGAGCTTTGTATGTGCCTAATTTTACTAGTCAAAATTTGATAAGGAAATTGATACTCTTCCAAGACTAAATACAAGAGTTGGAGAGATGTCTTTTGGCATCTATTGGTACAATACTACACCCAGCCTCTGCAGGGAAAAAGATCTTTTTGCCAAGAGTACAAGATCCATGGTCCAAATGAAAGGGAACTAAACAAACAACACCATAAAAAAAGTCCCAGCTCATTTTAACTGCTTGGAAAGTTTTGGTACCATCTCTTGGGTAGCTGTGATGCAGGATAAATGAAGGGTCAGTCATGAGGTCTGTAGGTCACCACTACAAGCATGCAGTCCCCTCTGCAGTACATGTCATTATCTTGGTGTGCAGTAGAAACCATCAAGGGTTCTTCATAACCGAAGATTTTTCTTAGGAATGCAAAGGACCATATCTGATGTTCAAAGCTGAATACCAACTGTTGCATGCAGAACCACTAGAGAGAAACAAAATATGCACTGGCACTGGAAGTGCAGTGATCTGCTGGAGACTCAGAAACTTTACTTTGTAAGAATAAAATCCAAGAAAGTACTAGGCAAATGTCTTTTTTCCTGTTGAATCAAACACATGGCTTAGCAGAACACTTAAGAGCCTATAGCTCACAGTCCCAAGTTATAATACCATCTCTGAGTACTGCACTTGTCCTGTGTCACAAGAATGAACTGCCCTTTTTTCCTCTACTTTTTACTATTGTTATTCTATTGGAGTTGGCTTTTCCAGAAGTCACTAGTGGACTTCTATGTAAGATTAAAACAAAATAGGAAAAACTAGATTACTACATGCTTATCTCCAGTGTAACTCTCAAAATACTGGCTGTGACAGAAGAGTACATTATCAACACTGAAATGCAAACTTTCAGGAGAAGAAAACATAAGACTTAGATTTCACCAAATTTATTTCAAGTTTTCCTTTAGAAAGATCTTTCTTGCCTCAAATCCATGTAAAAGTAACCATTTCTCTCAAAATAATTGGAATGGATACACTAAGAGGCACCTTAATCCAGTCTATCAAGTTACAACTTTTGTGGGAGGCTGATGCCTCAGCCTCAGGGTTACATTTTCTCAAGTGCTCATGAATTCCCCATCTGCACACCAGCTCAGACCACAGCCCTCTGGGTTCCAGGTGTGTCAAACACAGATGGTTCTGTAGGGTTGGGGAGAGGGCTGCTCAGATATCAGTTAACTGTAATGAAGATCAGGTCTCAGGCTGCCAAACTACCTTCAAACATAGGATCTACAGCCTTTTTTTCTAGGCTGATTTCAGGGAGATGGTATCACAAGAGGTAAGACCATGGTAGCTGCTGGTTCTGGCACATCCCTGGCACTCTAAAAGATGGCTACTAGAACAACTGAAAATAATTCTTGTCAAGGATAATGTAGATATTAAAGGATTTTGCAACCAGAATAAGTATTTTGGGTAATATGGGGAAATGAATACAGGTGGCTAAGAATGTAGGTCAAGTTAATAATTTTGGGGTCAAATCTCTTGGAGTGGGTCACATTCAAATGTTGGAATAGCTTCAAAGGACTCCATTGAGAATATCTCCTTAAAAAGTGCAAAAATGCCACACTGGGAGCTGAGCCCAGGAAATCCCAGTTGTAGAGATGCCATAGCCTTCAGCAAGCCAGAAATCCAGGCAACCTGCAGGCACTCTGCAAATCCTGGCACACCTAATTAAACAACTGAGACTATCACTCAGTGTGTGTAAGTGAGACTGTTCTTGCATCTCTTTCCTGGCACATTATTTTGAATCAAAATTTATCACAACTGTTTGAGAATCTCTGGAAAGTGTTGCTTTTTCCAGGTTCTAGATATTGGAATGTTCAGTTTGGACAACAGCCTGCATGTCCATGTCACTAACCTGTAAGAGGCTACAGCTTCAATAAAGTCAGACTTAGCTACAGGCTTTGAGAGTAAGACACAAGCAATAAATAGATTATTCTGGTCACCTTTGCACCCTGGGGAATCAAATGTCTATTGTATCGTAGGTTCTGAAAGAATTAGCATCAACCTGTCAGATGGAAAAAGGCAAAAGCCTGGTGCAGCTTTGCTGTGACAAAAACATTGCACATCGTCACTGAAGATCAGGAAAATGTTGTAGGACTGACCCTAAGATTTTTTTTTTACCCTCGACAGCCATCCTCCTTCTGTTGAGAGAGACAGTGTCATAGCAGTGATCTTGTTCTATCACAAAAAATTAGAAACACCATTTGAAAACTATAAAATGTAACAAAAGCTAAAGGATTTTTCCAAATCTTTATAATCAGAGTGCTACAGTCTGTGTCAGAAACTTTTCAAGATACCAATCAAACCAAAAGCTAAATGTAAAATGAATAAAAATCAAGCATCAGACAACAAAAACAGGAAGAAACTGAAGCTTAGAAATACTTTGACATTCCAAATTCATCAAAAGCTGATAAAACTAGTGCTGCAATTATCTAAATGCATGAAAAGAGTATGGCTACAAACAGATAAACGTGGCATTCTTGGGTTTATTTTGTCTAAGAGAAGAAATCAAAATCTCATCAATAAGAAGTCTTGATCACCTTTATTCACAAGCAGCTTGGAGCAACCATACATAAGTCATATGTTGAAATACATTTTTTGAAGCCTTGAGAAAAAATAAAAATTAAAAACAAAGTCACCAAGCTGTGTAGAGAAGACTAAAATAACATTTTTCCTCCGTTTGTGCTAATTTGCAGTTCCTTCTGCCTGTTAAAAAAATGAATTTTATTAGTTGGTTACTTTGTACACAACAATAAACTGTAACACTTTATTTTTAAATTTATTTCACCAGCTAAAAATAAGTAACAAAACTGAGGATCAGCTTATTCTTGAGATCTTTCACAGAGATCTGCTGTGAGGCACAGTCAGTAACTCAGCAGTGAAGTCAGGAGGGATGTCATTGCCCTTGGGTAGCCAGCATTCATCACAGCAGGCAGCCTTTATTGTCCTGAGTGCTGTAATAGTTTCTCAGTAGGGGAGGCAGCATGTAGTAGCATGATGACGTGCAAGATAATGCCTAAAAACACACAACTGCTTGAGAGGGTCTGTTAGGAGTGTTTACAGTGGCAGAGGAAGGGAAGAAAGGCAGCATGACCTGGTTCTCTTTTTAGTCATGAACACTGATAAACATTTCTCATTCTGAACCATGTTCAGGGAACCAAAACAAGTCTCCTTCTATTATGCAGTTTTTATTTGGTCATTGCTTGCTTACCTCTCTTCTGCAGTTCTTTCCTTAACTCTGCCATTTATGACATCTTATTTTCCCAAAACAGAAACTGAATTAAACAGCAAACACGTAGGTTTTTAATATACTACAAACTGCTTCCTAGCTCCTTATATGATAGGCAGATCAACCATCACTGTCACTGAATATATTTTCCTTACTTAAAATGGCTGGAGAAGCTGAAGTCACAGACTTATATAACAGTTTGTGTTGGATCTGTTTTAACAGATCATCTAGTTCCACTCTCTCTGCCATGGCCAGCAACACCTTCCACTAGACCAGGATGCTCAAAGCCCCATCCAACTGCACCTTGAACACTTCCAGTGATGGGACATCCACAGCTTCTCTGGGAAAACCCTTCTAATGCCTTACTGTACTCATAGAATATAATTTCTTCTCTATCTAATCTACTCTTTTTCTGCTTAAAGCCTTTGAAGTCAGTTATGGTCATTAGAATTAGCTGAGGAATAAAGAAAACAAAAAAAAGGTTTACAGCCAGTAATTTTATGCAGAAAAATGGGTAATTCAGATCCAAAATCTTTCTCTGAATATTGGGCCACAATACAGCATGTTAAGCCAAATTGCAACTGACTGCAATTTTTCCATTAGAGACACTACAAAGGTGCTGTGCACATGGGTATTTGTGCACACACATGAACATGAGCAAAAAAGGCAGTGCTTTGCAAGATGGCCATTCTCCTGTTTCTCAGTCAGTCTCTTCCAGAGCTCCTTGAATCAGATATTGAAACTCTGTTTACAGATTTGTTCCTAATTAAGTAGTTTCACTCACCTCAGCAACTCGGATGTTATTTAGTGTGAACTAAAATGGCAGCAGTAGGCATTCTACCACACTGAGTCAGAACAGATTCAGTGAAGGACTAAAAGACCTGAAGGCAAGATCCAAAATACCTTCCAGAAGTCTGTCAGCTTTTCTAGTGAGGCCAGGCAACACTGATATCAGGGATGCAAGAGGCATGAAGCCAAGGTAGTGAGCAGGTGCAACAGATGCTTCAGTCTGCTATAGAGTTACTCAATTATGCCTTACAGAGTATCTGTCCACTGATTGCAAGACAGTGTGCCAGGACATGATGTACTGCATGGCACCCCTTCACAGGGGTGCAATATTCTCCAGTATCTGAGGCTGCTCTTTTACTTTGGGAAGATGCAGGAGTCCACTAAGTGTAAAGAAATACAGCAGCTCCTGCAAAACTTTGGGAGACTTCACAAATCAATTAATATAAAATTAATTTAAAATTCTTCTGATAAAGACAGTACTTAGCCATGTGCTCTTTGGTCAGCTTCAAGTACATTTTTGGTTTAAAAAAAAAAAAGAAGCAAGAGTAAACAGATTACTTCTCTGTCACTAGGGGGAACTGGCTTCAGCCAGTGCTTCTCAATAATTCTAGCTACTTGTTCCTGGATTTGACATTTTTTTTAAATCATGAGGTAAAAAGGTCATGTAAAAGGAAAATGAGTTGCTACAGAGCAGTAGTCAGATCTGCAGCCACCACTCCACTCTCACTCTGCAGCTAGGATTCATGGATCAAGTGCTGATGCTCTGAATGTGCATACAGTATGAAAAGCTATCCAGGGACTTAATTCCCATACAGAAGACAACAGGAATACCATCACCCTACTGCCAAACTAAAGCACCACTGGCACAAGAATAGATATGATTGAGAGGGCATAAACTGGGTTGAGGAAAATGCAAAAAATACATAATCTGGTCCTATTTTCTTCATAAAATTGCCACAGTATTATCCAACCTGACACTTTTTTGGTTGGTTTAATCTTAGAAAGAAAAAGGTATGCAAGCAAACTTCCAAGGATGAGACATCTCTGAGATTCCCACTAAGTAACTCCTGCTTTCTGTGTGAGAAATGGAAGATACAAGCCACTGGATTACTATTTTACATGTCACAGCAGTAATATCTTTTTAATAATTTTAATTCCTTTTCAAGTGCTTTTTTTAGAAAACAAACCTACTTGATGTTCCTTCAGTCTTGCAGATGCTTTGCTTTCATGCAATTATAATATAGTCATATTGCCTCTCAAGACAGTTTCTACTGAGAAGCCCAATTAACACTCAGCACTTTAAAGAGGTAGATTTAAGACTTTGGTGTTCAGCCTTTTATAGCCAGCTAAATGACAAGCACTATTTATTTTGCATAATACAAACAAGAATAAAAAAATTAATAGAAAAAGACAACAGGCCCAGCAGCAGAACTCTTAAATAGAGCTTGTTATTAATCAATTTATTTCACACAGGGGTTTCTAAGCAGCACAAATGTATGTGCACTGTGAGCCCATAAAAATAATGGGAGGTAAAAACTGGACACTAATTCTTAAAGGATGCTGATCACTGAGGATTAAAAGCATTGCATAAGAACATGAAAACAACACCAGGCCCTCAGCTATGGGATAATGCAGTTATTTGAGAAATATATGGCAGAAAGCTCCGGCTTCCATTTTTATTTGTGCAATTTAGGTAATGGGGAAAATGTATTATACTTTTCTGAAGCTACAGTGATGAAGCACATCCAGAACAAGCAAGGTCAACAACTGTATCTGTTTACAAACAGTCAGATTACAAATCTGCTAACTTGCATCCTGAAAGCTCCTTACTAAGTCAGATTAACATGGAGTTTCTGTTTATCATCCTGACATAGTTAAAGAACATAGCCCAAAGAATACAAATCACTCCCTGTTTTCAACACTGTAAACTTCATTAAGAGCTGCCTGCCTATTTCCTGAATTTACAGTAGAAGTTATACAGTATTTCCAAAAAGCTATATAGGAACCACAACTCATCTATCCAGGTACATCAACTGTAATCTCATCTGTTGGCTTAAAGGATTTCTGAAGGTTGAAAAAATAGTTACTATATTTTATTAATAATTTAGGCCTTCAGCAATGTGTGTATGCAAACCAGAATTAAAAAACTCTTTGGCCAGCAATGAATGAACAGAACCACCATGTTCAAATGCATAAATCTAGTGGGGCACACACCCCACGTTTGGAGGTTTATGGAGACTTTAATTTTCAGTCATTCAGGACTAAGTACATGTAGCAAATTACAGTGAGACAAGCAGATTGCCTGGATTGCCCTGTCTGTCACCCCATCACAGGGTATTGCAGTTGGCCTGCCTTTTTTGGGAAGCAGAACTGTTTGGAAGCATACTTGCTTCCAAGAGAAATCCCATTTCGCAGAGAATGCAGTTACAGAGTATTTTTTAGAACTGACATCCTTCCTTTCACTAAGATTAAATTAAGGATGCAGAAGATGATAGAAATGAAAGACTAAATATTATAGATACACAGAACTTAGGTGTTGGTTTACATATTCTGCCTTTTAATAAACTAAATATCCATTGTTCTAAGCCCTCAGTCTACTCCTGGTTTAAAGAATGCAAACCATCACTGTTCATCACATTGGTTTATGAATACACAAATACAGGAGAGAGAATAGAAATGAACAAATATCAGTACATATGTTTAAGCAGATGAACTGCAGGTGAATAAAGTGGCCCAGATGGCAAGTGATGGTGGCAGAAACATGCTCTGGGTCCACATCTTCCCCCAGAGGGGCCTCCTAGCAGGCATCCCTGCAAGAAATTACAGTTTCCCAAGGAGGAGTGGGCAAAATCTGGAAAATAGGAAGATTTGTACAGAAGGAACACAATCCCATGAGACTGTGAAGAAATAGTGCAAGTCTTTCACAAACTCTACTGAGTATCAGATTTTGTCTGTGATTAGGCTTATCTATAAACTGTTACATTTTTATTTGCTGCTATATGTCTGTGACCTAACTATTGTACTTTGTAGGTAGATGTTAGAAAAGATCATTCTTTCTGCAAAAATAGTCTTATCTTTTATTTTTTTCCTAAGCAGTTTACAGAGGAAAATTAAATCTAAAATGAAAAACTGCAACTCAAGAGAGTGTCTCCAAGATGGTGTTGAAGAACTTTTTTTGTCTTATCTCAATGCTACATTTTTCCCTAGTTTTCTTCCTGATATGAAAGGATGCTGCTGGGCTTCTTTTTGTTAATTAGAAACAAGATCTCAAGACCAATCTAGCAACAGCAGAAGAAACTATTCCCTCCATGAATACTTCACAGTGATCCTCTGTTATATGACAGGAAGTTTAAATATTGTAAAAAATTGCTAACAAAAGACTCACTTCTAAATTACAAACTTTCTATTCCATATGGAAGAGACAATACTTCACACAATACTTGACATAATACTTCATCTGATGGCTAAAATGCAATTTAAAAAAATCAAACTTCCCCATTCAAATGGAACTATAATTTCCAAGTAGTATGTGCTATAGAATTTAAAGAATTTGCGAGAAATTTAGGTCAAAGCAATTTTATTTTTGACTTTTTGAAATTAAAAACAAATTAAGACAATAGATTAATCCACATTAAAATTAACATGTTAGAGAGAGACAAAGTCAAGACAACACAGATCAAAAAGGACATGAAACAGTCTGAAACTGTATTTACACACCTAAATATACTAAAAAAGACTTCCAAAGGAGTCACTCTTTATTTAGGATACCACTGGTCAAAGCAGTCCCAGTCTGAAACAGATAACTTCAAAACAAGCTGTACCAGAACAGCAGTTTGGATTAATATCTTCTCCAGATGGAGATTTCAACTTAATGAGCAACAAGTAGCATGAAATCTTGCTGCCAAAATTATACCCAGTCCATTCTGCACAGAGGAAGAAGCACAGAGATGAATAGAGCACTTTAGGTTGCACTAACCATCCTAAATATGTCTAAAGCAGTCTTTATCTTAAGCACTTGAAAGGACATGTATGATGAATGACTCAAGATATTAACATCAGGCCATTCACTAAAACACAGGCTACAGAAATTCTGAGGAAATGTGGTATGACAAGGCCACAGCTGGATCAAAAATCCTATCAAACTTCCTAACAAAAGCCTGTACAATCAGTTCAGTGCTTATCCTGTACCTAGAAATTTGCTTCACTCCAATAGAAAAAGCAGACTGTTTTCACAGCAGGGAGCTTCTTGACTTATAAAACTGAGGTCATAAAGTCAATCTCAAGAAGAAATTAAAATATAAAGCAAATTAAAACTCATCACTACAGTAATGAAGCAGCACACAGGTTTACTTTGTCAAATGAGAGCTATTGTAGAAAATATATGAATCACACTGACAAAGAAGTAATTGAGTAAAACTAAAGCATTTTCAAAAGTAGGAGGCATCAAATTCACATTTAGATACTCAGGGAATTTAACACCACAGCTGGAGAAATTTAAAAGCAGGTTATATCAATTCCAAAAGGATCACTGTAAAATATCTCACCAGAAAAAATGCTCAGTTTGTTAGCATGCTTCTAACATCTAATTTTGTGGCCAAACACCTAACAATGACTCTTTGCTTTTAGTTTTCCTATAACACATACACAAACAAAAAAGAAGTCAAAGGGTTTAATTGAGTTACCCGTACTTACAAAACATGAAAATAAAAGATGCCATTCTCTAACTTAACCTGAAAAATAAAGACACAGTATTTGTGAGGGCCGAATTTAAGAAAATAAGCCAGTATGTCAAATAGTTTCCATCACCCATGGATAGAAATATAGACACCCTCATTGGAAAATTCAAGAGCAAAGTTCAAATTTAGCTATGCAGAATTAAATGATGGAGCCTGGAGAGATTTGTGGATCCTGTGCCCTGGCATGCAACCTTCTGTCTGATTCCAACCTCATCACCACACACAGCTCTTATTGGCTTCAGTATGGCCCAAGTATTTTTCAAATTTTGAAAATTAGTAAGAATTGAGCACTGCAGAAAGTCCTGTCTAGCAATGACTGAATTTAATTCTATTTAGGAGCAGCTAAGACCCAAGACTTAGAACAGCAAGAAATATCAGCACAGACATTACACTGCTTTGATCTTAGCATTGAAACAGAGTAGCCAATTATATGAACCTTTTATTGTGATATTTCTTTTGTTTTCTGGCCAATTACATGTACAGGCATAAGACAAGAGCCACAAGCACCACATATAGTCTTAAGTCATTATGTTTTGCTTTCATCACTAGGAATGCTACAAATCTTACCAATACTAGAGTTTTCTAATTTTGAAGATAATTTATGCCATGACAATTAAGTTCTGTTGAAGCCCTAGATTCTATCTTATGAAGCTGTAATTCCACTAAAAATTCAAAAGAGGAATAATGTAATTATTTGGTTTTTCAAAGAGCCATGAAATTATGAACTGTTACTATTGCTTTCTCAACCTTTATCAATCAAGTTGTTTGAGAATATTTCTTAAAAACTACTTGTGACTGCAAGCATGGAAACAAAAAAGGGACTGAAATAAACCTGGATGGATTCAGAGGTATTTGCATTATAATATTAAAGTGCAAGAAGTGACAGCAAATGGTAATTGAAAAGACAGATCTCAGATAGAGAAGCCTCATGAGAGAATATCATGAAAATGGCAAGTACTTCAATTTTAAGATGGATTTGCAATTGTCTGTTTGTGAGTGTTGATAGTACCTTAAGATCAATAAGACAGAAGAGAAACGTGTTGCCTGTATTCAAGTCTCCATTTGTAGAGTTTTAAGACTTATAAATGCTCACGTGGGACATTTCAACTACAACATAGAAGAAGAAAATGGGACCTAGTTATGCCTTTGTAAAAAAGCTAATTATACCGTTAATCTTTTTTTAATTAAAACTTAGAATTGGTTTTAATTTTTTCCTATTCTTTTTCCTAAGAAACATATATCTAGTTGCTTGTTAATGTTCCAACCTTTTTTTTTTTGCAAGTCATTATTAATATGAAAACCATTTAAAAGGTTAAGTATTATCTTATTTTTAATTATTACGTTCAACTCCATATGCAATCATAGCAATAATAACATTTCTATTTGCTCAAGTGCTACTAAAATAACACTGGACATTCATTCCACAGTTTAGTAGTGTGATTTTTAGGATAACAATAGTAGAATTGAAATCAGGATTGAGCAAAGACATCACATACCAAACATTTTGACAGATCACTGAATACAGGTCAGAAACCTGCCTGCTTTGTGAGGCTGTTCTCAGCAGATTAAAACAGGAGGTGACCAGTATGGGAATCCCCTAGGCCTCATTAGCTGAGGAGGAAGGGAGTTTTTATGTACTCTTGCTGTTCCAGGTGGGAGTCCAAAGGAAAGCCTACACGTGCGTCACCCTCAAGCTTAGCACTGTTCTTTTTTTAGCCAAAAGGGGCTTATCTTATTACCCTTCTTAGCTGTGATGTACATATATAACCTGAGAACTGCATCATCCCAAAAAGTACAGGCAGCACACAGAAAATGGGCCATCCAGACACCACTGCCTTGCAAATGCCCAGCTGGACACTGTTGTTAGTTCAGCTTTGAACACCTCATTAATGCAAAATCATACTCCTTCCTCTCCCTTAATTCATGTAAAGTTGATACACTGTAATAATTAAGCCCATGCCTATGAGTTTTCAAAACTCATCTGGCTTTGTTGAACTAGAGTGGAAGTCACTATTTTTTCTGCCTGGCTGGATGCACACACGAGTTTTTCACCAACAGCTGATGATTCAGGCTGTCTGTATTTGTGCAAACATAGTTTCCTCTATTCTGTTTCAAGTAGTAAAGTGCAGCTATTACAAGCAGTTTTCACATCACTTCAGATTGTCTGCATCAGGCACTTTTCCCAGCAATATTCAACTGTGGCACTTGTGAAGTGATTCAGGGATAACAGTTGGGAGACTGACAGTGTCCATTCTTACCAAAATTACTTCACCACTATCCCAACAGAACATATCAGGGCACAAATTACCTTCCATTCACTGCAAGTGCATGCACATAACAGGGGAGCTGGAGAATAGAGCCCTCTGACAGAAACCAAACACCACCACATAATTGAAATAAAATTTCAACACTTGTCAGAGGTTATTTATTTAATGTTGGTGCACGCTTACAAATGCTCCATTCATGTACAAAACTCACTACCAGGACTATAGCCTCATAAGTAAGAGATGGAGCTGCCTGCACCAATATAATTACAACAGCTTCTGAGTCACAGACAAAAATCTGGCCCATGCTGATACTTCTATAAAAATGCAGAACATCTATAAAAATGACTGTGCTGATAGCATTAAATAAGAGCTATGACCATGGAATGGGAAATGTCATTATTGATTCCACAATACTAAATTTATCCTTCATACAACAGAGGGACATGAAAAAATGTACACCTTAAAAAGATAATGAGAAATTCAACAACAAAAGATTCTACTGCCTACTCATTATTTTTATTCAGGTCACCCAGTATATAAGCCAATATTTACCAAAAGATTTGAACTGTGAACTACAATGCTTCAAGGTCATTCCTTTCCAAACACAAACAGGATTTTAGCAGAAATGAAATTAATTGGAGGAGAATGAAGAGGGGTTTTGCTCTGTTCCTGTAATCTCTCTGTTTTACTGGCAAGCACAGTAGCACTACTTGAAATTTTTGAAATAAAAGACTTACACAAAATACTACTGTATAAGAAACTTCTCCAAATTATTTTTCTCGCTGAGTCAGGCTGGACATTGCAAAGAACAAAACTGAGGCATTTGTTCCCATCTATCCTACAATGAAAATACTCAAGGGTTTATATCACAGAATGAGTTCTCTCTTCTGACCACACCACCACCAACAGCAATACATTTTGCTGCCATTTTGTCCATTGAGGTGAACAACATTTAGGTACCACTCACATGTAAAAAAAGTCATAAAATCAGTGGTGCTGATTTTAGGAAAAACCTTATGTGCTTTAAAAGCTGTTTAAGAAAAAACTACAAATTCATACTTTTAGTACCATGCATATCCCATTCATGGCAGCTTAGTTCCACCAATTAGCCAGAAGGTAGAAGACAAAAAATTTACATGGACTTAATTATAATAAATATATAAATATAAATGTATGATGGTTGCTTCTCTATTGACCAACAGAAGGTAGGGATATTCTCCACACATGGCTCAAAGCTGTTAGCTATACATTATCTGACCCTTCACTAACACATGGGAAGAACCTATTTTTCACTACTTGTTGATTTCTAGAGCTGTTCAAGGGAAAATTATCCAATATCTTCTATATGTTAAAATGAAATTAGTCAAAGTCTGTCCCTGTCCTAGACTCTAGAGCCTGATGAAGTAGTTTTTTAAAGGAAGGGTTAAACTTCTTTGTTTTACTGAGGAACTACTGTTGCCTGGTACAGTTTTATTGGGTCATAAATTTATTAGATCATAAATTCAGAGTAAAAACATCTGTTGATAGGGAACTAGAACTTCCAAATACAGATAGCATGTGAGAAAGAAAAAAAATATAATTTTAGGCATGAATTTCAATGTACTACTCAGAAAGAGACTAATCTGTAGTTTCTGTAATCTCCTGTCTCAAACTCAATTAGTTAACACCTTAATTTAAGGTGGAAATTAAATGTTGTTATTGTAGCTCACCTTTAACCAACCATTCTCAAGTCATTTTATAAGACTAGGCTCCTAAAGTACCACTCTTAAAACCATTCTAAAACCATTCCCCAGTGGTCTCACATAAACTACTTAGTTGCATCAGCATGTATTAAAAAAAGGAAAAATTAGTGTAGTCAATTAGCAATACTAAAAGTGTACCCATAATAACTAAAGAGTCAAGAAAGCCAAATGCAGAGGCAGGCTAGATGATTTGGGGTAGGCAGAGAAAAGTTTTGACCCAAATGGTCACCTGAGATCCAGTGTTCTTCTCCATAATTAGGAGCCATGCACTCTTACAAGTACATGAAATCATTATCATATTGTATAAATGCAAATGTTCATGTGCACAGAGTAAAACTTTGTCTTCGTACAAAGTGATAAATACATTTTATGCATCAATACAAGTAGTTTCTCTTCAACATCAAGAGCCGAGTTGAGAGAATATTAACACAAGTAACACAAAAAATCACTGTTTCAAAGAACAGAAACTTTTTCTAAATGTCACATGCTAAGGAACAATGACAGTAATCTTGTTTTAGCTGTGATGATTTACCAGAATAAAGACTTGTCTGTGTTCCACCTAACTGGTCTTGCACAAGGCAATAGATGTGTGTTTGGAGAAAGCACCTTAGAAGGCTATATTCTGAAGTCCTTCAGGAATAATATTGTGTTTCTAACCCACAATCAAGAAATTATTGATGATAACCTTATTTTCTTTGGAGAAAATACTATCATTTTACCTTTCTTTACCTGTGAGGAGGTATGATTAACAGTGCACCAAAGAACAGACTGGAAGATGTAACAAGATTATCTTTCAAGTTAGCCTGTTACTTGTATCTTAAGCATAAACACGTTTGCAGGATTCAGATGTCCTACAGCTCAGAGTTGGTCACAATCATTAATTTATCACAATTCAATTTGTATTAAATGGGAATCTTCCTACACAAAGACACATGACAAAACACTAGTGGTTTAAAATTGCAACAGTCCAGAACTCCAAACAAACTTGAGTAATACAATCCTGGCATGGAAACTGAATGCTTGATGCACTGAAATTTGCATGGTGCCACTGTTTAAGCACTGCAGTATAAAATGTCAGGTACAAGCATCTAGAACACTACAAGCTGCTTACACCAGCTCCACTGTCTCACACCATATCAGTCTGTATTTCTCTGCATTGGTACAACTTATATTCATTTATTCCTGCTGTTTTCAGACTATTCTTTAAAATCCTTCTAATAATCATCATAGAATGATTCAGGTTGGAAGTGACCTCAAAGATCACCTGGTTCCAACCCCCCTGCCATGGGTAGGGACACCTTTCACCAGCCCAGGCTGCTCAAAGCCCTATCCAGCCTTGCCTTGAACAGGGATGGGGTATCCACAGCTTCTCTGGGCAACCTGTGTCACTGTTTCAACATTCACTTAACAAGAAATGACCTAACTCACAGGTATTAAAGCACATTGGAAGCTGCTTTTGCCCTCACACGGGTATAAAACGGGCTCATTTTGGCAAATGTGAATTAATACACGTGGAAAATATTTACATAGCTTTGGAAAATGGAGTTATTGTGCTTTTCACAGGAAGTTATTAAAACCAAATCCTCTTATTATCTAAAGATCTACTGGTTTATCTAGAGGTATACATTTGGAAAACTAAAACCAGAAAACAGATCTACAACATGACTGAGTATTTCAAAAGAGTGAAATAAATCAAGGAAATTTTTATCTTCTTCTTTTTTTTTTTGGATTCACTCAGACAGCAACAGAGACAGGTACTTTTGCCATAGTGAGACGTAATTAAAATAACTGAAAAGGGGAAGTAGAAAACAGGATGCAATTAACAGTTACAGGAATTTAGAGATCATGGAGATGGAACAATTTCCTCCCTATCAATGGCAACTTGCATGTTTCCTCAAGATTTCCTCTATTTCAGCTGAAGAAAGACCCATGGGTTCCAATCACTCTCTTGTGTTCCCCAAAGGAGGTGACAGAAGATGGCATATCAATTAATTAGGAGAATTCATTTTTACTGCCCATTGCCACAAAATCTTGCAAAAGCTGTGCCTTTGGGTATGTACCTAGAAGTGACTGAGGGCATACTGGGAAGAGCAGTAACAAGTTTGCATTCTGCCTGTGCTACAGTTTTACCTCGCCTGACTCACAGGAAATCTGGGGAAATCAGAAGGCAAAGGAATTTGGGGAAAACACATATGGAAAGGTGAGGGTATCTTTTCTGGGTGTTTCTCAGTATTACTATTTGCAATACCTTCCCTTTAAAGCTTCAGTGAGGTCAAGATTTATATCTAGGCATAACCTAAGCCTTGTTCAAAACTTCCTGCAACACTTACTGCAACATTTGTGACAGAGCTGCAGTGAGACAATTTGTTGTTGACTGTGTCACTGTAAATAATCATACAGATTACCCACAGAAGTTGTGGATGCCCCATTCACTGGCAGTGTTCCAGTCTTGGTTGGATGGGACACTGGGCAACCCAGTCTAGTGGGAGATGTGCCCATGGCAGGAGGATTGGAACTAGATTATCTTTAAGGTCCCTAACTGTAATGTCTGGGTGCATTTCATTACTGCATCACTATCCTTCCAAATATTGCAAACTCCACCCAGCCATGCTGTTCCTCCACCTGGGCAACAACAACCACTGCCTCCATCACTGGGTGTAACCACTCTGCAGACCTCTGCTAGTGCTGCTGGACATGATGTACATATGTACTATAGTTCCAGCAGACACACAACATTATTTTGACTATATTTCCTTTATGTAGAGTAAGGAAAAGTATCACACTCACCAAAATCAGGACCATTTGTATCTTAATTCTGTCTCACTGTCTGTATTTACTAACTCTCACTAAAGATTATGCAGACTGTAACACAGGTTTCTTCTTTCATGGCCACATTATCAGTACAAGGAGCTTTTCTCCCCCAGTTCAGAAGGCTGGTTGCAGTCTGATGAGGACTTTGTTAGGTACCAACACCTCATATTCTGTGGCTGCTATTTTCAACACAGTTGAGAACCACAGGTCACCAAAGTTCTAAATAATCTTCTCCAAAAGGAGAGATGAACAGCTTTACACAATTTTCAGCTATGTGGTCACAGAGCACTTCAACTCTTTCCACCAAGACTGTTTCCACCAACACTCAGAGAGCACCATTTACTGAGTAAGCAGATAAAGTATTTGGTGCCTAGTCTGATCAGAGTTGTTCAGTCTCTAGCCTTAGGGTACTCTAGCTAAGCTCTGCTAGGATGCCAGAAGTATCAATTTCCTCACAAGCCTATCGAAGGTGATCACTACAGTATCAGAGTGTTTCAACAACATTAATGAACTTATCTTCTCACATCCTGCAGCTGGTAATATCTTCACTTTCCAGATGTTATTGCCACTTCAGTTTGTGCCACCACAAAACTTCTCTACACTTAGCTATTCAACTGTTCCCATTTTAGAGATGTTTAAGTCTCTCACTGCTTCAGGTAAAACTTCTCAGTGGAGCACAGACTCAGGTATGTAGGATTTCAGGTGAGGCAGACTTCAGTGGGGAAAAAAAAAGGAGAAAGACAAAGGAGATATGACAGTTTGCATATGGAAAGAGTTTCACAGTCAAGTGTTCCACATGGACCAGCTAATTCCTGCTACTATCATCCTTTCTGGCATATGGAAACTGCATGCAAAGAAAGACAATTTGTTTTTGCCATGGTGATATAGTAATGGCAACAGAAGGTATGAGTGGGAATTCTATCAGTAGTTTAAGTCCACACATAAAATTAGTGTGGTTCTTTGAAAACTGTTCAAGCAGAAAGTACAACAAGGAGATTGAGGTTTCATGTAGAAGTGCGATTGACTAGTAATGAATTAGCATTACTAGTATGGCTATAATATTTCACTGCAGTTAGTGTTTATAGTGACTCCAGGAAAAATGATAAAAGGAAAAAAAAAAGAATAATCCCAGAGAAAATTACTGAAAACCAACAGACACTAACAATAAGATCCCAATGGAGAATTAAAGCCAGAAGAAAAAAACATTTTGTTCCCATTACATCCTTTTTTCTTGCTACTGCTTCTTACAGTCATGGATAAGTGTTGTTTCCTTCTCTAAAGGGGATTTAAAAGCTGTTACAGTTTCTCCTTTCAGAATCTACAAAGGATGTAATGTTAATTGATCAATCACCTTGGAATATCCTTTTATCAACAACATGGATGCCCTGGCTATTTTGTGCAACAAAATGCATACGACTACTTGGAATGCAACTGTCAAAGATTCAGATGACTGAACAGATTTGGTTTACATCAACAGTATACAAATATCAATTTCTGAAATAGAACAGTATTAATAATTTAAAATCAGAAAGTAAAAAGAAGACTCACAAGTGCATCCAATTGCACTGCAGTCACTATAAATGCCAACATTTTTAGTATGCTCTGTATTATTTATGAAATATGATTTATTGCTAAGGTTTTATATAGCTACAGTTAGATTAAGGAATATCTAATAATGTATTTACAGTTATTTTAGGAACTATCTTCATGGACTCTGGTTGTATTATGCTCTGGGGAAAAACACAGTTCTGACTATAGTATCAAAGTCTTATCTTTGTGTGCATGTCATCTATAAAATTTATGCAAAGATTTCTGGATACTATTTATCTGTGCAAGTACTTCAGTTGAACTATGTTTTACCTATGAAATTTGTTTCACATCTATGTGTCCCAAAAGCATTTTATATAAAGGAACACAGGAGGCAGAAGCCAAGTTCACAGTGAAATTAATGAGAACTGTGTATTTATATAATGTCTGGAAAGAAAAAGCATATCAATTAAGCAGCCATGCAATGTGTTTGCACTGCAGATTTTTTCTCCAGCTTTGGTGCTTGGGTGGGTGAGATCACTCACTGAAGACAGGCAGGACGGTTTCTAGTAATCTTTCCTGATGGCTGTGAGAATACCTTCCAGAACAAAAGTACAAACTATAGCAACTGAACCAACAGGATGCCTACACTTTCAAGAGGCAATACTTCCAGAGTCCAAGTTTGATACAGAACTGCTGCAGCTTTGTTTCACATGGTGAGAAAGAAATATTTTACATTCATGATTGCAAATATGTCAACTGTTCTTCCCAAGGATGCAAAGGGTCTATGTCCCAGGCTGACCCAAAGTGCCAGTCTTTGGTCATTGATGACTGAATAATGTGTAAACTGCAGCAGTGGATCTTGCACAACTAAGGCTCCCATTCACAGCCTCACAAAGATCTCATCTGCCACAGAAATGGCAGACCTTGCTTTTGCTAAGGTCTGCTTAAGCTCTGCTTAGTGTTCAAAATTTCTTTCATTCCTCTTTCACTGTTGAACACTGATAGATTTACCAACAAAGTATAAGAGAACCTGTACTTACTTCACCATCAGAGATGTCTTTACATTCTCTCCTTTCTAATAGGGCCCTGACCTTTTCTTGCCCTTACCATTTAATTTGTGTACAAAGTTACTGCACATTAGGAAAAGCATGTGCATCCAAGGAGGCAACAGGTGCATGGCTTCCAAGAGACAGAAAACAGTCTAACTGACCAGACAAAAAATAAAACAGGATTGAAAATACATAAAGAGCAAAAGATTTGATGAACTCAAGTCTTGTCAAGAGGCCTTCATCAATTGATACAGATTTTCCTATTAAAAAACTGGACAATAAGTAGCTCTTTGAACAGGAAGATAGCCAGACCTGATAGCTAGAAGTTATATAAAAACAACACTAGCCTAAAAATTAGTTATTAATAGCAAAAACTTGGGTTAATTAATAACTGGAAAGTGCACAATGGATTTGGATACATAAAGTGTTGAGAGGGATTTACTCCAAAAATATTAAACTTTTTTTTGAAGTGGTAAATCTCATTCAACTAGGAATTGACTTGAACCATCCAGTTTCTATTACATAGCAATTCACTTCAAGTCTCTCAAGATCCCTTCAAGTTTTACAATGCCCATGGCTGTCCTGGGGAAATCTCCTTTTTCCTTCACAAGTTTTAAGTTTAACTCTCCTTTTGAAATTATTCAGGCTTCCAATGTTGATTAAATATTATGCAGAAAGTACTAACCTTGGGGTGGGGAAGGGGAGTGAATAGGGCCCCAATCATATGGAATAAAAACTCACCAGCAATATATAAATCGATTTAGACCTATCACTTTAAGCCTGAAAACAACCAACTCCAGCAAAAAGAAAATAAAGAGGAGACTGATATATCTTTCATATTCTCAAGCTATTCATGAAGGAAATCACACAATCCCATTTTTTTCCCCTCATGTTACACTGGCCCCAGAGAAAGTCCAATCCTTTGTTTTGTGACAGGCAGTTGTTTTGCTCTGTGTTTTCTGCTGAAAACTCCATTATGGCACACATCCAGCTTGTAGGTAGCTGTCCTCTCTTCCCTTTGCTCCCATATCTAACACCCCTCTCCTTTCATGATTTTCTCAATTGTCAAATAATAAAGATAATAAGTGGTGTAACAAAGTGGTGCTGAATGGTCCTCATCATATTTAACAGTTAGAGAGACAAACTTCATATTAGTTCTCAGTATAACATCTGTGGGAGATGGAAGACTGACAAAGGTTTATGATTTTCCCCCTACTTCTCTCTCTCATTTTACCCCATTAATAGGTACTAGATAACAAAAACAAAACAAACAAACAGAAATGTCTTCAACCCCTGTTTTGCCAGAGTAATGTAAGAAAGCAGGAGGTCATCGCTTGCCTCAATGCGTAGTTGAGAGATACAAGCTCTAGTACAGGAGAACTCACTGCTTTTACTGCTGCAGCCACAGATAAGGTCTTTCTGTGACAGGGGCCTCTGCTCCATCTGAAAGATTTTAACCTGCAGATCAAATAACTTCCTGTATTAAACTGTATGACACATCACGAGATATCCAGGAGCTACCTTCTCTGTATCTATATCTAATCTTCAGTAAAACTTGCTGGAGCAGATGCTAGAATAGCAGGATAATTTACAGCTCACTGCCACATGAGCCACACAAGCATCTGGTCCTGGCACAAAACACCCCTGATGATATTGAGAGAGCAATGTCTGTTTTGAAACACCTGAACGTCTCCCCCACAAGCTTCAAAACATGCACAGTTCTTTGCCTATCTCAGAATGCTCCTTCTGCCTCTGATGGCAACAGTTCACACACCAGAGACACCCTACTTAACAAATATCTGCTGCAATGAACAAGGAAGCCATCCCAAGTTTAAGTAAATGGCTCTGCTAAAGAAAAGTATCAATATCCCCTGAGCTAAGCCATTAGCAATCATGTAACAATCTTGTGCTAATCTGACACCTGACCATGCTTGTCAGTAGTGACTGTCTGCTTCTGTAAGGCTCTCACCTTCCATATGTTTCAATAGTACGCATAATTTAATGGTTTTGCTACAGTAACTTAAGAAACAACAGCAACTCACTAAAGGGTAAAGAAGAAGTAAGTCACGGTAGCTCATCAACAAAAACAAGAGCACAAAGACCTTGTGAATTAACAGCTGATCATTAGTGCTGACAATCCTACACTACTGCCTTCTGCATCCAGCCTTAAATAATCATCACGTCCCTATGAAAAAGTTTAATGTCATTATTATCAGGGTTTAAGTCTTTGAGGATCTGGGGGGGTGGGGGGGAGGAGGGGGGAGGACCAAGTGGGAATATAGCTTTTAAATTAAATTCAGCTAAAAAAGCCCTAATATTTTTACATTTCTTTCCATAGTTCTGTTATTCCCCCAAATCCAGGAGGAGTAAGTATGTATATTTTCTACAATGCAACCAGACACACTTTGTTAAAACAAACAAAACCATGGAAGATATTTCTTTAGATTAAGCAATCAGTGGAGAAAAAAGTTGTCATGGAAAGAAAGATATGCACTGAGAAAGAAGATTAGTTACCTTTTTTTCTGCTTAAAGGGAAACATAGGTGTGCAAACACTGCAGTTGCTAACTAGACATTCTCAAACAACTAATATGTTACCTTAATACTTTTGTCATCTCCACTAGCTGGTCTCAAACGTGGATAAGAAAAAAGAATCAACTGAGACTCTACAAGAATTATAATTCACAGCATAAATATTAAGGATATCCTTATATGCTCTATTAGCATGTGCTTTGACTATCAAAGAATCCTTATCTGGTTATGATGCTAAAATATTTCTATTAATATGTATGAGCTCTGGAACTAAAATAAATAGTATTAAAACATCCTAACAGTAAAATACGACCCAAATAATTAAACAAATTATTACTCCAAGAACGTAAGGAAAGGCATTTTTAACATTCTGACTTTGACGATTTTTCATATTTTAAATAAATTTTTTTTTTTAAATACCAGGTATTATTTCTGATCAAATCTAATCACACGAGGAAAAATGGCAGGTTGCCATGCACAAGAATTTCCCTCCTTATTTCTCACTATGCTGTCAACATAGGCTGCTTTTTCTGGCTGCAGTCTCTTGTGGTCTTTGCAGTAGGCAAAAAGCATCAACTCAAGAACTGGACTTTTCCCCATTATTGCATACTCATAAAAATGGAACTGACAGGACAGCAGTTTATTCAAGCACAAACCAGAGCCGAATCACACAAACTGGCTTTCAGAAACCCACGGATCAATTGTTACTCTCCGGGAGCGCTGCCCTGGCGGCCGGAGATGAGGGAGTTTCATTCGGGAGAAGGGGAAGTTGAAGAGTTGCAGAGGTACAGAATCCAGGAGTCTTCCTGTCTCCACTGCATAACGCTAATGAACAGACTCAAGAATACACACAGTAGGAATGGCATCTTCAGCGTCTGTAACTATTTTTAAATGCACCTAAATTCTGACGAGGCTTAACATGCAGACATTTAAGCTTATATGAATAATCATGTCTGCATGTACTACACCAAATCTAAGTCATTCTGCAAAGATAAGCATGGTTTAAAAGTGTTAAAAGTCGGGTCATTAGACTGACAACACCTACAGGCATAGCTAAATGAAAATTCAGACAGACTGTCCACCAAGAGCACCTTACTGGCCCTCAGTCCAGTTCTTTCACCAGTGACATGCTAAGCTTCTAAAATTCCCCTTCACCTACTATGATTTTAATTAGAAAACTATCTTAATACAACTTTGCAAACATCAAAAAGCTTCCTTTGAATAGGGAAGCAGCTTCTGAAACCTTTCCTCGATTTAGAGCACAGGAGAAGAAACTAGCTACCCCATGCTGCTTTCAACGTTAAGCGAAAAACTTTACATTCCCTAATATGAGGAACACGTAGCGTTAAATCGATTTACATGTGAACAGAACAACAAAACAAGCATTTTTAAAATTAATATAAATTTCCATTTTCAGAGAAAAAATCTCGGGGCATACTCCGGTATTTGCTGGTCACTGACAATAAGTTAAAAATACTGTACCTCTTCTAAACTGGAAGAGCACCCAGAATAAATTGTCACAGGAGAGAGCAAAAAATCTGTGTCATTACAGTTCCTCTCCGAAAACTGTTTCTTTCCTGCGGTACCATCTGTTAAATCAGAAACTCCTTTGAACACCGCAGCCTCGCTGACTCTTACTGCGCGCTGGCTGCGCCGACACTCGCTTGGTATTTTCGCATCGCGCCCTCTCCGCGGGGCCAGCGCAGCCGCCCGCATCTCTCAGCGCCGCTGGCAGCCGCGGACCGCGCTCGGACCGCACCTGGACCGCACCGCCCCACGCTCGGACCGCACCGCCGGCGGGCCCGAACACGCACCGAGGGAACGCT
>VWYE01012105.1:36600-205914 GCA_013398995.1 Alaudala cheleensis
GGAACCTACCACCGGGGGGGGACGGGGGAGCGCGGAGAAACAGGGGGCAGAGCTGGATGCTACCAAGAGGACGCGCTAAAAATAGGCGCCGCAGAAAGGAACAGCTGGAGCTTAAAGGGGCGGCGGCCGCCGCGGTCCCCGCAGCCCCGGGCAAGGGGCGCCTCCTCCCGCTGCGCGGGCCCTCCCCGCGGAGCCAGAGGAGAGGCTTTGCCACGGGCGGCCTGCGCTGCCGCGGGGCTCCTGCCCACGGAGCCCGCGGAGGAGAGGCTCTGGAAGCGGGGCGATGCCCGCGATGCCTGCGCCACCGCGCCCGTGTCCTGCCCGCGCCTTTGCGGCGGGAGCGCTGCGGTGCGCTCGGCTGCGCCTGCTGCCGCCGAGGCGCGCAGGGCGCCTGGAGGGCTCTGGGGAGCGTGTGGCGGGGCGACTGCCGGGCTCTGCCCCCCTTCACCCCAGCGCCGGGCCAGGAGCGAATCTCGGGCCGGGCCATTTACCTCAGGGCCAGGCCACCCCGTGTAGCAGCAGCTTCAGAAATGAGTTCTAGATAGTGAGGCAGAGGATGCCGAGCGGCGTTTTCATGCGGTGTTTCTCTGGAGACATCTCCATCCTGCTCCGAGGCGTTAGATTGTGCGGACGAGGCTTGGGGAGTGACAAACCCCCGTGAAGCTCAGAGCAGTCAGATGAGAATGTGACAGGTCCGAGGCGAAGAGCGTGAAGAACAGCCCTCCTAAATATAGTTTTCTAGGCTGGAAGATCTATGCGGCGAGAGAAATTAAATGATGACCTCTCACTAACACTGCTGTGTTTCCAAACTAAGAGGTGTTGAAATTAAAAGCCGCCTAAGTATTTGTGAATGGGAATTTCTGATGGGGTTTTTTAAGCCGTGGCTTATCATTCTCTACCTTCCTAAAAGACCGACAAAAATAAACACAAGAGCACCACATTGTTTTAGATTTATGTAGATACTACAGAGCCTAAAATTGTATTACCCTAGCAGGAGTTCAGCGGTCTTACTGAAAATTGCTGTTGCACAGGGAAAAAAAAATCTTTAGGGAATACTGAACTACTTCTAAAAAATAAATCTATCAGACAACATCTGCATCCTGATAATTTGCTATTCTGATGACATCATGTACAATAGCATCTACACTCAAGACCACATTCAAAATGTTTCATTTATTTCATTAAACATGAGAGATCACTGGGAGTTTATCTTCATCGGAACTCTAACATTGCCTTCAGCAAAAACGGCTGCAGAAAAAAACCCTCAGTTCCATGTAGGTGGGTATAATCAGGAAAGGAAGTGTTACTTGTCAGTACTGTCAAATAAAGTGAGAGCAAGGAAACAATTTCCCTCACAGACTGACATATAATGGGATAGATTATTAGACAAGATTGTGTAGGTACCTACTGCAGTACTTTGAGAAACAAAAGATGACATCACAAAATTATAGTATTAAAAAGGGAGTGAATCAGGTTGTATTGGGTTTTTAAGGCAAAGCTTTTGTATGAAGGAAGGGTGAAGGGCGTGCAGGAAGGTGAGGAAGTACAGGGGTGGTGTCAGTGAGAAGCAACTGGAAACTTCTTCTGTGTCTGACACAGCCAATCCCTGATGGCTGCCAAGATGTACTTGCCACTGGCCAAGGCTGGGCCAATTAGAAATGCTGCAAATGCTTCTGTGATAACAGATTTAAGAAGAAATTTAAGAAAGCTATATTGTCAGTTGTAATTATGGCCAGAGAAGAGCAGAGTGAGAACATTTGAGAGGAACAGCTCTGCAGACCAAGGTCAGTGGAGAAGGAGGGAAAGGAGGTCGTCCAGGCACCGAAGCTGAGATTCTTCTGCAGCCCATGGTGAGGCAGCTGTGCCTCTGCAGCCCATTGAGGTCCAAAGGGATGCAGAGATCCACCTGCAGCTGTGGAGGAAACCCACACTGGAGCTGTGGATGTCTGGATGAGGCTGTGACCCTGTGGAAGAGCCAGTGGAGAGAGGGTCCCCCTGCCCCCAGGCTGGAGCAGCCTGTCCTTGGGGGACTGCACCCCATGGAAGAGGGGTCCACACTGCAGCAGTTTTGGGATGACTGTTGCCCATGGGATGGCCTCACTTTGCAGTAGTTCACAGAAAGCTGTTGCTCATGAGATGGACTCACACTGGAGAAGTTCATGGAGAACTGTCTCCTGGGAGAGGGACCCTGTCTCCTCTCCCTGAGCAGCAGGAGAACCTCAGNGGAGAGGGACCCCGCCTCCTCTCCCTGAGCAGCAGGAGAACCTCAGGTGATGAACTGATCATAACCCCCATTACCTGCCTCCTTGAACTGCTGGAGGATGAGGTAGATCTGGGAAGGAGGAAGGGGTGAGGGGAAGATGTTTTCAAGGTTTTATTTTACTTCTCATTATCCTGCTCTGATTTTGTTAGCAAAACTTAAATTATTGTCTCTAACTCGAGCCTGTGCTACCCATGATGGTATTTGATGAGTGATTTCTCCCAGTCCTTATCTCAACTCATGAACCCTTTTCTATATTTATTTCCTCTCCCTTGTCTAGCTGTGGAGGGGAGTGAAAGAGAGCAGCTTTAGTGGGTGCCTGGCATCCAGCCAGGGTCAACCCACTACACATATTCACTAATTTTGCTCATTCTTCTCATTCTCTGTTCTCCTAAGACATGAGGTATGCTGTATTCTCTAGTCCATGTCTAGCAGCCACCATTACACTGTGTTTTACAAAAAGTTGTAAGCTATGCAGGAGGCATAACTGTACAAAGTGGGGGCAGGGAATTATGTAATTCTTTAAACTGAAGCCATTGATCTTGAGATAGACAGCAGGGGAAATAGAAAAGGCAGTCTTCTGAGTGCAGACTCAGATTTGGGATAATAGTGGGATAATGTATTTCTGGCTGCAGCTGGATCTCTGCAGGAGCAGTAGGCAGCCTCTGGAGAATTTCCTAGAACAGTTTGCACCTTTACCATCATACAGCTCTGGGTAAATTAGGAGACTGAAAGATGTCCTGAGGCTCAGGGGAATAGCTTCCAACTGGGGATTCTTACTGTCTAGGGACTTCAGAACACTCTTCATCATGAGAGCAAATGTTGAAATAATGGGAAAGAAAACATGGGTTTTTCTGCAGTCTGCATTATCATTCTCCTCATATCTACCCTATACGGGTAATTATACTGTAATTCCCACACTTTTCTTTGTTTATGAAGAATCTCTTTAGAACTTGTCAAATATTTGCTTATTGTTGCTTTTCATAACGAGACAAACATATATGAATTTTCCTCACCCAAACCACAGTGTTGTAAATGGCATTAAATTATATATATACATATATATAAAGCCTAATATAGCAAGTTCCAGCATTCAGAACACCATAATCACCCAGATGCAGATTACCAAATTGGACATTAGCAAGTAAATGCTGGCTGCATCTGCTGTACCAGCCAGTGGACTATATTTAGAGGTAGACACTCATCTGAATGAGTGTCTACCTCTATATATAGAGGAAGCTTACCAGATTAAATACCAGGAAGGTGGTCTCTTTAACATTCAGGGGAAACTGCACATTCTCCAAAAGTGATGTGACAGATTCAAAAGAGAAGAGGGAAAGGAAAGGCCGAAAAGACTCATTCACTACTCTTCCTCTAACAAACTGTGTGTAATTACTAACAAATCTGTTTTAAAAAACTGTACCTTTCTTCTTCAAGTTTTGCTCAGTGGAAATATCCATAGAGTTGCATCTTGTACCATCACACCAGCAAAGATTTACATCTACTTGCTTCTGTGTCCCATCAGACAGAAGGGGAACAATTCCTCATTGCACAGAAAATATGCAGCTTTTGCACTCCATGCAAAGCACAGCACTTTATCAATCTCACTTCATATTGCTTGAGAAGGCTCTAGTGAAATCTTTCTTTTTCAAATGTATCCCCTATAATTCCATGTTGCTGATGAACTGAGGCTCTGACATACCACTGATTGCTTCCGGCTCTCAGACTTTCACCTCAGCTCTCCCAGCTGTCTCCTCTCATTGTTATTTTCTCCTTGACAGCAATATTTAGATTCTCTACTGTCTCCTTGTGTAACTCAAAGGTACATTCTAGCATCCTTACCTTTCAAGTTTGCTGTCCTAGGGAATTTTTCCATATAGTGGAGTACTCAGGCTCTTTTTTTCTTTTTTTCTTTTTTTTTTCTTCTCTTTTTTTTTTTCTTTGCTTATAGGACAAAGTTTATTTTCAAGGGACAGGACTTGGATGTTTGAATATCATAGACTGATCATAGAATCATAGAATGGTATAAGTTGGAAGGCACCTAAAAGGTCATCCAGTTCAATCCAGCTGCCATGAGCAGGGACATCTACTACACAGGTTACTCAAAGTTCCATCCAGCCTGGCCTCTCCACCACTTCCAGAGGCGGGGCATGAACACAGCTTCTCTGGTCAGCTTGTTCCAGTGCCTCACCACTCTCAGAGTGAAAAATTTCTTCCTAATATCTAGTCTAAACCCCACTCTCTTTCAGTTTAAAGCTATTACCTCTTGTCCTACCACTACCTGTCTCTGTAAAGATCCTCTCCAACACTCTGCAGGCCCTTTTTCACTGGCAAGTTCTCCCTAGAGCTTTTTCTTTTCCAGGCTGAACAACCTCAACTGTCTCAGCCTGTCTGTGAAGGAGAAGTACTCCAGCCCTCTGATCCCCTTTGTATCACTTCTCTGGATTCAGTCTAAGGTGTCCACACACTTTTTATGTTGGGGGTCCCCAGACCTGGATGCAGTACTGCATGTGCTGCTCTCACCAGAGCAGAGTAGAGAGGCAAAATCAGCTCCCTTGATCTGCTGTCCATGCTGATGTGGCATCACATGAGAGACATGCACAGAGATAATCCAGCTATCAGTCTGTGGTCCAAATGGGAGATGTTCTTCAGAGTTACAGAAAAGATTGTGTGCTTGATATGTGTAAAGTTGTGCTCAAGGCAAAATATTTTGGGTTACAGTTAAGAAGCACAAAATAAAACTAGATGACTGATGCTTCATAGTGCATTTAGGTTGGAAAAGGGACCAGATCCCAATAAGCTGAAACTATGGAAATTCCAGGGTGGGGACAGCAATCGTGGTATGGGTAACAAAGCAAGGAACTCTGGCACATGAATGTGGGGCACACAAATCTCCTTGCTGTGGAGACTGCTTTTGGAGGGAATGAGAACAGAAAACAAAGAACATTTTTGTTTGAACAGGACAATAAGACATACGGAGAGAGAAATGTGGGGTTTCCATAAGGAATAACTGAGACTATTACATGGAGTCCCTGGAATCAAGGGGAAAGAGAAGGAATCACAAGGCATATGATAATAGTCTAAATAGTGTTTATTGAGCTCAGAGTTTTAAGCTACAACTAAGTAGTGATCTCTTGGAGTCATTGTTGACCACGCTCTGAAGTTCCCAGTTTGATGTGTAGCAGTGATCAAAAAAGCCAGTGAAGGGTTAGGCATCCCTGGGAGCAGAGGCTGGGCTTCATCTGTGACTGTGAAGGACAGAGCTGGAAAAGATACAAAGAAAGGCAACTGTCATGAGGGCAACTGCCTCGTAAGGGGAGAGTGAAATGGCTGGAATTCTTCCATGTGAAGAGAACCATGAAGGGCCATGTGGCTGGGATTTACAGAATTGTGAAAGCAGTACATACAGCAAAAAGTAGATGGGAATGATTTTTCACCAAATCCCACAGGTACTGCGTAAACTCAGTGAAACTACTGCAAGTGTAAAAACAGATGGAAGAAAGTACTTTCACCCCCTCGCCTGGACACAGTGGACAGTGATCTTCTTGAAAGTATAACCCCAAGAAGTTCTGTAGGCAGACCAGCAGGTTCAAAAAAGGATCAGCAAAGCCCATAGGTAACATATGTGTGAAAAGCAGGGGAGTGCCTTCCGTATTTGGAATCCAAGGGCTGTGAATTCTAGGACAGTAGTAGGGGAACAGGCTTCAACATTTTAGCATTATATACTGTCTTCTAATAGTATCTCCTGTTACTGCTGGGACAGATAATACCTGTGATAAATTATGTGTGATCCCCAGGATGGATCATATCTATACTTCCAACCCTGAGTGTGATCGTTGTTAACTTTGGAGGTAGCTGGTGGTGTGATGCTGCTTTTTAGAATTTAAGGGTTATGCAGCAAAAATTTTCTTTACGTTTGATAAAACAAGATGTTATATAAAAATTCCCACTTCCACTATTAATATTCATGAAGCATTAAGCCTTTGGAGGCTTGGTATAAATAGCTTTCCCTGAACTGGAATTCACAGTGGCCAAAATCCTATCTCCCACATAAGTCCTGAATACACAGATATCTTGTGGGAGTCATTTAGAAGATTTTTATAGAAGGGTCTAACCATATCCCACAATTCTTGATAATTAGTGGTTGCTGTTGATGACTGTACCTTCCATTTAGCACCCAAGGGGTTTTGCTACCACATGCTCCATAAGAAATGGCAAGTGGACTTGAGTGCTTTGAAACCCTTGGAAATACATCCTTTTATAATTCATTATCCTTATGGTATGGTTTCTCCTTCCCTGACCATGTCAAACATCCATTTTTGTTGCTAACAGCTCAGAGCAGCAGTTTTTGGTCCATGAGAGGAAAGCAGTGACAACCTACAGATTTACCACAGCCTCATGATGGAGGAGTTTGATAAGAGCACAGCTGTAAGGATCCATCCTGCCACTGCTGCACAGAAAATGCACTGACACTAATGCAAGTGTTGCCCAGTGGATAGGTCTACATTCTTTATTGCAAAAAGGTTTTGCATGTAATAAATAGACTTGTTAGAAGAAACAACTCAAAATATAGCTGATTTCAAATAAAAAAATTCATATTCATTCCTTATTAAAGTGAAAGGAAAACAGCCTTATATACTAATATAGGAAAAATAGGTTTTTTACTTAGAGTAAGTTCAGAATTTCCAGCATTTGAAATTTGTTGATGACCATCGCCTCAGACATTTTTTTTCTTGTAATCAATATTTTTCTCCCAATCAATCTGAAGTTATCTACTTTTTACTGTAGGCATTGAAGTTTGCTTTTACCTTAGACATTGAATTTAAATATCCATCTTTAGCTTCTTTATCTGAAAGTTCTGCCAGGCAGTTGTGGGCTTGGAAGTGAACATTTTAATGTAAAATTTTTTGTGAGCTGTTCTCAGTAGTGTATAGAAACTTTCTCTGCTCATGCATTACTTTTATGCATTATGCAAATTTGTATACATGAGATTTATTTTCTTTGTTTTCAAAGACACCAATAATTGAACATGTTATAAAAACAGTCACAGGCTTATATTACTATGGAAATGTAGTAAATGCTTCAGAAAGGTTTTCTTACTTCTCTTCAGTAATAAAATTAATAAGATCAGTTCCAGCCTTCCTTCAAACGCTACTAAGCTGAGTCCGGTGAAATAGAAAATCATAGCTTTCCTGTTAAAGAATTATTGTAGGGCACACCCAAAATAAATAGAGAATATGAGATTTTTAATGTGGGAAGAAGTGCATGAGTGGAGTACTCTGCACCAGGAAGCTGCTGGAAGCATCTGTCTCTCAGAGTGCAGCAGTAAAAGCATGTGCTATTAGTGCTGCTATTAAAAACCAAAGAGAGAAGTGCAGCATACTACTGTGAGATCAATATTCAATCCAGTATGGTCCCTTGCTTTCCCTTGGTAATCTCTAACAAGTCACGTGGTTGTTTACAGAGGAAGATGAGGCTCTGGTAGTCAGCAGAGCCTGGCCAGTGGCATGCACCAACATGACTGAGCCACTGGCTGTCTTTGTAAATCAGCACAAGGACCAGAAGTATGCTGAGATCATCTATGATTTCACAGAAGTCATATAGCTCATATAACAAAAATCAAGGTATGATCATCTTTAAAAGCCTCTAATAACCATCAGGAACAAACCATAGAGAAAAAAATGCAGCTTTGGAAAGAATTAAAAAAATTCCTTCCACGCAATTTCCATGTGGATTTATAAAACAAAACCCATTAATTAAAAAAAAAAACAAACCAAAAATCAAAAAAACAAAAAGCAAAAAACCAAAAAGCAACAGAAAGCAACAGAAGGATAGAAACTACATAATAAGATTTTCAGTAGCCTTTATTAAAAAATAAAACTTGCTGAAAATATCAGTATCTCACAGACACTGTTCTAAGGAGAATTAGCTATATACTTAGAAAATAAAAACGTGAAAGTATTTCATAAAGCCTTATGAATTTTCAATCAGCTATAGAAAGCATAGCTTTTAACCACCTAGAAAACTGGTGCCACTATTTAAAATAAATCTCAACAAACAATGCAAACTAGAACCAATTGAAAAATAAGCATGCAATCTCACTTCTTAAATACTGCATGTCATCCCTGATATTCCAACTCTGGCAGAAAAATACAGAGTTGCAGTAAGCTAAAAGGTAAACTACTTCTGAGCTTGTTTAAGGATAATTATAAAATTTAAATTCAAGCCACTGGAGGGAATTATTTTAGTTAAACCAAAAATCTAGATCTATAGCATATGTGCTGTTATATAATGACATATAGGCTGCCCAAAAATAGCTGGTCAGGGTATGTTCTTGAAGTGGCATTTTAGTATTTGTATTCAGGCATCAGGCAGGGTTGGCATCCAGCAAAAGCAATGTTAAGGAGCGTGGAGGATATTGTAAGGCAAGGAAGGCACAAAAAAGACCATGTAACATTCATGCATTGCAGAGCTTGCTGAGATATTAATGAAGATGAAGGAATCTGGCCACCTCATTGAATGTGCTCCTTAAGTACTTCACTTATGAAATCACTATGAAAAAATTGCCTTGAGATTTGGTAATTTCACCTTGGGCATACCCAGCCAAATTTCTTTTGCATGTCTTGTGTAAGCTTTAAGAAAAACTACCTAGAATGAAGCATTAACTACAACTGCTAGATGTCACAGGTGTCCTTGGGAGTTTGTTGACAAAATATCAAAGCGATGGAAGTTTTACTGCTGATGCTACTGAAAATCAAACAGGTGCTTTAAGATCAGGAAGACAACATCCATTCTTGTCTGGTGAAGGCAGCATCATTATGTCCATGTACTTCTCTCTGGAGGTAAAAAAAGGAATGACTGGAGTGCAGAACTGACATGGCTGCTCTCAGACAATGCAAACATATCCCAGCTGCTGAAAATGTCTTATTCACCTCCAGCTTTGTTTGAAGCTAGACTAGAAAAACAAATAAATAGACAAGCAAATTCTCAGCTACCATAAAAATGCTGAACTGGCTTAAATAAAAATTAAAATTGTCTAAAGTTTGATAGAAACTACATAAGAACATACCAAATTAAATTAAAAGAAAAAAAAAAAGGGGGGGGGAATGGGATTTTTTTTTTAGGAAAAACAGAATAGTGCTTCTTTTGATTTGAAATAAAAATAAGAAAAAAATTTCTGCTCCACAATTTGATCTTGACATTACAGAAACATTTACTTTTCCTTTAAAATATGTATGGATAAATTTTTAAAAATTCATTCAAAATTATTTAAAATTACAAAAGTGAAATATTTCATAATTTTTCAATTCCATGTTGGAGATAAAGGTGGAAAAATAAAGAAGTATTCCCTTTATTGAAACCAATTTTTAAATGTTTTAATTCCATACCTTTATTTTTTGATAAAATACTCACAAAAAATTTTCCCATACTTAAGACCTGAATGTCCATACCACTTTTTGCTGCCACTGTGAATTTCCGGTCCCCATTATCTTTTCTTTGCTGAGTGATTCAGAGGTAAATGGCAGCAAACAACCCCTATCACATTTTTAAGCAGTATTTAAGCCAATGCAAAAAGGGGCTCTGATCATGTTTCTGTTACAGCAAAAACCTGCTGTTTCTCAGCAGGCTGGACACTGCTGGCATCTTCTGCTTGCAGGTCCTGCTTTGCAAATAGTTTTAGAAATGAAGATAAAGCATTTGCAAAAACAAATAAAAGGGTCACAGGTGCACATTACTGGCTGTTTTGATTGTGGATTTTCAAAGATTCTGAGTCACAGCAGATATTTTTAGCTGTGCTTTTAACCACTATTTCTGCTACATTGACTAGATGGAAATTATTTTAATAGCAGTTTGATCTCATTTGCTTTTAGATCCTTTGTCAAACAAGTAAATCTCTCAAATTTCTTTCAATACACAAAACTCTAGCTATCTGATTCTTGTACCATTAAGTTTGCATTTTAAAAAGCATGTTCATTATATGTCCTAGGACAGAAATCTCTTTAATTATGTTTTTGGATGTATAATGTATGATATACAATTACCAATTACATTGTTGTAAATTCCAAAAAGGGGACTGATAAAAAATTTGTGGGGCTTCATAAAATACATACCTGTGTTACTATTGTTCTTTTATATCTTAAAACATCATATACTATTTCTTTTTGACTCAAAGAAGGTTTCTGTACAAGAGACTGAAGTACAACGTCTACTCTTACTGGCAAAGTTTAAATTATACAAAATTTTAAAATTTTTTAGAAAAACATCAGTTCTATTCACGTTTGTCTTCAGTCCTTGCTCACTTGTGAGTTCCAAAAGCAAAACATAATTTTTATCTGTAAATTGATGACCATTGAGGATTACCTCCTGATTATAAGTTTATTTCTGATTTATATATTTTGATTGAGCTTTTAGTTGGTATACAAGATATACAAGAGGAATGGTTATTGACAAGAGAAAGAACTGTTGCCTTTTTCCCAGCCTGGAAATGAAACTCAAGATGATTTTAGTAAGGAAGTAATATAAAAGGGGTTCTTTATTTGAAGGCTCTCAGAGGCAGGTATGGAAAGATGTCCACAAAAGCCCACCCCACCCAGGGGTGAATACAATTTTATAGGTTTCAGGAAATTAGCATAATTGATAAAAAGCACCAGTTAGGAGGGCAAGTGGTGATGCAATTCCACCCCAGGTCAAGCCCCTTCTCTGGAGCCCCCCTTTAGCACTGGCTGTACTTTGTCCATGAGAATGAATCTGGAAGAGCTGTGTGGGCCTTGGTTCCCAGGAAGAACCACGATAGCACCCAAGCTTTGCACTCCCTGGGGCTTGGAGCTCTGGAATTTGTTCTGTCTTTCTGCTTAGGGGAAGGCCATGGAATAGTACTGGGAAAACCAGTCACTAAGACAATAGGCTACAGAGCTACAAATGTAAGTGTGAAGAACACAGAGAACACATTAAAAAAAAAAAAGGCAAAACCCAAACAGCATCAGAACAACTTCTTTTTCTGAGGGCAAATATTAGTAGAGGAGTAAATTACTAAAAATTAGCAATTTATATATATATATGTGATAAAAGAGAAGAGGATTCTCTTTATTGTATGAATAAACTACAAGATTCAGGAAATTTCATGGTCAGGATTGTGCAACCTGTCTGCTTATAAAGCCAAGTTTGGAAACCAGTGAATGGAGAAGTCTTTCCTTTCCTCTGTTTCTGGCCTCTAGGCAGCCCTGTTCAAAAGTTGCAGTATTGAAGTTCCTGAGAGATTGGTCAACACAGGGAAGAAATTGTGAACCAAATCAATTTTTGATTAAAATTTTATATATGATAATAATATTGTAAATAATAAATTTCGTTATTATAAGTTATAAAGCCCGCTCAAATGTCTTCACAGCTTCATCTTAAGGCTCTAAGTCTCTTTAGGGTTATATTTTTCTGCTTATGGGTATAATTTGTTGGTTTGCTTGTTTTGCTGCTTTGTGAAGAAAATTGAAGGATTCATATACTGGAAAGAACCTATGAGCTCTGAAAAGGGGTTGAAAATAGCACACATATAGAAACTGGTGGTATTCTTTTTTTTCTTTTCCATCAAGTAGTTTATTTACTATCCTAACTATTCACAAATTCAAACTTAAATTCTACTATGACTAAGTTCAGTTCTCTTCACTGAAGTGAGAGAACTCATCAGCCTTCATCAGAAAGTACCCCACCTGAATATGCTGTCATGGCCTATTCCTGTTTGCTATTCAATTAATGCATTATTAAATTCATTATTAATGCATGCAGTAAGAGCTGGACCCTGACAATCCCATTGGGTGGCCAAATACTTTGGAAGTGGTTTTAAGCTAAAACTAGTCAGATTGAGGGACACAAGACATCAGTGATCAGCCTTGATCAGATGGATCAGAATATACTGATTGACAGGAACAACAACAACCTCAGAATTTTGGGGCATTCTGGTGATTTGAATCCAAATTCCTTTTGTAACATGGTCTTCCTCTATGTTTTCAGCTAAGCTGCTGAGGCCTATTTCAATGTGTGTGTGTGTGACATTCATATGGTACATGATCAGTCTTAAGATGTCCGCCAGAATTCATTGCCTTGTGTTAGATGCACATAATTCCCATAGAGAGTTCCCCAATGGAAGAGTTTGCAATCTGAGGTTGACTTTCATAAACGAGGGGAAACACTCAAGCAAAGCAGTAAGAATCTCCAGGGAGGGATATCAGGAAGGAGCTGTATTCCTCACAGTAAATGAAAATGCAATTCTGTGCAGTATGGTGAATTTTCTTCTATAATGAGCTAGTTAAAACAAGCAATGAACTCAGTGTTTTCTAACTAAGCAAAAATGCACCATGCTAACACAATATTTACATGATTTTTGGGTTTTTTCTCCTTACAAGGGCCTTACACAAGGGCCTATTTATTCAAGAAACAATTCCCTGCCCAGGTCTTGTACAGATCTGCCCTTTACCCATGTTGGGCCATCTGGATGCAAGCAGTCCAAAGCTGCTGTCTTTGAGTTAAAAATCCCACAGAAACAAAGTATTTTGAGATAGGGCTGGTTTGTTGCCCGTGGCTTGGGAATCAAACACAGGTGAAGCAAAAGGCTGTAAGCCTAGAATGACCTTTAATATTAGGTAATGGAAAGAGTCGAGGTAAGAGCTTTCCTGATTTTTCCCTTTTAGGGAAAATTCAAAGGTTGTCATTTGGATGTGGCAGCTGCCATGTCTGTTTTTCACAAAAAGGCAGAGCTGGCAGTGTTTGGCCAGTTCACAACTTCCAGGTGTATGGGAAGGATGGATGAATGTAGTTAGCTATGGGGGACTCTCCTACCATTTAATGGGGTTCTTAAGGGTCCTTAAAAGCAGCCCTTGAGAGGTATTTAGAGTATGGCACTGTAAGTACAGATGCATAGTTGTACAAGCACCTACTTGCCAAATTGACTCTTTTTTTTGTGCTGTTAAATTATGAGGAAGTATCTCCTTAGAACATTTCTGCAACTTAATTATAGCCCATGGTTTTGTTAGATATGCTTTAGGGCTGAAAGCTCAGGCTATTTCCTCTCACATTTTTTATATTTTAACCAAATTCTAAATGTTTAAATGTTTCCTGGAACTGTAATTTTTTCCCCTGACGGCAAAATGAAAAAGAAAAAAACAAAACAAAACAACTTAAAATGTCCAGTTAATGTATATTGGTGATTCCAGAATTCTTTTCACTAGTGTTTTTTCCAGTTCTAATTCACATAATAAACACTGCATGAATGGATGTCCAGTGTCTTTAAAACAGCTCATTGTGACAGAGGTTATCTAACCCCACATCTTCAGATCCCAGCATGCCCTGAATACTGTGTGTAGATAACAATGAAGCCCACAATGAGTAGAGGTTTAATATTAATCATAATTTTAGACATAATTAAAGTGGAAATTAGTACTTTCTTGTCATTTGTTTCCCAGCTTTCTCTAAGTATCTAAAGTTCTTGGACTTTTTGATAGACTTTCTTAATATTTCCAAGTAATCCAAGCAAATGGTCCTGAAGCAAAAACCCAAAGCCTCATTTCCTATGGATTTTTGTCTACTGTGAATTAAAGAATGAGATCTGAATGAAGCATTTGCTGTCACATGCAGAATTTGTAACTATGCTCTCATTTCTGGATCCTCTGACATTTGGTAAATCATGGAGTGGCACTGGAGCCATTTTTCTTCTCCTTAGTCATTCTGCTTGGATATGTCATAAAAATCACCTTTCTTAAACTGGTGCCTTGGAGGATTTCAAAAAGCACAGACAGAGAGGAATGGACAGAGCAAGGCTGCAGTTGAACACATTTCATTTACAAAAAAGCTGGGAGGAAACATGAAGGCTCCTAGACCTTCACTCCTGCAGCAGAAATACAATTTTAACACCTCTGTATGTAATTCTGAGCTCCTGTGACAATACAGATTTCTTGCCCATGGACAACAGGTAAAATAGAGATTACATGCAAAGTTAATCCCCAACTCTATCACTCATCTGAAGATAAAAATCACTACTCAAGATTTTCAGGGAACCAGAAAATAAATCAGATATTCCTTATGTTTTCATGTCATACTCTTCACTGTTTCTGAAAAGAAGGATGATGGCTTTCACAAGGACTAGGTGATCATATTGTCTAAAAATAACATATTCCCCTGAATATAATCAATGACAGTTTATCAGATTACTGACAGGAGCCTGGTGTATTTTAAAGACATATACACTTCAAGACAACATTCCCCAGTGACAAATTTATGAGTGTGGGAATCTGTTGACTGGGTGAGTTTGAATACAGTGCAGTCAGTAGATACCACACTGGTACAGGAATGTGAATCAGACAAATGATGGAGTGAAGATAAATGCTATTTAAGAGGATATATCACAGAAAGGGCAATGCCACCTTTGTATTTATTGTGAGGGTTACTTTTGAGGTACCCCTGCACATACCTAGTTTGCAATTTTTATTGCTAGGTAAGGCTGACGTACTTTTTACAGTTTTTAAAGCTAACAAATTGGTTTAGAACTGTGGTATGCAGCAACCCTCAATTGTGGGAAGAAAGAATATGGCCACATAAACTTGTTTCACCCTTCTCTGCTGCACTCAGGCCTTCAGCATATTTGCAGCACAGAAACAGAATGACTCGTGGTTGGTAAGAGGAGACTGGAGAGGTGGTTTGGTAGCTGAAGGACAAAGCATTCATGGCCCATTGTCTGATGCCCTCACCCACTAACAGAACGCAAGAGGAAGATTTATCTGCCTTAAAATGTAGAGAACAAGCTAACACAATATATGGTTTTGTAAAACTCTGAAAATATTGCTGTCAATGTCATTCTCAACAGACTTTCATACTGCACACTGGTTAATAGCGATTTCAATGTTTAGTTTTCATTATTACTCTTTAAAGTCACAAAACTATGGAACCATTTCAGATGGTTAGTAATATATATGGTCGAATTTTACAATAGATGTATTGACAGTATAATAAATTCTACAGCTTTTAGAACCAGTTCCATAAAGAAAAATTAAGTAAAAGATTTACAGAGTGTCAATACAAATTTATTGAGAAAACTTCATAATAAATGTAAAGTTCTCAGTAAGCAGTGGTTCTGAAAGTGGTTCTGAGCTATTATAGAAGAAACAAGCACCACAGTATGCACAGCACTGAATAGGACATGCTATCTAAGCAAGTTACTTTAGAAATTTTTATTTATGATATTCATTATAGAATTTCATTTCTGTGAAGTATTTCAGTACTTCGCAATAACCCTATGGAAATAAACAGCATTTTCTTTGTTTTTAAGTTTAGAGTGCAGCAAAATGAAGGACTTATGATAGAAGCTTGTAAAAATCTTGTTCTTAATAATTTTCACTATGCTACTGCCAAATCCTGGTCATGGCCAAACCCTCTCCTTATGGAAGGTTCTGGTAGTAGGGGTCCTTATACCTACAGCTCTGTCCTGGAAATTAATAGAAATGTTTTTTTCAGCCACTGCAGTGATGAGTTTCTCTTACACAAATCCTCCCAGGATTCACAGAGATAGCATATTTCTTTTATTTGGATGAAGAAACAACTGAAAACCTGAACAGATTAGGTTTACAGAAAAATACAGTTAGAAGAGAAAGAGGTATTGTCATCTCTCCAGTTGTTTTCAAATAGCTTGAGCATTCACCGAAAAATCTATGATCTAATTGCCTCTTCTGCCTGACAGACCTTAAATCCCTATCTCCCATATATTGCTGGATATCCTTCCCTGTAGGATATCCAGCAATCAGACTCCTGGGTAGTCTAAGGTGAAGTGCTATGTTTGACTCTTCTGCAGAAGCTGTTTCATTTTGCATTAAAAAATCCATGGCTCAATGGACTATTCAGTGAAGATGTGAATGTCGCTTGCTGCTCTAATGATGGTATTCAGCTGGGAAGAGGGATCCTTGCAGCCAAGGAATCCACAAGTATTTCAGATTAAATAAGTATTGGAGAAAAGTGTACAACACAAGTTTCTATCCTTTCCACACAAATTTCCTTATCAACAGGCAGGAAGCAAACCTCACTTCTACTTGCTCTCTTCAACATCTACCAGATGAGTATTTAATTATCATTTGCAAGCAAAATAGTCTTCCAGGGGAGTTTTACTACTGAGCATCAGGCTACCTCTGCTGCTCAGGGCACTCTTCTGAGAGGTGGGGAAGAAGTTCCCGTCTATTCAGGAAGAGTGATGAGTGTGCAGAGGAACATTCAGCTGTGACATTATGTATTTATCATCTTAGTTATTTTAAACAAATTACCTCTTAACATTTTGGGCTCAATAAATTCTATTTTTCCCTGTCTTCTTCACAGTTTAGGGCTCAGACTTCATTCAATAGTCAGGCAACTGAAAGTCTACAGTTTGAAGCTTGTCTCATTGCCAGGAGTACAGATAATGCAAAGAATCGGATCTTTGCTGTCTAAGAAATTACTGGCAGGATCAAAACACACAGAATGGGAGGAGCCTTAAACTTGGAAGTCAAAACCTCAAAAATGAGGGCGGAGGATGTGTGGAAAATACTTGAATTATTTTTATTGCACTTCTTTAAAGGCTTATAAAAAGATATACAAAACCTCTTTTCTCTCAGCTTGCCTTCTATTTAAACAGCCAGAAGGAACACAGGGGGAAAGCCTTTTGAAAAGGAAGATATGGTGACTGAAGAGTCTGAAGCAATTAGTCAGTGGCAGATTACATCCTTTCTTTATTGCAGAACAATCTTCAATGAGATTAATGAGAGAAACAAAATTAGTTTAATAAAGAAATTCTTTAGGGATAAAAATGTTCATGCTATGCATCTACTGTTACCATATAATCTTGTTTTAGCTGATTAGATTGTTTTATCAGAAGCCTGGGCAGAAATGCAGTGAAAGATGGAGCTCAGCATGATACTTCCAAATTAAATAATGTAAGAGTAGTCTCAGGTCATGCTGTTTGGTGTGACTGGTGCACATGCAGGAAGAGTTAATAGCATTGCATTTTAACAAGCTGTCAGATTTCTGTGCTGTAATTTGGATGTACATGTTTAGTGGGAGGTTACTCATATAATGTAGAATTATATAGAAAAGTCTCAAGATTTGTCTAACATTGTCTAAAAAAGGAAATAAGATTCAGGTATGAAATTTATTTGAGGAAAATCACCTGTGAGTTTTTTGTCTGCATGGAACCTATCCCCTTTCATGGCTATGTGAAGATTGCTTTCCTCTCTCTTATAAAGTAATTTACAGATCCCCTCCTGTTTGAGCCTTAATCCTTATGCAGAAGTATAATATACAGGTGTACTGTATAATACATAATATTTAATACAGGCATGCAGTTACTTTTTGAATATTTGAATACAAAGAATGAAGTGACACAATAGTGGTGTTATTTGGACAAATTACTGACCAGTTAGATTTGAATCCCCTTAACTGATAGAATGTCTGGTTGGATGGTGGGGAAAGGGTTTATAATAGCAGAGAAGAGTTAGAGCTGATTTTAGTGAGCATGCCCCAACATCACAAGTAAGAGAGAAGACTGAGCTGATTAAACAGTGGAATTGAAAGGTTCCATTCCAAGAGTCTCCTGAAAAATGTGAAAGCAGCAACCAGTAAAGCTCTTTTTTTCTCATCTTCTTATTTTCATACCAAGAGACCTGAACCAGGTGCGTTTCAAACCACCAAAAAGGAATCATCAAATAAGCCTTCTCAGCTATGTGTGTTGACTTTTAATAAAGTTTAAAACACAGGGGAAATTACAGAACTGGAAAAAATCTTAAGCCAATATTTTAAAAGGGCAAACTACCCATCAAATCTCAATCCTAGCCAAATAATAGAATGTTTGACATCATCATTAATAAATAACTTTACTCCCCTCTTCTTAATATCAACTTTCTTTTATGAAAAATAAAATTTTTCAAACTATATTTTTCCTTGATTATGGATCTAGTTGATAAATAATATAAGTAATGCATTCCTTTTTCTTTTTAAATAATTCTGTCTGGCATTTGCCCTAATAGTATTTCACATTTTTATTAGGAAACAAGAATCTCAATTATAACTTTGCCTGAAAACATTAAATGGATTCAAAGCATGCTGACTAAAGGCTTTCAAAGTGGGGTTGCAAAGAGAAAATGCATGTATGGTAATGTGTAATAGAGGTTTCCTACAAAGATTGATTTGAAATCTATATTATTTATCCCTAATCTATTTAACATTTTTGTTAAAGAATAAGTGATAAAAAACAAAATTATTAGGACTATTTATGAATGTCACCAAAGTTTTCATAAAGGTAAGTGATGAATAGGCACCAATGAAGAGTCACTAGGTTAGTTCAGTAACTTTACAAAAGTAGGCAATTTGCTTGTCAGTGTGATCAGCCCAGCCTAGCCAGTGAGTAGGGCAGGTGCAGGGAAGTAGGAGAGGCAGGGATGTGCATGTTTCAGAGAGGGAAAAGGCTGGAGTTCTGGTGAGCACATGGATACAAGTGTGCTGCTGAATTCTGCAAAGACAGACGCTGTCCCCTGGGCCCACTCCGGAAACAGCAAGGCACAGGACAGACTCCCACCTTCCTCCTTCCCACCAGAGAGAAGACTGAGGACTCCAGGATATCTACAGCTGTCAGAGGCTGGGAAAGATTGATGTCTCGAGATATTTTAGGATGTGGGGGAGAGAGGCAGGTGAGACCTTGTTCCAAGGCAGTGCCCTGCTCCACATAAGACACCCCCTCCCAGCCCAGAGCTAGAGCATCCCAGCCCTGCAGTCTATCAGTCAATCAATCAATCAATCAGTCACACAACAGAGGCAATGCTAACCCTGCTCCTGAGTGGCTGAGTGACCAGAGTCCCACCTGTGGGGAGGGCCCAGGTAGGCCTGAGGTTTAATAAGCTGACTGAGAAGTAAGCACGTGTCTTGACCCTGCCCCTCTTGGAGTTTATTAATGGAGTTTATAGAATCCAGGAGTTGGTAGCTATGTGTGTGTTTTTCTATATTTTTTCAGTCTTTCTCCCTTTCTTCTTCTAATTCTTTTTCATGGAACATTTTGGGTAACTTTGCATTGAATGGATTTAAAGTTTGTCAAGCTGAATAGAGTTAATGCTCCAACAAATCTTTTTTGTTAATTTGAAGTTGTATTAAATCTTTTGCCAATGTTTTTTGACTTTCTGTATTTTGCCAGTAAACTTTTGTATAATTTTGATGTCTTGAGAATATCTGGTGAGTATTTCTCCTGTGCACTTAGCCCAGAGTAAAGGAACATCAGTAAACCTCTTTACATTTAAATGTTTTGGGGTGTTACAGTGGGTGAAATACACCTGTGTTTGAACAGTATGGGTAAGTGTGAGCAAGGATGCTCTCACAAGCAGCAAAATGCTCTGAGAACACACAACCTGCCTTAAATATGGCAGCACAAGCAAGCCTGTGTGTGTTTTCTCAGAGAGCCTACAGCTGTTTCCCTTCTTTTTTGCAGCCCTATCTGTTCAGAACAGCTTTTGTTGCAAACTTGCTGAACAGTGCTCTGTGCATTTGAATGCAAAGCACACTGTGGGGTCTTTAAGCTTCAGAAGAATTGCTACTTGATCTGTTCCCACAAGACTGTAGTGAAGTGGTAATCAAGCTTTCCCTTGGGTGAAGTCTACAGCCCAGATGCTTCACATACTTATTAACCCTGAACTTGTGTGTGGCCTGTAGTTATCTGCACAGGGATGATAAAGTCCTAGAGAAGACAAGCATCATCAGCTCAAAGACAAGTCCTATGAGGAGTACCTAATGGAGCTGGAGTGTTTTACCCTGGAGAAAAGGAGGCTCAGGGAACACCTTAGCACAGTCTACATCTGCCTGAACGGAGGCTGTAGCAAGGTGAGTGTTGGGTCTCTTCCCAAGTAAGAAGCAATAGAATAAGAGGTTATAGCCTCAAGCCAAGTCACAGGAGGTTCAGAATGGAAAAACTTCTTCATGGAAGAGATTGTCAGGAATTGTAACAGGTTGCCCAGGGAAGTGGCTGAGTTGCCATCACGATGGTATTTAAAAGGTGCAGATGTGGTGTTTAGAGGTTGACTTGGAAGGGTTCGGTTAACAATGGGATTCAATCTTAGAAGTCTTTTACAATGCAGACTATTCTGTGATTCTTTAATGCTGCTAGTGTTGTGTCTCTGAGGAGGTAGATGATGTAGGGCCTACTGCTGACTATCTGAGGTGGCAGATGCTGTATGGTCATCCAGTGCCCACAAATCCACTGTGATCTAAAGAGTTCTGCATTAGCAATACACCAAAGAGGTACAGTAGAACAAGTTTCAGGTATACAGACTTTGATGATCAGCTTGCCATTTCCATTGGCCCAGGGAACGTCAGCCCTACTGACTGCCTTGAGAAGACCAAGATATTGTAGGTAACTAGATGAAAGGTGTCCAAGTCTGGTCTGAGGAGTGAATTTCCCTGTCTCAAACCACTGTCCTGCTGAAGACAGCCAAAATCCAGGTGTGCGTGTAGTTGCTGCACTTCTGGGCATGAGGATGAATAAGATTGCATGGCAAGGTGAGGCTCTTGGAGGAAGGCACTGAGCATTACCCTTCACAGCCAAGCCTTATTTATACCCATGGTCTGCAAGCTCGGTGCAGAGCATGCATTTGCTTGGACCTCACATCTCCTTCCTTCAAAATAGCTACATTTTAACCAATAACCTGGATCAAGCCTGGCTCTAAACCAGTGCTTTAGGAATTTCTCAGCCAGCATGATTAATGTATCCCAGCAGTGGTGTAGGAACTAAGGGCATTGTCTCCTAGTTCATCTGGGTTTCCCTTACAGGATGACAATATTGGAAAGAGCAGAAACTGCTGAAGAGTTGTAAGAGAGCATTCTGAGAGTGGGCTGGTGCATCCTGAGAGTGACCTGGGGGGAGAGCAGGTGCAGCAAGCATGGAAGGCATTACATGTTCAATTGCACATTTGCATGGAGTAATTCCTGTACATAATTTTGTCATTATATTGGCTTCCAGCAAAAGCTCATCTGACATACTCTCAAGTTACCCCTAAGCCTTAACACTACTGACAAAAAGAACTCACTTTCTCTAAGAACTCAAATGCTGATGTGAAGGAAAGTATTGCTATACCCTGATGACAGCAGGCTGAAAGAATCAGTGTAGCTGTGGTAGCTGTAATGCCACTACCATAGGCAACAGCGCTGAAAAAACGGGGAGAACAAGACTTCAGTCCTGACAAATAAACAGAAAACAAAACCTGTGGGGACCCTCTGTGTTTACTCTGTCTAGACACAGTTTACATGCAGAGATTCTGGCACGAGCAACTTTTCACTGTTATGCAATATGGCCTGACCTGAAAAACCCTTCACTTTACTCAGCAATTCATTGCAGGCTTGAATCAGTGAACCAAAGATGAAAGATCAGCAGTTTATTCAGTATCATTCAGCTTCATCAAGCACACCTAAAATATGAGGATGGATGTTGCAAAACTAACAGTTCAGAGTGAGAGTTGGAAGCTCATATTTACATTATCATCAGGAAGACTCCTGCCTTTTCAAAAGCTTAGTAAACTTTGCAGCATAAATGCAAAACTTGCAAAGTGGTAAGCTAAATTTTGGCAATAAGGTACATCAGTATGAAGTTTATATTTACTGAAAGCTAAAATTCTATTAATGCTAACCAAATGCCAGTACCAAGACACCTAATTCAAAGCATCTTTTCAGTAGTTACATTTGTATCTTTATCCAGTGCCTGGTTGAAAGCTGACCTCTCAGTACTTTACACCTTTCATGCAATATCATGGTTTTTTCATGTCATACATGAAGGTAATCATGGCATGAATCTAATCCACTGCATTATTTAGTGAAGTCTTACAGCAAATGTTGTCAGCCTTGCTCTCTCTCTTCTCAGTACAGTTTCACAAAGCCCAGCACATTCCCATATTCAACTTTGAAGGAACTATGACAGTCTCTTACTTAGTGGCAACTTATGTTTTAACTCTTTATGCATGTCAAGTTAATGTCAGATTAATGTGTTTTTCTTTCTAAAAATGGCTAGAGACCTGGACATGAGTGAGTTACGAATAAATAATATTTCACAGAATGTATGAATGAACATATATATAGATATATATTTCCTTCAAGGAGAATATTAAAATTCCTCATTCATTCATATGAGAGAAGTGGGAGGCATCATTTTTTTAATTGTTTCCTCTTACTCCTCAGAAGGCTTTTTTCTAGGAGAAGTTCTCACATGCAGAAGTCACAGCTGCTTCTCCAATTTACAGTTGCTCCTTTACCTTATTATGCAGTTCTTACTCATATGCCTTCTATGGTTCTCTAAGGCAGCATCCTTCAATGGCATTCTAGATCTGGTTGGAAAAGATGAGAAGTGCCCTTGGGAAGAAGTTCCTTACTCCCAGTTGTCTTTCTGGAGCCAGAACAGGCAGTAGCACCAAGAGTTCTGATTCTGCGAAATGTAATATGATTTGTTGCCCTTACAGTGCACCTGGTGGTCTTAAATACTTGAACAATTTAGGTAGCTCTGGCAGTCAGAGAATATATGAGTTTCACATTTTTGAATAGTTTGTAATGAAGACAGGTGTAGGCTGCTTTTCACAATTCTGTTCCAAATGCAAAGGTTTCTGTGACAAATTTCAGATCCATTTTTAAATTCTAAATACAGATTTCTTCAGGTGTGAAAAGATATACTTTTGTCTTGCCTTGTTCTCAAGAGCAGATACACCATTTTATCTAATTTGAAAAGAAAGCAACCTCCCTCTAAATCATACTATATTGTGCCAGTCTAAAGTTAAAGTTTGGCAAATGGTACAAACTGAAAACAACAACGTACACAGTTGCTAGCAACCTACTGCAAACAGATAGTTGTATAGTATAACCTTTAATTATTGAAGGCACCACTTTAAAGGATTACAATTTCATATATTATCATAGAATCATAGCTCTCATGGCCCCTTAAATGAATAACAAATTTTACTCTTGTAAGACTAATTTCATACTGTCTTGATCAGTGCAGGCAGTATGTAAAGTTACTTTACATAGGTAATATTAGTGAATAATTCATACTAGACTATACTAAACACCCATAATTTCCAATAACTGTCTGTTTTATAATATGTATGCAGCTTTAAGTTTTTTCAGTGACAGGAACTACTTGACACATGTCACGAGAAAATATATTTAACCCTCCTTTACATAAATTTCAAACAAGCATAATATTCTTACGTTAATCTTAATAGAAATATATAGGGAGGAAAATGTTCTGATAACACTGGGGATTCTTTCTTTAGTCTTGTCAGAGGTAATCTCTTAGAATGCACGCCAGACCAGCTCTCATTCATTCAGACTCACATTCCTCCAAGTAACAACAGGCAACTTAAAGGTAGAAATATTACTCTCCAATGTAAAATAATCCCTGCCAACTCTGTAGGGTTCAAATACAGGAAGATACAATCATATTGCTGAGCACCTCTAGAGATTTTAAGTTGCAGAAATATTTCCTTCAAGACTGCTCTTCTCTCACGCTTTTTTTCATCATTGACAATGAAAAAGAATCAACCAACTTTTCCTTCTTCCCACTCATCCTAAGTCCTGTGTATAGGAAGACACTTTGGACCAATTTCCCCTCATTTAACCCTCCATCTTGTGCCTTACTAAGAAGGTTGTTATACTGGGTGACTATTTTTGAAGAGTTTCAACTCCCTGCAACTCTTGAAGTACACTAGCAGAATTACACACCTTTTACCTGCTTTTCCATGGTTAATGTATTTCGTGTCGCATTAAAATATATTTCAGAACATGCAACATCTTGCCAGATTTGGAGTTTATGTGGGAAGAACACAAGAATAATTTGTTCAGCACAGTTTGTGTAGTGGTTCTGTCTATCAGGTCATGAGACATTGCAAGTCACCACAGGTCACTGTTAAGCATCCTGTGACAAAAATGCCCAAAATTGCATAGTTTTCCTGTAATGCACATTAATGTTGCATTACAATTCACCATGTGCCATAGCTCTTTGGCTGTTCTATGACTCAGAGACCTTGACTCACTATTAATCATTTCTAAACCGAAAAATAAAGATTGATTGTTTCTTTAAGCACAAACACCAGTGTAGATAAAGCACTGTTACTGCTCTAGCAGCGTTTTGCACTCTCTATACAAGCATATAAATGACTACCCTCTTTTCCACCTTGTAAAAATGAGGTCCATAGGCAGTAATTGCTCCACTCTGTATTCCTTGCACAAGCTGCTAAATATTATATTTCTAGTAAGGTACTCTTGCATTCTAAAGATAACTTAAATGCATCCTGCTTTCATAAATAATATATTGATGACTCACTGATGTATCATAAGACACAGTTAAGCAAGAACCATCTGGAAAACAAATCAATATTAGGTATAGGGCTCTTTTAACATCTGTTGGCTCCTTTAAAATGAAATTGTGGAGACTTGTTAAACAATTAGTTTCCATCTTCTGCTTACACTTACAATCACATATACCACATGTTCTTTCCTTCAGGAGATGAAGTTTGAATCTAAGCACAGTACTGAGGTTCTGAGGAGCACTGCAAATTCCAGCCATAGGATGTCGTTGTCATTGAGTGCATCTGAATGGAGATGCTGGTGTAACAAATGGTCTTTGGTGTGAGAGAATGATTAAACTTTGCATATACTGAATAATGCCTATACTGAAAAGCAGCTGAAAGCTGTGCAAAAATCCCATATAAATAAAAATAGAAAATATTAGAGAAAGAGTAAGTGAAGAAACGAAAAGTTACAATGATTAGGTAAGGCCACTATTGCTTTCAGAAGCTTTTAGATAACCTTTTCTCTGTCATGGGTTTTTTATTTGATTATTGAAATCCATATGCGTAGCCATTACCAAGTGCATTGAAATGATGTAAATACCAGAAAACCTATGACTTCACAGTCATAGCATGAAAACAGAGGCTTGCAAAGTGACTTTACAACTGCTTTCCCCATGCTAAAGTTTTTGTACTCCTCCACCCTTTTCCAGGTTGACCATGCAGCTGAAACATCATCAGCAGTGTGTACATGTCCACCAAAAAGTTCAGGTTCTTTCCTCTCAGCTCTGTATCCATTGAACACACTTTTGTTCTGGCACTCCCAAAGCCCATGGTGGGCAGGCAAGGACTCCTTGTTGGTGCTCTCTGCTTCTGGAAGGTAAGGGGGAGACAGCAAACAGTCTGGGCTTTCCACAGGAGACAGCTGATTCTGCCTGTAGTCAATCTTCCCTTCTCTACCATTAACCCACCCAATGTCTTAGAAATTATTATATCTCAGAATGAGGATCAGTTTACAGATATTTTCAACTCACTTCACTACATAGATATGTGACAGGGGGGAAATTATTCCTTTAAGGTGTGAAAATTGAATTCAGATCAGTCTAGCACAGTTGAAAACATTTGAACATATGCATTATTGGACACACTTGGTTTTGTCCTAGTGTCTCATTTTCTAGTTATAAAAAAAGCTTAGTGACGTGTACTGCCTACATGTCAGGTTATAAAAAAAAAGAAAGTGGGCACAGTCCAGAAGCATACACTTTGGAAATTCCCCCCAACACCCCTCTTTTTTCATCTATCATTTACCCAAACAACAACTCAACACTGGCAACAATTCAGTCATATCAGCAATGTAATTACTCAAGTTATTCCCTACAGTCTGTTCAGGAGCACATAAGGATCTGAGGAACATGGCTAACAAGACACTAGTTCCTTAACTGGTTCAAAAAGCATTCAGCATTCAATTCTCAGAAGAAAGAGGCACAACCTCCTTACTGCTGTTGCAATTTTATTGGTTTGATAATCTTAATTTTTTCCTAAACTCTGACTTTCCTACACTCTTAAAAATTTCAGAGGTATCTCCTTAAGGATCCTCTTCCCTCAATACATATAATCCTAACACTATTCCTAAACTTAACCCTAACCTGAGTAGAGAAGGTCACCTGTGGGGTCTGTCTTTTGCCATGCTCCCAACATGCTCCTCATGGAGATCCTCATGCAGTTGAGAAAGCTGCACAATGAAAAGCGTGGTCAGAGCCTGCCAATGTTCATCACACAAAGGCTCCTGCCCTGCTTTGCTCCACCTACCCTCCCACTGTCAGAAATTCTCCTGTGTTGTAGTTCCTCTTCCTCCTCCCCTGCCTGCAGATCAGCTTTGTGCTGACCCAGATTTGACAAGCCCTTCCTGATGCTGACAGCATCTGCCTGCAGAGCAGAGCTCTGCCAGGTGCCATTCTGTCCCAGAGCAGCTGCTGTGCATGGCAGAGGCTGCCCACACACCTCCTTGCCTCCCCACCAGACAGGAGACATGACCCCACCAGCCTGGCAGCTTCCTACAGGGAGTAATGCAGCCTGCAGACAACTTACAGGTGCTCTAAGCCATTATTAGAGAAACAGGGAAACAGGGGGAGCTTTTTCCCACATGCAAAATGCTGTGTGTGCTGCACTGTGCAAGGAGGGCCTGTGGCTGCAGCCCCCAGTGTCCCCGTGCTGCCCCTGCCCCAGCAGCAGCAGCAGCCAGCAGGCTTGGCTGGGGGCAGGGCAGTGCAGCATCCATGAAATCACAAGTGCATCCTGACTGGGAGACAGATGTCAGCCTGACAGCAAGTGCACACTGGCAGTGCTACTGGCAGTCAGAGCACGGTGCTAATAATCCAAGGTCCTTGGGCTCGATCCTTGCACAGGCCACTCACCTAAGAGTTGGACACAATGATCCTTGTGATCCCTTCAAACACAGAATAGTCTGACTGCATTTGAGTGGAACTGTGGGCAATCCCTTGCTGTTCACAAGCTTTCCTCACCTGCAGCTCCCAGCATATCCCCACCTTGTCAGACCTTCCATCCCCATGACTTATCTTCCACACAGACTGGTTGCCATATGCAAATGCATGCAATGGCCATTGCTTTGGGAGGATCCAACATTTTTAGTGTTCATTCTCTGAAGAGAAAGTTTATCTAGGAGAAAGATATCTTCTGCACATCTGGACAGTACATGAGGACAGGCACTGTCTGCCCCTACCCTCAGACACTGTATCACTGATGGTGAGAGAGGTCAGGCCAGCCAGGGTTGTTCCGATGGGTCTTTCAGGGACAAGAAAGAGTGAAAAGCACTTTAAAAAAGGAGACTATTCTATGTTAGATGTTGTCACACTTTTGTGCATGGGTATCTAAAAATCCCCCTAGAACCTAATACTGCATTTAGAACTTGCTATTATTATTTAAAATATGCCATTAGAACCTTGCTAGTTTCTCATATCCACCATCTCCTGGCCTTCCTGAGGTACTTTGAAAGCAGACAGCTGGCAGAGCTAGCCTAGAGGCCTGAAACAAGGACTGTGAAAGGCAGGAGGTGCTGTGAAGATCCCCTTTGTCCATGGCACCAAAGAAAAGCCCTGTAGAATAACTCCACCTGATTTCAAGAGCTGTTGATTCTGAACAGCACAAAACCTCAGCAGAGTAGGACATACTGCAGCTCTGCAAGTGCTCCTGGGCAGGAATAGGAGATGTTACAGGGTGTGGGCCATTATGCCTCAGCTGTGGCTGTGAGAGGCAGAGGCAAGGGTCCTTGCCAGATATTGGTGATTAGGAAGGGGACAAAGCAGGTGTCCTCAGTGTGAAGCCAGTGACAAGCCTTCCTTGCTCTTCCCTCCTCCCCACATGGTCCTCCCTCGCAGCTGCCCAGCCTTCCAGCCTTGACCACAGGGGGAGCTTTGCCCTGCCCAGGACACATGGAGAGAAAAGTGAGTGTAACTTGGGGGCTGGAAAAGCCAAGATATGAGCAGAGCACAGCCAGGGCTGGACCTGTAAACACAACTTGAGGGTTGGTGTGGGAAGATGTATATACCTATGAAAATGCCTGGTATCCAGGTGGGGATTATTTCCAGGGGTTTTTATCTTTCTGTATGCTTATGCATTGTTATAAATAGGCCATGAGAGCATGGTTACCTGCTCCAAAAGGCCAGTGTGGGCTGACTGATGAAAGAGTCATCGGAGCAGTTGCAATTTTTCCTGTTGACCAGGTTCATAGGCAACTGTTTATGAGGTAATTTGAGTTGCTTAGCAATGATGTTCGTATTTCTCAACTACAAATGTTGGGCCAGAACCCCGCAGTGACCCTGAGGAAGGGGACACATCTGAACACCAAACAGCTAGTGATTGATTTTAGCAAGAGCTATTGCCCAGTCAGTTCATCTGGACTGCTCTCATTTCACCTGCACATGGAAAGGCAGCTAATTGTAAAATGAAAGCAGTATAAATGGTCTGGGAATATGGTCTCTGTGGACAAAAAATACCCCATTGTAATAAAAATCCCATAGCAGACCACACAATCTCTAGTCTGACAGCCTAAAGACTGTTTTAAGAAATGGCCTCTCACTGCTGTAGCACACGTTCAGTAGTGTCAGACTGACTCCATCAACTTTGCATGCAAATCTGCTCAAGTACTGAAAGACTTTCTGATAACTGAAGTCTTCATTTAGAATGACTTCTTAGAACAGTATTCCTGTGAAATCTTCAGTGAAGGAAGTCTTCTTTCCCTGTCTTAATTTCATAATTGACTGTTTTGAATGAAACTTTCCAAATGTCATCTTGAAGTAGCACCTGGCAGGCAACCGTGAGAATGGGAGTCTACAGTCACAAGTAATTGGAAGCAGAGTCTTACAATGCAAAGTGCCAGGCAAGCTTAATAACAGCCTGTGTTGCTAACCCTCTATGAAAGAATGGAGTACTTTTATTCATTATATTGGTTTAGCTGAAGTTGTGTAGGTGGCAGATTTTAGCAGGTGCAGAATAAATATTTCCTGAGAAATATCACTGAAGAGGAAATTAATTTGAATTATTAATTAGGTGTTAGGCTAGCCAAATTAAATACAGATAATGTTCTTATTAATTATTCTGCCATTTCACTGATCTCTTTTATACCTAGTTTTTTAATAAAACTGTAGCCCTACCTCATCCTCTTCCACATTCTAATGTATTCTGGTCTGACAGGAGAAATGACATGCAAAAGAGTGGCTTTTTGAAAGCCACCTTTCTGCCCCTCTATAAATGTCAGTAAGTTTCCATATAATGTACGAAATAGTTGTCACTTCGGTTTGTTAGGGGATTAAGGGAAGGATTTTACCTCTTCTGAAGTGTTTAACAAAACCAATAGCAATATGTATTTTAAAGTGGATCTTTCTATACTTATCCATGTCCTTTGATACTAGTTGGAAACTAGTCACTGCTTTGAACAGGTTTGGAGTCAGTCCCTAAACTGTTTCTTACAATTTATGAAAGTCTGAATTCCATGAATAATTGAGTCATTCTTCAGAAGCAGTTGTAAATATTTTTAGACCAGTTTCTGCAAAGAAACTCTGTACACGCACATACACACAAAACCCAGTTAAAACTGTGGCAATGGTAATGCTTTGCTTTAATTCAGACTCGTAGCAAAATCTGCAGAGGAGCCATGCTGCAAACCTGCTTTGCACAGATTTTTGCACTTGTCACTGACATAACCTCACTACCTCTTTTCTTTTCTCTAAATAAGAGGTGCATGAATGCTGTCTTACATTTATTGTGAGACTGGCTACTTATCTGATAGCACAGAACTCCTCCTGCTATACTTACACTATCTTAACATGGAAATAAAAGCTAGTAGATGAGCAATTTACCTTCATTGTGGGCACAATCCAATAACATCAATTTACATGAAGAGGTCTTGTTGGCCATATTTTCCCTTCAGAATTTCATAGTCTTTTTAAACACTTTCCCATCTTGACTCTTATGTCACATCTCCAAATGTTTTCTTGCTGTGTAGGCAGCAGACCTATATTTGGCAAAAAAGGGTTGTGAATCCTGGATCCAAAACAGGAAACAGAAAGGTCCACAAAAACATAGCTGACAGATCTGAAGCAAGTCTGCATTTTGAGGGAGAAGACAAAGAGTTTCAGCAGGAAGACAGAGTTCTGAAATCATTTTTCAGTTTGAGTATCTGCAAAGCAACTTGGCTACAAATCTGTAATATTCATGTTTACTTAATGCCACAGATTAACCTCATAGATGAAGAATAATTTTGTGAATATGTACCTTTTAGGAAGACTGAGAGAACAGGGTGTTTTAGGGTGGCTCCACAGAGTGGCACTGTGCTCTTGCTGCTGCTGAGCACTCCCTGCCTTGATGCTGCAGGTGGTGACCACGAGATGAAGGCTTTCCAAAGGGAAGAGCCAGAGCAGCAGTACCAGGTTCAATGAGCAGCAGACAAAGGAGGCACAAGGCACCCCTGTAATCAGCAGCCTACCAGGTAAGGGCACCATCAGCACTTTGGTAACATTTGTGGAGTGTAAGCAGAAAGCATTGTAGCGTTCTTTAGTGAAGCAGAGATAAAGCTGTGGGAGATCTCAATCACATCTAGGGGAACAGAATAGGAAAATGTGTGGAGCAGAATATGGATGACAGTTCTTGAGGAGGAAGTCTTGACAGGATGCAGACAGAGAGGCTCAGGGAAAGTAAGCATTGACATATTTGCTCACAGTATCAAATGCTGAGAATTGGAAGGACAGTTTGTCCCACCCTGTGGATATGTTTAAAAGAATTAATCGAAAACTGGGAACTGCCACTCTGTCTGTTCCTAGCAACAGAGTTGCTTCAGGATGCAGCTAGAGCTCTAAGATGGAGCATGTAGGTTTTGAAGCCTAAGTTCAGGTCACTTCAGGAATTATTTTTTCAGCTTCTATTCCTTTGAAGCAATCTTTTCCAGTCTGTTCAGGGGTATACACTGAGGAATGTGTTCAAGAGCTAAAATATCAGCAGAAACTGTATATGTATTTGCATCCTGTTCTCTAACTCAACAGAGAGCAATGTTCTGGTGGTGCACTGTCCTTGGGGGAAATGGCTGTAGTGCAGGAAGAATTTCTTGTTGAGTCACCACATGGTGAAGTTGTAGAGATGAGGAATTAATTAGTCTATGCACTGCTGACCTGCCTGGTTCTTTAATTACAATTTTTCATCTAATCATGTTATATGAAAGGAAAGCTATTTATATTTGCATTTCTAATTCTTCTAAATGTGGGTGCTACACCAGTCACTCATGCTGAGGGATTGACAGCAACTACCCTCATGTGAAAATCTAGTGTAGTAAGTGCTGTCATCTCTGTTCTCTTTCTGAGTTGCTAGGCATTATCCTGTGAACTTTTTCATTTCTCTTATGGCTTGTTCAGGGCTAACATCAACATGCCAAATCTATGACAACAAAACCCCTAAACCATCAGTTCTTACAATAACAGCCCTTTGGCTGCAGTGAAACAATGTGTGATGAAGGGGAGCAGTGAGGGGGAAGAGAAGAGACTGCCATGAAAAGATGTATCACAGAATTTATAGTGCTTCTTATAGCTCTGCATAAGATTTATAAAAAAAAAAATAAATTTTAATGGATTCATATAAGGTCATTCCTAAATCTTTTCTGCAGAGTTGCTTGGACATAAAAGGAAAAGTAGCCAAATGGTGTTGTCATAGTGGGGAAATTGGTGAGGCAGTGGACTCAATGCTGGATCTTCCCCAGTGCTTCTTACTATTCAGGCCATGACTCTTTAAGTCATTACATATATGTTGAATTATTAGTTTGGCAGAACTCAGTACCCTCATATCATAACAGAACTGCTTCTTTCACACAGTTTGCTGGAGGCTGAAAAATGGAGTAGTATTTGTGAAAAGATAGCAAGAATAAGGCAGATGTGTCTTTGTACACAGTATTAGGACTTTGTCTCACACAAAACAGGGATTCAACACAGCAGTGAATAAAGAGAGAGGCTGCCATATTCTTCTTGGCATTGTTTTAATCCACCACATGGCCTTTTCATGTAGCCTCTTCTGGTGCTCCCCATGATCTCAGTTATTCCTGGGAGACCTGTCAAAATTTTCCAAGAAGAAAATTCCTTTTCTGAAAGCTTATAAAGAGCTACTTCAAATGAGAATTTATACAAATTAAAATGAATGTACTTGATTCAAAGTACCTTTTATATATAGTATCTCTTAAATATCTTGTTTGCAAATTAAAAAAACCACAACATAACAAACCAGCAACAAAAACCTCCTCTGTTATCAAAGATTTTATTTAGACTACTTTTGTAATAGTTCTTTTCCTCTTTCTGATGGTCTTGAACTATCTCATCACAGCTTTAATTAGGGTAACCTTTTATCTGTTTATGTTCTACAGTGACATTTGAAGATTGGCCTTCAGTGAGAGCTTTGGGTGATGCGTACACTGAGGCCTTGGAAACTTCTTCTGGACAAGCTGCCAGCAAACAATTACCCTTCTAAATGTCAATAAGCTAGACATCAATTGTCAGCTTGTATCATTTTTAAAAGCCTGCTCTCTCTGTAGATTATGTAAAAAGGGGAATGCACACTTGAAAAAATAGAACTAGATTTTGATCATGTATTAAGCATTTTTATCACTTGGGACTTGGGTAAAAAATGTTATACATCAGAGACTTTAAGTTACTTTTTTACTGTTCCAAAAACAAAATAAAGATTTACAGATAAATTTTTGGAATATTGAGTCCTTAAGTGTTTTTTTTAATATAAAATTGCATAAAATAAAGGATGTTCACTGAGAGGAAAAATCTAAAATGGCATTTTCAAGGTATCAGTACTAACATTGATTTGTGTTAAGGGACCATGGATTGGAAATTAGTTGTGGCTGATGTTGAGTGCATCTAGTGATGAGACCATGTGTTTTACAGATCAAAAATACTAGTGTTGAAGACAACACACTCTTTACTTTTCTCTGTCACTGAGCCATTTTTTCCCATCTTGTATTGGTGAGTTAAACTTCTGTATCAGAACAAGAAAATCACTAATCATTACCAGCAAGGTCTTGAGCAATAAGCTGATTTTAATTCTCTGGGTATTACATTGTTCCTCTCTTTTGGCACATCCAAATTTTTCTGGATTGCATGTTCTTTTCACTGAGTTCTATGGCTAAGACAGCTTCTAATATAATCTCCCTCTTCATTGCAATGATATATCTGAAGAAGAAATTACAAAGTATTTCCATTTATAAAAATACGAAAATGAATGCTGTGCATAATACATATATATATTAATGAAAAATACCTTCGAATGTGAAGAAAATAGTCCACACAATGATTCTAACTTCCTTTCTTCCTACCTTTCCTTGCTAAAGGACACTTATTGACCATCCAAAACAATTTAAAGCCTCCAACAGGGCCATAATCATGGAATCACAGAATGGTTTGGGTTGGAAGGGACCATTAAAGATTGTCTATTCATAACCCTGCTGCTGTGGGCAAGGACACCTTCCCCTTGACCAGGTTGCACAAAGCCTCATCCAGCCTGAGCTTGAACAACATCCTGGGATGGGACATTCACAATGGAGCTATCAGACCCAGTTCTCTGGATACAGACTGTAAAATTTAAGTTAGCTGCTTAACCAGCTACAATACACATTTACAAACAGCTCCATTTGCTTTTGGTGATGCTACTCCTGCAGGAGCTCCCTGCTCTACTCTCTGCTTAGACTTTGTGCTTGGCTTTGTCCTCTTAGGGTTTGATGGAGAAAGCAAAGCACACTGTGATAATCCTGTCATTAGATCCCCCACCAACTCACACCTCTGTGATGAACCACTCCCTTTCCCGCTCCCTCTTCATCTCCTCCATGTGCTTTAACTGATATCCATTTCAGAGTTAAGGAAAGATTTCCCCCAGAGACATGTAAAGCATTTATAATTGTAGTTCAAAGATTTATGCTTGAATCTACAAATCTATGACAGAAGTCCCTCATATATCACCTCTTGATCACAGCACTTTACTTTGTCATGTGCCTCACAGACAAATTGATAAACTCTTCTATTCCAAGCAAACCTCTAATATCCCTTTTTAAGTTCTCTTTTACTTTGGCTTTTATCACAACTGTAGAGCTGCAGGGAAATACATAATGCTAGCTTTGTCTGGTAATAAAATAAATGATGGGAGATGGAGAGATACCTTTAGTGTTGACTCCATTTGCAGAGCTTGGAAGTCATTCAGTGGTTAATTAGAGATATGCTATTGGTGTAAAGTTACTAACTTGACTTATTACCAACTTTGTCTTACAGAGTGCTACCTAGTGCAATGGATGTGAGTGTACTGACATAACTCTCTACACTACATATCATCAGAAATATTGTCAATATAATTGTTATCATTAGCAGCCAATCAATGGAAGATCTGAAGATCTTCATCTTAATAAGCAAAAAGATACATAATACAATATATTTGTCTTTCTGATGGTTACTTTTCTAATACAGAATTTTTCTTTCTGCCACATCAAATAATCTGTTTGTCTCTTTTCACTTGAGTAAGCCAAAGAGAATATGAGAATTGCTTGTCTGTGTCTTCCACTGTGTAGTGGTTTACCCCACCTGGCAACTCAGCCCCACAGAGCTGCTCACTGACTCCCCCCTGGTGGGATGGGGGAGAGAACCGAAAGGGCAAAGGTGAGAAAACTCATGGGTTGTGATAGAGTTTAACAAGTAAAGCTAAGATTGTACATATAAAGAAAGGAAAACAAGTTGTGCATTCACTGCTTCCCATGGGCTGGCAGGTGTTCAACCATCCCCAGAAAAGCAGGGTTCCATCACATTTAATGGTGTTTTGGGAACAAAAACAACATTACTTTGAACATGCTCCCTTCCTTCTTCCCCAAATTTATATGCAGATTATGCCATATGATCTGGGGTATCCCTTTGGTCAGATGGGGTCAGCTGTCCCACCTATGTTCACTTCCAAATTCTTGTCCACCCTCAAACACCTTGCTGGTGTGGGGTGAGAAAGAGAAAAAGTCTTGACTCAGTGCAAGCACTGCTCAGCAATAACAAAAACGTCCCTGAATTATCAATACTGTTTCCTGCACACATTCAAACCACAGGCCCCATATCAGCTACTGTGAAGAAAACTGACATTATGCTAGCCAAAACCAGCACATGCTGGATGGAGAAACTAATGTTATAATGTCATGGCTGTGATGCTGTTGCAATTGGATTTGTATTCTACAGAAATCATTCATCTTTAGTAATCCTAAGGCAGCAAGTCAAGGCAGTGATCAAGGCTTCACTATAGTCAGGGGATGGAGGGTGGGCGATTCCTCCCACCTCTTTTAGACATAAACTCAGAATGAAATGAAGCACACTCTGGAGATGCATCCAGTCACACATTGCATTAGGAACATAGATGTGCAACTTAGATATGATGCTTAACTTTTAGATTTCTAAAATTAAATAAATCCAATTCAAACAGCTTGCTCATGGCTGCTTAACAACCTGAATTAGCTAATTTGAAAGTAAATGCAACCTTACCATTGATGCCCATGGGACCAAACCCCTATTCAAACAACAGTATAGTTATAATATTGTGTTAATATTATAACTATAACAGTTGTGCTGATGATAGTGCTGATATGTGATCACTGAAATTACTCAAGAGATAAAATTGGCTGACAATTATTTCTGAGGATGGATTTCTTATTGACCCATAACTCTGTTTCTTTGCCCTTCTTTCATTATCAGACAGCTCACTGTTCAGAAAGAAATGTCTTTTCCATTTTAGATTTGTACAGGCTGGATTAGATCACCTCCAATGAAGAGCATTATGAAACCAGCATAGTTACCCACTGAGTATTGACTGAAAGTTTGACTTGTAACTGATTCATCTCTTCATGTGTTCCTAAGCGCTTATTAAAAAAAATAGGCCTAAGGCAGATCAAATAGAAAAGGATAGAAGGGATTCAGAGGGATCAAGGTGAGAAAAGGTTATTCCCAAAAGCCTTCTGAAATGGCAGTCTTCAAGTCTTCAGCACTGAAGTACTGTAAGTACTCTACAGTTATTATCTGGTTGCAAACAGAAAACTTGGAGCACACCAACAGGGAAATAGTCTCTCCTCTGTAGGGATCATTCTACATCCCAAACAAAACCTTGTTTCTTAAACTATACTTGTCTTAGGAATTTTCAGCTCTCTTTCTGCATTCCTTTAGCATTTGTGTAACTTACTCTAAGTGTTGCTATGGTGTGCAATGGGCTGGCACAGCACTGAGTGGAGAGATATTGCTCTAGCAGTTGAATGTACTCAAAATGTTCTAATGCTCATTTCTGAGCATGCATAAAGCTTCATTTAGACTTGACATATTGTTTATGATATCTCCTTGTAAGTTGTGCATTCACTGTCTATCATTATGAATTATAGGCTCAGGATGACACAACCTTTTGAAACAGCTTGGTTCAAAAACAGAGTTAGTTTTCATTGATCATCCCCTCCTAAAAATCCAGAGTTTTTTTAGTTTCTGGAGATATTCTCACTATTATGTTCTATATTTATTAAAGATTTTTGCAAGTCAGTAAGCATCACTTTACTTTACACGTACACCTAATGATATAATTTGTTTAGAACTCCTAATATCTCTTCTTTTGTCTTATTCTGAATATTCTGCTGCTCTTACCCATCATTCCTCATGTAACTCAGACATCTTGTATAGCAGTATTTAATTTATTTTTTCTTCATTTAAGTGTTAACGTACATTCAGGCTGTCAAAATGTTACTGTACTGCTACCTAACATCACTTTAGTCATAGCTTAAGTTGAAACTTGAGCTGAAACTTCCTCAAACTAGATATACTCTTATTTAACTGTTTTAAATTTAATTAATGCCTGATCACATATATCTCCTAGTGATAAGTTTAGCTACAATTACATAAATTTCAGAGACAGCATTTGAGCCTCTGCTCCCCTTAGCCCAAGAGAATTGGCTGTGCTAGGGAGGACTATCTTCTCTTTTACCTCTTCAACCTGCATTATTTTGTATAGAAAATTACTTATTGCACCTGGGCCAGGACAGAAGATAGGGGTAAAGGAGAAAAAGTGAGGGGTTGTATCTCATTAATTGAGACATTATTTAGAGAGTGCAAATATTGGTGGTGGGTTGCAGTAAATAAATATAAGAGAAAAACCCACTTATGTGGGACTGTTACCTACTTTAGTGTCCTAAATATATGGCTTACTGGACTTACCTAGAGTGTGATTTCAGGTCCATGATCTGAATCATACAGATCTGAGCACATGTTTGCCTAACCTTTGAAAACATTTCCTTGAGTGGGCCACTTCACCAGATTAAGGCTCAGCTGACATTAGGATCTATATTCTGTGTTACTTTGTCTCTATTACCACTGCAGTGATGACAAATACTTTCAACTTTGGCCATAACCCTTAGGGAATTTTTATATTAAAGACAGTCAGTAAACTATGATTCTGCATCCAATAGCTATGTCTGTCCTGAGTGTGTTTATTTTTCCCTTTCTTTTTTTTTTCATTGAATAAGGAGTAGCACTTGAAAAGGATACATTAGTTATGATATTTTAGGATCAAAGGCCTTACGCAGCCATCTCCAGTGAAATAAAATATTAATTGAAGGATCCCTCTAGCAAAACAATAGTAATATACCTTTCAAATCTGCAGAGGGGGTGGCTACCTTTGGTATTCAAGGATTTCATAGGAATGTTGACTTTTCCCTCTCTTTTCACATTCATGATCAAGGAGTCCATAAAGCTTCAGCTTTGATTATCCTCTCTCTTTCTAGGCAGTACCATAGGCATTGGCAAACTCTGGCCTGGATTTATTTTTGAAGCTGAACGATTCACTGGCTCATGGGGGACTGCTCATGGCACACTAACAAAAAAAGACTCCTCAGCTACCAGAAACATCAAATTTTGACAACATGCAAGGCAAATGTGAGACCTCTCCATAATGCCTACCCTACAAAAGGGCTGAAGTGCTCTCCCAGCACTCCCAGTGGCAGTGTCTGGATATTCTGTCACTATTGTAGCATGAGTTGTGGTTTACAGCTACTACTGAACACAGCTGGTGGGATTCAGTCTGCAGCCGTTTGAGATGCTGCAGGATTTCTGAGATATCTACATGGACCTGGCAGAAATTGCACTGGAGCTGGTACAGCAGACCACTCCTTTCAGAAGACATAAAAGGCAGACAGGAAAGATACCTGTGGCATCTCAAAGGACAATCTCACTTTTGCCTGGACAGCTGAATCATACCCAGTAAGCCAAGGCAGGAAGACTGCAGGAATTCACAAAACTTCAACGCCTACTGACTAACTTCTTTTCAGTCCTGTTTTAGGGGTATGTTCTGATTTAATAGCCTCATCTCAATGTGTTCTAAATGATGTATGAAGTGATAAATCACTAGAGGCATGAATATTTTTTGTATCATTATGCTGTTCTATGCAGTTAGTTTCCCTACTCTTTGCAAGCAAGCCCCGTCCCCCTCCCTGAAATTTCCAAAAGAAATATTTTAAGGTATTTATGAGATATTTATCTTTAATTATTCCACTCTCCATCTTTGCAGGATATTGACTGCCTTGATCTGGAAGTCCTCTATTTCCTGTAGCTGGAATAAAGTGTATAAGCATATTTGCCCATACAACATTACAGATTTTGGTTAAAGATACATTAAACTGCAACTTATGTAGAGAGATAGGAGTAGAAACACAGGTATGAAATAAAAACATTTTACTTTTCCTCAGTTTTTTAGTTCATGTAAACAGTACAAAATGTTAACATCAGCAGTTAGCTGGATAGATCTGGCAACTACCCCAGACAAGGTGTGAGTAAAAAGATGGATTGAATATCTTTCCACAGTTTCTCCCAGCATTATTTTCTTCAGTACACATAAAAGACATAAACCAATGTGGAAAGCTTCACATTAGTCAAAGAGTATCTTTGCTTTACAGTAATTGCAAATATTTGGAATCTTTAGAGGAAAGAATAACAGCACTCTGAATAACTGCTGATCATCATTTAGGAAACACGTATGGGTTGAAATCCCGACTTAAAACAGATCAAGAGATCATGTCCAGTTCTTTCATGTTCACTTATGCACTTGGACCTCAAGAGACATCAAGTAATGCTTCAAAGTTGCTTTAAAAATTCAGGCTGGTAGTGTTTGAGTATATCTGGCCTGCTTCACATCCAAGTTTAATTTTGCTCTTCTGTCTTTAGATAGTTATTGTCATCTTTCTTTATCTGCTTTGGTTTGAAATGTGCATTAGTCATAGTACCTCTTTAACAAAAACAGGTCATCTGGCTTGATGATTAATGCCTCTCATCTTCAATAAAAGCACTAAGAATACTAAAATCCTCATCAGACTAATTAGTAAGAATGCCCTTGAGCCAGCCACGAGTCTGGCTCTGTCACAAGTATCTGTCATGAGTTCACAAAATTGCTATGTCTGATCTTTTTAGTTACTTTTAAATAATATTTGGACACTCAATGGAGAACACAGACTCAGAAATCACTGGCTTGGGAGTGTCAATATTTTTTCCCATATAGTTAATTTCAATGCACTGAGCTCATCAGAATTTTCATTAATGGAAATTGCTCATATGCAGCTGATTACATGGCAATGTAACAAATACTGGCCAAGGAAGAAGAATAGCCAAATATAAAATACTTTACTTAACAAATTGAACAGGAAAGCAACAAAGAGATCATAATCTCCTTCCAAAGATCTGTATTTTGCTATATAGGGAGAAATAAACAAAGGCACAATGGTCAATTTATTTCTGGTTTTGCTTTAAGAAAGTCTATATTGTCTTTAATAACTTTTCTGAAGATTGAGTCAATCCTTTCTTTTATTTACTTTAGTTTTGCTGACATTATCACTGACGTACCATTATTCCTTTTTCAAAATTACATAATTTACCAATGAGTCAGAGTCATAGTTCCATATAGCCTTTCATTATTAACACACAATAAAAATAATGAAATATTTGCTTGCAGACAGAGCAACCAATCAATCCATATTTATCAGTGTCAGCTTATTTCCCCAGGTCACTTCAAGGCTTGATGCACCACTATTTAAGTCAGTATAAACATTTCAGGAAATGGTAATGAGCATCAGTCTGCACTAAACAGTTCTGGATTTTGTTGTCATGAGCTGTCTGTTTAAATTTTAATTCTTTTTCACCAATTACAAAGTTTTACCCAGAACTCAGATACTGGCATTTCTGGAAGTAATGCGGGATTCATTCTTGAAAACTGCAATCTTACTCTACTGTTGATTAACAACAATCTGCAAAGCATAATCATGTGAGATTTGTTTTACTCTTCAATATTTAATGGTGTTATTAAGCTTCAGGATCAGCACTAAGGCATGTCTTCTATCCTGGAACCTACACTCCTCAAATCCTAAAATCCATATTTTCACACATCATCTTATTTGTAGCTGTGGAAATAATTCTGTGTGTCCAACATGCTTAATGATTTCTCAGTTGCACACTGTGGGATGGAATCATAGAGTAGTTTGGGTTGGAAGGGACTTTAAAGATCTTCTAGTTCCAAACTCCCTGCCATGGGCAGGGACGCCTACCACTAGACCAGGTTGCTTAGAGCCCCATCCAACCTGGTCTTGAACACTTCTAGGAGTGAGGCATTCAGAACTTCTTTGGGCAACTTGTTCCTGTGCCTCATCACACTCACAGGAAAGAATTTCTTCTTAATATCCGATTTAACCTACCCTCATTCAGTTTAAAGCCATTACCTCTTGTTGTGTCACTACAAACCCTTGGAAAAAGTCCCTCTTCAACTCTCTTGAAGCTCTCTATAGGAACTAGAAGGTGCTCTAAGATCTCCACAGAGTGTCTCCTCCAGGGAGAACAATAGGAACATTGTTTTTACTGCGAATTAACCATTTAACTGTATTTGCCTTACTGCACTCAGAAGGCTTAAACCTTCTTCTTCCTTTCTCTCTGTTAGGGCCTGGAATCTCAGGGCTGAAATTTTAATTCTTGAAATCTAGATAGGTAGATAGAATTTTATTAGAAGCTTTTTCCCTGAAACAAACCTCCTACATGAACTGCATATTTCCACTTGTGGCTTGGCAGTTTCCAGTATCAGCAGAAATACTGACAATGACAAAAGAGCTCCAAGACATGTAAAACTCCCTGCTCTCCTGCTGCTTTTTCCCTCACAACTGTAAGACTGAATAGCACTTTCACATTGTGCCAGGCATTCCTGACACCCTCACAGAAATATATTTTCTAGTTTTGCATTGAGTAGGCTTCCTACAAAAAACTGTGAAAAGTGTTTTTGGCAGTGTCAGTGGGGTGACTTCACAATAAAATTATTTCATCATTAGTTGACAATTCCAAACAGAGATGTATTTGAGTAGGAAACCAATAATGAAAGCTCCATCGTTTGATTTTCTGAGAAGATGCTTCTCTACTCTCAAAAGCAATGCTGCAAATAACAACATTGTGGGTTCTATTCTCATTCAGGGTGCTCCATAACAAACAGTGGGGACTTGCAAGTGACAGGACGTTTCATCTAATGCCTCCTTTCAGAAGGGAAAGTGAAAATGTACACTGTCATACATCCAACAGTTAAAAGAATTAATAAACCCCCTGTGTTTGCAATAGACCAAAAAACAAAAAATCCACTTAATTTTCTTAGGAAGATGTCAACTCTGAAGCATTTAGACCAGGCAGAAAGTAATGTGGCCATTACCACAACCCAACAAGGTACCAAATACATAAAACCTAATACAAGTTGTATTTTCCAATAAAATTCACTATTCAAACAAATAGACTTGAACATAAGACCTTTTTTTTTGAAATGTGGTTTAAAAAGATGAAAATAAGCTTCCCTGATTTTTTTGTTTTTGTTGTTTAAGAATCTAAACTCTCTGAGCAGCTCCCTATAGAAATAAGTTATTTGGTTGATTATCTTTGATTACATACCTGTAATTATATTTTGAGTCCATTGGAGAAGGGGTTACATTTTTAATACCTGGTTAACTGGTTCAAAGCTGATATGAGCATAATTTTTTTTTTCAGGACCTAAATTTTACTGTTCCTTTCCAGAATATCTATATATCCAGCATGTTACTCTGCCAGTAATGTTTCAATTATATAAATATGTTTGTATGTGTCCAGATATGTTTATGGGTTGATTTTTCTTCTTCTAAAATTGTTGCTTTGGTGGTTTTTTTTCAATTTTCATCTTCAATCACTAGTACAAGATCCTTTGTAGAGGATGAACATCACAAATTGTTAATAGTTTTGCCTCAATGCTTTTGCTTTATTATTTGTCATGCCAAAAGTCCTAGCCTTGCAGACAAATTAGGCAAACTATCCTTTCTAATAAATTATTTAATCCCAAACAAAACCCCAACTTTACCTGAGAATTACATATTAGTGTCATGTATTTTCCAATTTTTCTTTCCTCTGTGTTACTTTTCTAATTGCAAATATTTGCAGCTTATTCAGCATATCATTTATCTCTTAAGAACAGTATTTGTTATATTTCCACACTGCAGTGTAAATAAGATGTCATTTATGGTAAAAAAAAAAATCCACCATCACCGAATTGTCTGAGAAGCTTTGTAACCAATTCCTTGCACAGAAGGAATCCAGTGCTTAGGGTAAATCAAAGGAGTTGCTGATAACGTTTAGGAAGTGTGCATGGGAAGTTACAAACCCAGCTCTCCAGTCCACTGCCTAACAGAGTTCTGACACCAAATGTATACTTTAATACGTAGGTGACTGTGTAAACTGAGCAAACAACATACATCTCTTACCTTCCTCGTTTTATGGAGAAGGTACTGGCAGTCTCATTCTAATGCCAGTCACAGCTTCATCCTCTCCACATACATAATTTGTATCTTCTGCATTTGAATTCTGAAGGTGTTTTGCTTTAGTCAACATTTTAATACACTATTTTATTGCTTCAAGAGAAATCAGAAACTAGGATTTTACTTTGGATTTTTAGACAAGGCTTTTTTTTTTCTTTTTTTATAATATTGTTTGGTTTTAGGGACCAGAATTTCAAAAATTGATGTCCATTTTATTGATAAGCAGTGGAAAGAAGACAAATATGCAAACCAAGGGTAATAATCAGTGTGTGTCCTGGTGTAGGGCAAATCTGGGAGGAAACCTCCCAAATGGGGGTCTCTCTGGGAAGCAAGCTGGAACTGCCCCTCCCCCTACGGGTTCGGGAAAAAAAACCTCCTTAGAGATGAGTNTTCAGACGAAAACGTTCAGGAGCTGGAATGTGTAGGAGGAGCTGCTTCTCTAAAAACAAACTCTGGGCTTCTCTTTTTCTCCCCCTTTGCTCTAAGAACCAGTCTTAAAGCTACAGAACACAGTATCTAACACAGACAGAACAGACGATTTGGGGATAGAAGCATCATACAGTCACCCTAGGACAGTGTGGTTCCCACCTAATTTGATAATTTGAACTGTGTTGATTTTCTAAGGAGCTCGTGTTAATTGCTGTGTTTCTTACCTCATAGATGTTATACTAGTCAACTAGAATCCAGCCAAAAATACCCAGATCATTGGACTTACTGAATTTCCCAAATAGAGCAGGCCTTGATCCTACAAAGCTTCCTGATTTCTGACATCCTTATGAGAAGTGCAATCAATCAGTACCACATGAGCTAAGTAGGACCTGAGAGCAGCCAGTGCTTGGTCTGGTAATTCAGCTGTTCAATCTCCTCTTGTCTCCAAGAGAAAGGGTGAAAAGATTAAGGCAATGACTAAAAAAATTAATAAGTGCTGAGACACATTTTCACAAATACTCCACTCTTATAGAACAGAAACTACATGGGAAGAAAACAATCTTCTTACTTAATGACAGAAAAGAACAAGCTTATGAGGAGATAAAAACTTCTATTCCTCTCCACCAAGTGAAGAGACACAGTTTTCATTTGCTATTTCTCTGCTATGGAATGGTTCTGTATATTTTTACTCCTTTGGATCAGACTTTGTGCCTACAATTTCTCTGATAACATGATGTAAAATGAAGAAGTTTTGTCTTATTTCCTCCAGACTAGTGGAGATAAATGAATGGTCAAAAAATTAATAAATAGGTTTTAATTTGCATCTTTATTAAAAAAAGAAATCTGGCCTTAAGTTTCTGTACATTTGTGCATTAAAATAGCTAAAGAGATAATAATTAAATGCATTCTGCATAAAACAATTGTACTTACAAACCTGAAATGAAAATGAACTTTGTCATCTTGCCCATATTGAACTTTGGTTTGATATTGTCTTCCTCTAGTGGCTATCTGAACACTCAATCATATTACTTTCATGGGAGCTATACAAATCCTGATTAATTCTTTAGGGTTTGGAGCTATTATAGTCAAATCTTGATGAACATTTTCTGTCAACAAAAATCCAATTAAAAAAAAGAAAAATATGTATTAGTTGTCTACATAAATACAAACAATAAATTATGCCTAAAAAGGAGATTTATGCTATTATTTGATATTGAAAAATTCCCCTGAATTTCCATTTCCTTGTTTTCAACTATATCAGGACTAATTCTACTCTTGTCACCAGCTGATGCCATGAAACTGCACACAGGCAAAAGAGAAACTGGGAAGGCCTGGGAATTTCATAATTCCCTGAATGCCAACTGTCCTGACATTTCCATCTGGTAGAACAGTGCACCTTTCTGAGTACATGGATTTACACTCTTGTCTGGTAATGCCATTCTTAGATTATTTTTGTCTAATCTTTGCCAAGATTTACACTTGGCAGAGTGTAATTGAATATTTATACACATGAAAAATAAACTACAACCATCACTTGCCCTTTTAACATTTTTAGAACATTATGGCATGATGTCTGCTATATTCACCAAATACATAAGCAATCTGTTAGTAACAGAGCACTGTAGATGAGATTGGTAAAGATTAGGGAAGGAAATTGCCATTTTTGTGTGTTCCAGACTTAACATAACCATCCTTAGTGTAGAATATATTGATTGAAAGATTCTGACATTTCACTTTGTATTATAGCAGCTGTCCCCTGTTTCCTAAATGACAGTCAATAAACATGACCAGTGCCCTCCAGACATTTACAGGCTTCAAAGTTTCTAATGGCTCATTATACATTCCCCACATACTGTGTTTGCTGTGGGATCTCTGAAATGTAAGACATGGCATTACATCAGTCACTTAGAAAATCCTGTTATGACTCCATGCCAGTAAGAATATTGCTAAATCCCCAGTAAGAATATCACTATTCATTCCCTGAGTTTCAGCACTCACATCTAGAGGTGCCTTCATCCTGCTTGAGTGGGAGATACACAGCCCACCAGGGTAAAGTTTATCTACATCATTGGACTGATGGGAAGCCTTGTAAAGTTAAGTCTGCACATTGAATTGACATCGTTCAGTGGAAGGTGTCCTAAACCCACAAATGTTAATCCTATTATTCCATCAATATTACACAGGATCTTTTTAGCTGAAGTCTAAAACCCTTTTACCAAATAGGTTTCTGTATCCTCCATTTAAAATTTCTACTTAAAAATCTAGGAAATAATTTTCTTGTTTACTAATACACATCTCCTTTTTCTAAATGTCTACTGGTCGCTTCTCATGTCACCATGGCAGAATCCAGAAGTGTCACAAGAAATGGATATACTGAATCATTCTGGATGTTTAAAATGTAATTTACATGCTTTCCCCCACTGATAAAAAGATTTTCTAAGTACTCAAGGTATGTATCTCTGGCATCACAAAGCAAGAAGTAATGGGTGCTCATGAAGCCCCAGCTGATGTGATGCATAGTCCAGTGGCCACTGCACCTGGAGCTGACAGTTGTCTCTGATCTTTAAATCATTTAGCACTTTTTCCCTGGAGTGATTACTGCAGAACTGAAGATGATTCAGTGTTCCTTTTGATAAATGGTTCTTGAAAGACCAAGACATGCTCTGTCTGGAAGAATTCACAGCCATCTGCTAGGAAGCTAATGTATTCATCTCGCACATACAAATGGCTTTGTGGACGATGTTTCACTGCTTTGCACTAATATTACTTTATTGGCATTGATATCAACCTGCACCACTGCAAAAATGAAGTTATAACATGACCCATGGATTCCATGTAATACCATAAAACCCTCAATTACAGCAGCAGGAAAACATGAGGGAAGAAGGAATTCCTGTAATCTCTGATTTTCCTTCTAATTCCTCCTTTACTTAAATTTGCATTTGTCTCACACTGAAGAAGCCTAAAAGATTATGTTTCTCTCTTTTTTTTGGCTTTCCCCCCTACTTCCCCNTTCCTAATTTCATACATTATTTTGTAACTGAATATGAATAGTTCTCAAATGAGTTAGGAAATCCCTCATGTGTTTTTGTCACTGGCATCGGGATAAATGTTTCCGAGGAATATGAATTATTTTTGATTGCATGTTGGTGATGAATATAGTTTTCTTCAAGCTACAGAGATTGTACTATTCCATCAGTGCGATCTGTCTCTGAGACTTGCCTTCTATGCTCAAGAAAATGTAGGGGGAAAGCTGAGGCTGACACCTCTGAAGTGTCCCCGCAATACTGCTGGGTGTCTTTCACCCCAAGAAAAATCTCATGTGATGCATCTCTTCCCTTACATTAACTGTCCTGAAGTCACAGGCAAGAGCATATTGACCTCAAGGGTGCAACGTGGGATTTGAAATCCAATGTGGAATCAAATTTGTTGTTTCAAGCCTTCATTTAGTCACATAAATTATAAAGTCAACATTTTCAAAGCTGGAGTTGCAGAAATCATGCACACCTATTCTGATGCCTCATCATACCAGATCCTTGCTTTACAGTCACAGCAATTCCACTGAAATCAGGGAACCCACCCTGACTGTGGGATGACGCAGGTGTAATTGCAAATAACTCTACTGTGTGAGACAATGCATTTAACAGTTGTAAACCAATTAACTTACAGTACAAGCCCAATGTTTGGGCTTGTGAGTCCATAAACATCAATGGGCATAACTTTTTTTGCTTCAATCAAGTTAATTTAGACTCAGAGTCAGTGGGGAATTTGGCCTCTCTGGAAATCCAATAGCTATTCCGTCATCTCTCTGCAATTTAGGTAAATACAGTTTAATATCTAATTGGTGTTGTTGACACATCTTCTTGTGGTTCTCATAAATTATACTACCATTTTAATCATCAGTAGTTATGGATAATTTTCCAATTAATTCCCAATAAGCAGGACTGAAGAATTCACAAAATAGCCTTTTGCCCCTCGCTAATTTCTTATTGTATTCAGGTGTTCAATAAAGAGCTAGGTCTTGTTTTCCATAGATGTCCTTCTAACAGCTTTACTCATATATCAATAAAATCTGTTTCCAAGCATAATATTCTCTTGGCATAATCATCTGTTCATTCAGAATTACCATCTGTGCCTTGCTGGAGACTTCATTCTTTTATGAAACTGGCAGTGATGACAAAGTTCATTTGAATTCCCAGGACATGCAACCATCAAACAGTTTGAAAATCTCTTTTCCAAGCCAGTTTTCCACACTGATAGAACTTTAAGAACAGACAATTCATGATTTTTTGTTGTTCATGTTGTTGTTCCATGTTTTGCAGAACACTGTCCACCATCCTTCCCCACCTCCCACCATCATTTTCTCTATCAACTTCTAAGCTAAGGCTTGATGGATGGGACTCCCTGTGAAGGCCATCAGCACTTGTTTTTTAATCAGCAGTACAGATTGCTGTTGACTTAAATGAAGCATATTTCCCACCCAGGGACTGAGCACATTGCCTTCAAGCAGATCATATTTTAAAACAATCCTACAAAAAGATAATATATCATACGAGGCATGAGAAAGAAAAAAACCCACAAACAAATATCTTTTGAATGCTAAGGTAAATATCTTTTCCTTATCATATTTATGAGAGGGAAAGGTTCCTTTTTGCTTCCTTCTTATACTTTACAAGCACTGAATTCACTGCTAGAGTCCTGTAGCTTTTGAACCTAGCAGCTAGGAGATCAAAAAAGCTGATCATTTCTTGCTGTTTATGCTTTCCACTAGATATTTTCAAATTTTCCAAGTTTCAGTCACACAATTCTGTAGTAGGTGACATGGTAATTTACTTTTCTGCTCATTTTAAAGGTCTTTTTTTACAAGGAAGATAAATGTGTGGTTTTGGTTCTTGGTACTGTGCAGGACTTTGAATCACAAATGCAAGAATTAAAATCCCTGATACCTCACTAGGAAATATAATGGATTGAAGATACCTAGTTCCTTGAGTTATGTCTGAATCACATCTCCCTTTTTGTAGAGCTTTCAGTAACTGATTTGTGCAAGGTTATCATATCCTGTTCCCTGCACATTCTGTTGGCAGGAAACCTGACTTGGAACATGAACATTGAGTTTTTGAAGTGCCCAAATGGTCCTTCTCAATGTGGAACCCTTTAGGCCAGCAGAAGTAGCCTAGAATCTGGAACTGGCCTCAGTCCCCCTCTTAGTGGGGTCTATTTCTCTACAGTGATTACAATTCCTGCTGTTTTGCTCAGAAGGACCTGAATTCCAGGTCACCACAATGGAGTGGTTCCCTGTGTAACAAAACTTGCGGAAGGGTCTCTGGCCTGAAGAAATAGGAAAAAAGGTGGGTCAAGTCCATACTGTGAAGTTGAACTGGAAGTTCAGTTTCACTGGGCACATGCCAGGGTGTTCACTGTTGTCATTCACCAGAAATTTCCTTCCATCCTGTGCCCCTTTGGCTGTGTGAAGCATCCTCAGAAAGCTGTATTTCTTGGTCATGTGATTCAAAATCCAGAAAACAACTGCATGAGGAGAGACATGATCTGGACATTTCAATTTGGCTCATATGTAAAATAGTTTTGTAGAAATACCTGGAATAAAACTGAATCACAAGCTGGTGTGCGGTGTGCAATGTGTAATGTCAAGGAGAGACGAGCCAGCCACTGCATCCCTGGTGCCACAAAACAGAGTTCTGTGCAGGGGACTTCTGTGTGCTGAAGGGATTATTTACTACTATCTTGAGGAACAATCTTTTCCTTACCTGAAATTGAACATTTTTTCCAGAAAAATTAAGATGTTTCAAACCGTTAATAAGTAAATTATTAAAAATAATGTAAGTATAAATTAAACTTCAGTCTTTTCAGGATGTTCCAAAAAGGTAACAGAGCTCCTGCCTTCCATTAGCACACATGGGGGTTTTCTGTAGCACTGTCACCTTCTTCAGGTCTGAGGAGGCAGCCAGTACCACCAGGGTGTTGTGAGGGCTGGCTGCTCTCCAGGTAAGCCAGGAGGGAGTGCAGAGAGGAAACAGAGCTGGCAGACCCCCAGAGCTCAGCCAGAAAGGGCTGGGGTGCTGAGCAGCACGTCAGGGTCCTAAGACAGTGACCAGCCCAGTGACTGCCCAGCCAGTCTGCAGGGCTCAGACAGCACCCAGGCCAAGCCACAGAGCCCCACCAGTGAGGATGGATCAGAACAGGAACAAGAAGCAAGTCCAAGCTCCTGCTGCCAGTGAGGGAGCTGGCCTTGGGCTCAGGATCCACACCTTCACCCTCCAGCTGCATCCCTGGGAGGCCAATGCACTCAGGGCACTGGCAAGGTCTGAGGTAAATAGATGCTGCAAGTTTTAAATAAAAACCTTTATAATAACCAGCCAAAATAGCTGAAGTGTGGTTAGAAAGAAATATGTTAAGGTAGGCAGTACTACAAGTTTTTTATTGATTCTCTCTCTGTCTCTAAATGCTGGTGATTAATTTACACCCTGGAGCGTGACTTTTACCACAGTCATTAGTGGGAACATAGAAGATACTGAACTCTTAGCAAAGCCAGTGATATAACCTGTGCTATTTGGCATTATTATGAGGGGGGAAAAAAGTGTGATAATTGTGAAATGCCCAGTTTAATGGCTTCTGTGATATCAGTAAAGAGTTCCGTAGTTTTTCTAACACTACAGGAGGGTTTTGTTTTTTTATCCCTGAAACCTCATCTCCCTGTTATGCTGTACAGATCAGTTTACTCATTTCCTAGCTATTCATTCTCTTCTAGCTATGGATTTAGGGGAATCATAAATATGCATTTCCAAGCTCTACCAAGGCAAAGAGAGGGTTATGCTTCTGTAAGCTAGATTTCTTGCAACAAAAACTGACACAAAAGCTCCCAGGCTTCATTAGGCCTCTGGTTTATCTAATGCAGTATCTTGTTCACTACTCACAGAACTCAAATAACAGCATGTTCCTGAATTTTAAACCTATGCATCATAGTGTTCTGCAAATTCACTTTGTATAGCATAAATAGCCCAAAGTGATCTCAATAGCTTGGAAAAATCTGGTCCATCTTCTGGTCTTGCATAGCTTTGAGTTTCTACTGGTGCACTTGCCAATTGACATCATAAGAGACTGAAAAACACTTCAGAATTTTACTGCATTTTTCACCTGTAGCTTTGTGCTAAAGCCTGTGAAGTTTGGAATGTTTCTGGATCCATGCCCACAGCTCACAATGGCTAGTCAAAGATTTTGTAAGGCCTCCTGACTTGACTTTACAAAATACACTCCAAAAGCAGATCAAGATTTCCCAGTAATATAGACAGAACTGTATTGTCATCTGAGAACAATATCCAGTCAAACACTTAGTATGAAAGAAAAGGAAGCAGGTAGGGGCAATGTTCTGCTGTGCTGAAAGGAATGCATAACTTGAACACCCCAAGATGGTATTTCAGGTTAAGAACCTTTTTCAGTAGATACATTAACTTTTGCATTTATTACTTCACCATGTACCCTGAACAGAGGGAAATTAAACTGTAAGCTCCAAAACTAACAGAGGATTTTCAAAAACATCTCAGGAAAGGATCAGGTAGAACAAGTGATAACTTGTCTTGCAGCTCTCTTACAGCTAAAATGAGGCTTACAGATAAAATGAGGCTTTAGTGTGTCCAGTGTGATAGAATTGTCCTTGACACCTTAACTTTTGGGGGTTTTTTGGTTTTGTTTTTTTGTTTTGTTTTTTTTTTTTTAGTTTTTTAGTTTTTGTTGTTGTTGTAGCAAAGCAGCTTTGCAGGTACTGAGCAAATGGAGCCTTTACTAATGTAATTGGTCTCTTTAGGTTCATACTTGATGCAGCTCTTAGGCTTGTCTCCAGATCTGAGGCATTAGGGAGACTGAGATGAATTAGCTCTTCCATCATAGACGGCTCCCCTTCAAAATAAGTTGCATCAGACTCTGCAAAAGCCAGAATTACTTGTTTTGCTCAGGAAAATTTGTACAAACATTTGTCAACTAAATAGACCTTACCACAATAAATCCACAGTATATGGAGCCATCCCTTCTTTTAGTATAGGAATTATCTCAGCCAAGATTGTCCACAGAAGATACTCTTGATACGTAACACTTGATGTTGTTCTTAAGAAAAGGAAAAAGAGAAAGTAGCAATAACATCTTTCTATCAGATTCCTTCTGGTATACAAGAACACACATAGGTTACAAAATCTGCAGTCACACAGTGATTGTGTTACTTTTCTTATTGCTGACAGTGCATTTGAATTCTGAGTTTATAGCTGGTGATAATTCAATATACTGGCAAGTTGACTGGTATTTTATACCACATAGTTTTGGTGAAGGAAATGCCCAAAATGTCACCTTGACATGTCACTTGTGAAGTTTCATGAAAGCTGAAAAAAGACAGGAACTTGCTTTTCATGTAGTGACCTAGTAACTTTAGAGATCTCTTTTTTTTTTAATGTAGTGCAAACCAGTATGTTAAATACATAATTAAGTTAACATGAAATGAAGACTTTTTCTTGTGCTTACAGAGGACACATAGTCCTGACCGCCATTGCTGTGATCTGAACACTGCACAGCCAAATGCAAACAGGCACACAAAGTAGTCACATTAGAGAAAGAATGTCAGCATAACCAGCTGTTTGTTTGTTTCTGCTTGCACCAATCTGTCAGCAATGCTGGAGCCAATGCATTGTACCAGATTATTCACACCTAATTCAATTCCTTTATTCCACAGACCTTTGTTTCGTAAAATGTTCTTTTAATTTGGAAGCAGAGGGAATGCCTTACACTTCCTCATCCCTGCAACAAGTTATCTACATTTATGCACATACTGCACACACATATATAGATACATATAAACACAGGAACAAATTAAGAGCTTTGTTTTGGGTTTTTTTCTTTCTTCATCACTTGAGCATCAGGAAGGGTGACATTGCCTAAGTAAATTTTATTCACAGCAAGTGATATAATTATGTGATGACACAGTTATCAGCTACTAGGTGGATTGTGCATTGTTGACACCTGTTTATTCTTATGTGTATTATTTTTGACAGCTTGAAAAGAAAATTATATTTGACATTTTTGGGTCTAATAATAGCTCATTTCCCTATATGAGGAGAGGATAAGAAGTCTCACTATATTGTCATACTTGAAGCATGAAATTACTTATTTTTAAGACCCAAATTATAAATTTCTAAAACTAATAAAAGAAAAAAATATCCTGGAACTTTAATTGCAATGAATGAAAATCTGTACCAGTGAAGTAACTGACACTCTGCACTCAAAAAATCAAGCAAATATGAATATTTGTTTTTTCTCTTTCTAACCTGATGAACTTGGTATAATTTCAGCAAGATTTGTTTAGATTAATGAAGTCTAGTGGAGACATCTGACTGGGAAGCACTTCATGTGCATATTGATTAATATGCTCGTGTGTGTTTTCTGTATGTGCAGATGTATCACAAATCTGATTCCACGTACTCAGAGCCATATGTTACAGCACTTCAAAAATTAATATATTTTACATTGTGATTTTACAGGCTTGCTTGTTATTTAACCATCCTCCAAATAACTCCTCCAAATTATTGGTATCATTGCATAAGCTAACTGGAGGATTTCTTTACCAAGCTGCTGAACATCACCTTGCACTGCCATTGCTTATCACCCAGCCACATCTGATTGGTATCATTTCTCTGTCCTTCGCTAACCAGATTTTTGATTCTCAAAGCAATTCTTTCACTGTGAGGATGGATGCAGTAATTTTTAAGAGGGTGAAAAATCCTTTTTTTATATGTACAAGGAATAACCTCCCCACACATTTCATTTTGATCTTTGCTTAACTCCCCAGCTGCCTGGGGAAAGCAGGACAAGACATTTGGTCCAGTTGTAAGACAGAGCTCAGGAAGGGCAGGGGCACGGACGTGCTTTCTCTCTCCCTGCAGAGTTCCTCACTCCTCTCTCCACCTGAGTTTCTGAGTCACATCTGAAAGACAAAGAGTGCCCATTGACTATATGGAAATCAATATCATGCAAGATGGCACTTGATTAGTTTCTAAATTAAGATGAATTAGGGCTTTCTGTCTGTTTTGAAGGGACAGTCCCAGCTGACAAGACATGGTTTGTGGTGAGCCTTGCTGCAGGAGCCTACCAGGGAGAATGGGGAGATCCTCAAAATCCATGGATAAAAATTTAAGTTTTCACACTCCCCCATCATAATTCATGCACAGAAGATGAGAACATGAATAGTACATAAGTAGCTGATAACTACTATTGAAGAACATTCATAAGCTCAGTTAGTTACAGGCAGTTTAGGAGAAATTATGCCTAACTTTTCTTGCAGGTGAGAATTTCTGCCTCTGACCCCATGTATGAGCTCACCCAAGAAGGGTCTTTGATTTTGAATCATTGGTAGGGTTTTAAGAATTAGGCACACTCCCTTCCATGGTTACAAGTGTGCTTTTCTAGGAAGTTAATTCATGACTGGGCCTGTGGAAACCTAGCTTCTGTTTAACAAGCACTTAGGACACTTCACACATGGCACCTTGGTACTACTATGCCAGAAGTAATTAACATTTACTATAATGTGTATATTTGTTGTATTTTTTCATGTATTAATGATGATGTGCTCAGAGAGAATACATATATTAACATTGCAATATTTAGACAGTGTAAATTTTTGTTTGCGCTCTTCTACAACTACATTTTATTCTTATCAATATAGCATTCAAAATTTTTTTGCATGACACAGCATCTTTCTGAAGCTGCAGTTTAGAAAAAATCCCGTTTGAAATTTTGCTGGCGTATGAAAACCCACTGTCTATGGAGAAATTGGAGGCATTTCAAATGACTGATATACAACAGCAGTGGCAGATTTGCAGTGATCTGAGCAAACTAACATTAAGTACGAGTCTTAAACAAACTACACCAGGAAAAAGAAGTTTTCTGTTTCTAGGAGTTAGACTCTCATGGATATTACCCTCTAAATCATAAAACCAGGAAGACCTTTTAGAATGGATTTTCCAAAAAGTCTTTTTTTTTGCATTCAGTATAAATTGACATAAAATCTCACTATGAGTCCTACAGTGCATTAGGGAAGTGTATTGTAATTACTGCATCATACTGGCACTGTGAGAAACTGAGACAATCAAAGATCAAGATTATAAAAACTTCCCCAGACTTAGAGCTGTATCCCAGATGTTTGCCAGGTCAGTATGGGTAGCAGAAAAGCAGCTGCAGAATAAAATCAAACCTTCTCATGTGACTGTAGAGGCAGTTCCCTGAATCTAAACATGTGTATCACATTGTAAGAACTCTGCCTGAGATTGTGTACATTTACCATGACAATTCAAAACTTGTCTTTGTGGCTATGAAAGCCTAATTCTTTCTTACTTGGTATAAGAAGGAGAATCTGACCCTGTAACAGCCCATAAAACTGTTGTGAGAACAAATGGGGAGAAAAAGTCAGTCACATGGGCAGTGAACTGCCACTGAATTCTTTGCAGTATCTACTCTGAAATATGATATCAGCTAAAGCTGCACAATGTCTCTCAAGTGTAACTTTTGAGGGTATGTAGTATTTTTGAGGGTTCTTATTTACTGTTTTGTGTTTGTGTGGCAAGGTTTAAACAAGTGGGAATTACAGGGTTGGCTTCTGAGAGAAGCTACTAGAAGCTTCCCCCATGTCCAACAGATCCAAGACAGATGTGCCACTGGCCAAGGCTAAGCCCATCATCAATGGTGGTAGTGTCTCTGGAGTCATGTATTTAAAAAGGTGAAAAATTACACCTGTGCATCTGACTGCAACCAGAGAGGAGTTCAGACTATGTGAGAGAAACAGCTCTGCAGACTTCAAGGTCAGTGAAGAAGTAGGGGAAGAGGTGCTCCAGGTGCTGGAGCAGAGATTCCTGTACCTTGTAGTGAAGACAGTGGTGAGGCTGTCCCTGCCCCCTGCAGCCCATGGAGGTTCATGGTGGAGATGAACACCCAGAGGAGGTTGTCACCCCACCAGAAGCCCAAGCTGCAGCTGTCTTCTGGCAAGGTCTGTGGATCTTTAAAAAGAGGAGCCCACAGTGGAGCAGGTTTGCTGGAAGGACTCGTGATGCTGTGTGGGACCCACACTGCAGCAATGTGTTCCTGAAGAGCTGCACTCCATAGAAGGGACCCACACTGCTGCAGCACAGAACTGTAACTCTGGGAAGGACTCACACTGGATAAGTTTATGGAGGACTGTCTCCTAGAGCAGTGTGAGAAGTCCTCCCTGAAGGAAAAGGTAGTCTCCACACCCCATCCCCCTGTACCACAGGGGAGGAGAAGGTAGTAGAGAAAATCAGGAATAAAGTTAGGCCCAGGAAGAAGGTGGGGAGAGGGGTAAAACATTTTTAAGATTTGGGGGTTTTCTACATTATCGTACTATGGTTTTTTCTCCAAGTGTGTTTTGCTCATGATGGCAACTGCTGAATGAACTCTCCCTGTTGTTACCTCAACCCACAAGCCTTTTATTTATCTTTTTGTCTTCTGTCAAGTTGAGGAGTGATAGGGTGGCTTTGGTGGGCATCTGGCATCCCATCCGAGTCAACCACCCATCACACGTAGCAAATTCTACTAAAGTTACTACACTGACAGAAATACTGATTATACACCAGCTGGTTTTATACATTTTATATTTGAATTTATGCACATGGTATCCTCTTCACCGTTGTGCAAATATTTATATGCTTAGGAGTGCAAAAACCCTTAATAACTTTTCAAATAAGATAAGTTCTTTAAAAAAACTGGAGATGAAATGATGAAATAAAGATATCTGGGACTCATCATTGCTATCCATCATTATTGTCATCTGCACAGCTAGACCAATACTTTTGAAAGCTGCTTATTTTCAAGGACTTACATAAGTGAAATGAGCAGGGGTTTACAGCATGCTTTATCCCTCTTGGAAGAATTTTTCTATGTTCTAGCACTGTAAACTTGTAATCTCCCATCTATCTATCTATCTATCTATCTATCTATCTATCTATCTATCTATCTATCTTCTTCTGGCTATGCAGTGCATTATGTGCATATTTTGATATTTCCTTTAGATTTCTGGTACCTTAATTTATTGTCATGTCCATTTAATTTGGTTCTCTGTTTAATTCCTTCCCTTCCTACAGGTGGTGAGACAGAATATTTTGCTTTTGACAGACTACCTCCTCAGTGACAGAATATCAATGCTGGAGAAGTTGTTAGGTTTGGATTTTTAAATTTGTGCTAAAGAGACTGATGTGCAGAACAACTGTGGATGCATTCTAAATAGATCCTACTTTCATTTTGCTTCTACCTTAATCGGTATCAACTTTGTGACTGTGTAGGAGTTCAGAATCAGTTTTGCAAGATTAAATTTTCATTGCTTGCATTTCATTTTCTTGAATATATCTTGGTCCCCAGGCTGTATTTGATGCCACAGATCTTGTTTTCTTTCAATTATCTGATCTTTTAGTTTGTTCAGGACCTTATTTTGACAGCCTCATTTAAAATGAACAGTCCTTTACTCCATTATTCCTCACTCACATTGAAATCAATTGGCATCTTTTAGGTCATCTTTAGTGCAAAGATATAAAAAATTTGTTTTCCCATTTCTGCAGGAAAGTAATAGTTTCTGCTGGTTTTTATTAAATTATGCATTTCAGGTTACCTATTTGCCTATATATTGTAGCTATTGAACTGTATCCAGGTGTTGTTCCCATTGAATAGCTTTCCACTCTGGAGTCCACTGATTCTCAAGAGCAGTCATGAGTACCATTTTCCCTGAGACAGGTTTTATACAAGATAGTGATATCTGTTTCCTTTTCAAAAATTTATTTCTTCTCTCTTTTTGTCTGTTTTATCTTCATACTCATTTGCTTCTTGATTTCCCCCTTGTTTTAATTTAATTTATTCTCTACTGTGTTCAGCTAGTTGTGTGAGTTAACTTTTGAGAGTGAAACCCTGGTTTATCTCACTGAATTTTAAAAATCTGAGGTTCCCAATTTAGGAATTTATGATAAATTAAGAAAAACCTTCAGTGATTCAGGCTTTCTAAAATTTCAGCAGTCCCTTGAACATGATTATTCCTCTGTACTTACTATAAAACTCCTGAAATAGGGACTTCAGTTATTGAGGTTGTAGGTGGAGTGAATCTAAATGCTATTTCAAGCTTTCATGCATCAGATGAATGACTGTGCTGCTGAAGAAGTCAATTGATAATCATGTTTCTAATCTGGGTTTGCCTGACTTTAACTTCCAGCATCTGCATCTTGTTGCTTCATCGGTAAAATGGAATGGGATTGTAAAGCAAATTATCCAGACTCCAAATAAACTTAGAATCTGTCATGAAAACCTCTTTTATTTTCCTACTATTCCTTGTGCAGTGCTGACAGTTTAACAGAAAGCAGCCTTTCAGCAGTGCCATGTGCTGCAGGAATGCACAAAGGTACCCTCTGTGTCTCAGCTCTTCCATCTTCATGTGTCCAACAGTTGCATTGGGTCTCTCAGGCATTGGGGCATAGATCCTTCTGATCTTTTTATCTCAAATACCACATCTTCTCATAGATAAGATAATGCCCAGTTGTTGCTCATGAATGCCTGATTCATGCTTGGCTGTTCTCACTTGTGTGCTGTTGGCATGGGTGCCCCTGGGTAATGGGGTCATAGAGCTCTGCAGAGCTGTCCCCCCTCTGCAGAATTCTTTCAAATTATTACTCTTTTACATTTCTGTTCTGCTCCATTTTAGGAAAACTAAATATTTGAATCCCAAATTATGCCTTGATTCTGTTTGGGCAAATTATTTCTATGGAAGTGAGCCCTAAGAAATAAATCTTCAATGGCAGTCAATGCCTCACCTTTAGGCAGCCATTCTCCAGAAATTCTAGTTGAGTTTAGTAGCAATGGAAGAACTGATACAAAGAACAGTGTACATTATGTGAGAATAATGTAATTATTCTCTAATTATGTAATTATAGTAATCATAATATTAGAATAAATAAAATGACACACTGTTGTGTTCCAGGACAAACTAATGCACATACATTTCTGATTTCAGTATTGCTCTATATCCCTGTTTACAGAAACAGAAAATCTGTCTAATGTTCAAGTCATTTTTTTTTCTTTATAAATTATGCTGATCCAAATGTCACTTTCTTGCTACAGGGCTCTGATGCAGCTGGTGCTGTCTCACTTACACCAGTAAGTCTTTTCCCTGTACATTTTTGTCATCTGAAAACCATATGTACTTTTTAAACAATATATTTATATCCTTTAAGTGATTCATTGAACCAGCATACTTTTGTTCCCTGTTTTTCTGCTAAATTCAAATTAACTTTTGCTGCAGTGCAGAAATGAAAAACAAGTGCATCGTATAATCCATTGTTTATACATAGAATCAATGCATCTAATAGAGATGTAAGCTCTGTATGGCATGTGAACTTTCTGTCTACTTTGTTCACTATTACAGAATATTAGAATTGAAGACACTGGCTTCTAACAGGCTAACAGTATCATGGGATTCCTTCATCGTTTTCATTTCTGCAGGTAGACATCTATTATATTACAGCTTACCACAGTTGGTAGATTTTTAGTTTTCTCTACAGGTGAAGCAGGGTAGATATAGAAAGGTACCCACCCAGTAACCTCCAAAAATCTTGTCTTTATTACAGAGTGCATAGTAAATGTGCAGTATTTTTGTTAATAACTTTCAGCAGTGTAAGTTCCCTGAAGCTGTCATCTCACATCAGCACCAGAACAAATGTGGGTACTGACCATAGCCTAGCTGCTCCCCTTTGCAGCTGACAGCCCAGGGTTCAGCTGTCCGGGAGCAAGACTCTCTTTGGTGAAGCTCAGTTTGGTACCTTTAAACTGGTGTTTCAGAGGAAGAAAATATTCTTGAGCTGAAAGTGAATTCATAGGCTAAAGACATGCAACAGAAGGAAATAAAAAGACACAGGGGCTTATTGAGCTGGTATTAAAGCCAGAAACTCAGGAAAAAGCAGAGTGAAGGAATGGTATAACAACATGAAGGGGAAAAAAAAACAGAGTCAGAGGTTTAGCTCAGGTTTGCAAGATGATCAGTTTCCAATGAGTGAAGGAAGCCAACACTTCCTTGCTGACCACTCCACCATCAGTCACCAACAATCATTTCTCAAATGCCTTTGTTTGGGTCTTGAAGAAATTGATGCTTAGCCTTATATCATTTTAGTCTTCCTTCCTACTGTGTAAATAACTGCTGTATACCCATAAATAGTTCATGAACTTGCTTTCAGAAGGTCTACATGTAGTCGAAGACACCCAAACCAAATTGTGCAGGTATTATGCCTGTTTTAAAGGTAGGAAACCACAGATGTCATAGCCCTATCACTGTTGTGTTGCACAGACACATGTACAGATACTGGTCTTCACAGATTATTTCTCATTAGTAATTCAGCAATGTGAATTCTTTTACACTGGTAGAAATAAAATGAGGTAAGGAAAAGCAGTGATCCAGATGTCATTTAGATGCATCTATTCCATCTATTCCTACCTGTTTCCTCTAAGACCCTTGAATGGGTTTCAATAGTACCAGGCTCTGGGAAGATTAAAAAAAAAAAATCATGTTAGAGAGGAAAGAATTTTTTAACATAGCTTTCCCAGTGGGATACTTTGTATGTGTGATTGACAAATTCCAAAGGATTATTATTGTCATCTCTACTGCTAACAAATGTAGAATTTGTGTGTGTTTGTGTGTGTATATGTGTGTGCACACAGAAAGGTAAAGGTAGCTGTGCTAGAAATCCTCACCTTGCTTCAGTCATTTGCCACCCACATAATATATTCCTATGCACACTGAAGCATATTACAATTTCCAGTGGGAAAAGGAAGTCTTTCAAATGAACACTAACAGCCAAATGCTACGATAATCTCTTGTCTTCTCTTTGTAATTGTAATGTAATTGACATCCTACATTATACTGCCATTTCAAAGAAACAAGGAGCCCTATTCAGCAGCTGTGCAATCACTCTCCAATTACCACTCCCATTTAGTCTACACACATACTCCTGGTGGCCCAGGTTTTAGGTTTCACTTCTGTATTAGAATAAAACAGATTCATTTTAAAGGTCAGTAATTATGCAGTGAAAGACATTTTTAATGGCAGAAAAATTTTCACATTCATTCCTGGAATTATGAAAGCCAGTGCAGTGCAAACTGTCCTATCAACATAGGAATCTAATAATAGAGCTACTGTCATGATTAGTTTTGGCTTAGATCTAAGCCACTGCTTATAGCAGTTTAATGCATGCAGTATTGCTTAACAGTTTTCTTAATGTAGTTATGGTCAATATATCTGTGAAAATAAAATCTTCAATAGCATTACTTTTGTATCCAAAGTAGTAGGCCAAACTCTTCCACTTCTGTTGTATCTACGTCTTCAGATAATAAGCAGATTTTCCTCTGGGAACTGACAAATTAATTGTTTGCTATTGAGACAGTTTTCCTCCTAAAAATGTGTGTCCTGAAGGAGATCATCATAGGAATAGGAAAGCAAGTTCCTGAGGGAATTATAGTTGTGGAAATTTTAGTTCTGCTTTAGAATACAACCTGGAGAGGGTGGTTCTCATTGATTTGGAGAACAAATAATACAGTCTTGATGACTTGGAGAGCATAACAGAAATTATGACCCCTGCAGGCTGCAAAAGACTGTGAAGACTCCTGTGCAGCACATGTGTCCCAGCTCTCAAGCACATAAAGTTTCCACCAATGCTAGGACAGAGCATGAGGGGTCTAAAAGAAAAAAAGAATAATAAAAATACATAATACAGAATTATTGAGAGACAAATTATAAACTAAGAGGACATGATATACTTAATGAAAGCCACTGCAGGTCTGATTTTTTCTGAAGTAATCTATAGTATTTATTACTACCTCGGAGTTAAAACACAAGGGGAAAAATTCCTTATTTACAATTGGGAATGAAGGGAAAAAAAGGTGGTCCACTTTTTTTTTTTCATTCAAATAGTGGAGAAATGTTCTAATAAAATTATCATTCTGTATGTCCTTCATGTTAAATTCTTGCAATGGTTTTCTCTAGGCAGTTTTCTATATAAGGTAACAGAGAATTTATTAATTATCTTTTACAGGATAGGTTTTTTTATTTATTGGTGCAATTAAATTTATTTTCTCCCCTTCCTTTGTGAAGACACTTTAATAGAAAGGCCCTATTTTCATTTTTCCTGCAGTTCTAACAGAAAACCCTCTCTGGGAACTCAAGCTAGGTAATCTAATGCAATTTCAAAACCTGGCATAAATGGAGGTGAAAATGTGTGGATCAGAAAGAAAAAGCAAATGTTGCTTGAAATGAAATATCTCAGTAACAGAGAGGTAAGGGTTTAGATTTTCTCCAAAATATTAGTATTTCATGTGGCATATAAATTGTATATTCCATATGCCATTTAAGGAGTATAAGGAATTCTCTGACAAATATCATATCTGGGTATCAGCAGCCATGCTGCTTTTGGATTTACTTCACTTGGACAGTGAAAAATTGCCTATTCTGGTATTGTGAAGATACTTTGAGCCTTATTTTTGAACCTCTGTACAAGTAGTCTGTAATTTAGACCTATTTTCTATCATGTTTGCTAGCTGTACACTCAACATGGCTGCCTCTCTGAAGGATCGCAGACTCCAGTTCTGAAGTTAGCTGTCACATGGACTGCACTGTAGAGTGCATGAAATGAGCTGAGTATGGAAACCTAATAACTTTAAGTTATTATTTGTGCCTTAAGCCCACCAACAAAATAATGTATTTGTCTGTTCACGAGACCTTTTCCTTTATAGGTCCAGGATTCCCAGTTATAAAATCATTCATCCATTTATTTTACTTTCAAGTGAAGAAATATGGTTAGTATAATTTCTGACAAATAAGTTAGACTTCTTTAAATATGTCAGTCCTATATACAAGCTTCTTGTATTTGTTGATATGGGGCTCCCCAGTGTTGGGGCTTAACCCCAGCTGTTTACTAAGCCCCACACATTTACTTGCTCAATTTCTCTCCTCTCCCTGGTGGAGAATCAGAGGAGCAGAAGTGAGAAAACTCTTGGGTTGAGATAAGGACAATTTAACAGGTGAAGTACAGCAGTGGAATTCAGTCAGCATGCCCCATGGGCAGGCAGGTGCTCAGCCATCCTCAGGAAAGCAGGGCTGCTCCCTAAGGGTGCCTTGGGAAAACAAATGGCATCATGAGAACATCTCCCCATCCTCCTTCCTTCTTCCCCAGCTTCATGTGCTAAGCATGGCACCATCTGGAGTGGGAGATCCCTTTGGTCAACTGGGGCCAGCTGTCCTAAATCTGCTTTTAGCCTCCTCTCTGGTGGGGAGGGGTGTGAAGCAGGAAAAGCCCTGAAAAACATCCTTGAATTATCAACACTCTCCAACACAAATTCAAAACATAACCCCCATAGCAGCTACTGGTATGGGGTTATGAAATAATGAAAACATACTTGAATTATCAACACTGTTTCCAACACAAAGTCAAAATATAATCCTATACCAGCTGCTGTGGAGAAAATCAACTCTACCCCAGACAAAACCAGCACATACAGTCTCATTACTTTTTTCTCTTATTGTAGCTAAAATAATTTAAATTACATAAGTACTACATTTCCCATAAAATATACTGGATACATGATAGGAATGTATTTATAAAACAACTATGGCTTGGTTTGCATGAAGTATTAAAAATCTCTGCCCATGCTGTTTTATCTCTATTTTTTGAGTATGTTCTGGACAGACCTACATGTCAGAGAAACAGTGATGAAAAGACTGCCATCATATAGAGTCATGATAAGAAAACTGGAAAAACACTTCCTTAATTTAATCCTGTAATGACCTTGATTATATTAATTCTGGATTGGATGTAATTGCTTCTGGAGAGTCATAGTACTATTTCCTTCCTTGTACTGGAAAATCATGTTCCTAGATGAGTCAATGGTGGGTTTGAAGTTTTGCTGCAGAGTTAACTCACATTATCCTAAACCAGGTTACAATAAATGGTTTTTTCATACACGACCCTCAAAAAAAGAAAATAAAAAAGGAGAGAAAGAGATTGAGAGAGAAAAAAAAGAAAATGTGTGTAAAGTACCCACTTATACTGCTGAATTGAACCTAATCTTTGCATTTGTAAGCAGGAAACAAATTTATAACAGTTCTTTGCTTGTTTAGTCTCTGAATTAAGTTCCTGTCACAGAGAAGGACAAAGTGATCACTAAGACACTGTCAGCCACAGTCAGAAAAGGCCAACTCTTTCTTACTGTGATGAAATCTTCCCTCTAGCAAACAAGGGTCACCAGCTAATCCACACACCTCTGTGAAAGGACTCTAGGAAGGTTTGATTTAGCATTTCAGTTTCTCAATTTCTGTACCAAGGTCACAAAATCAAACTTTTTGAATTACAAAGTGGTTCCTCATGTTCATGTTGTCATTCCTTATTAATAACCTGCGTTCAGAGATCAGATCAAAGCAAAGAGTCTTTTTTCAAATTTTGGTAGTCATAACAACACATTAACTTGAAAGTTAGGAACAAGAAAATATTGATGGGTAAAGGTAATAAAAATATTCACCTTTTGTTCAAAATTGCTTTGTCATAGTGAATGGCATTCTTTGTCTTGGGTAGCATCATATAAATATTGATGAGCAAATAATCTTTTAAATTCTTAAGTGTGGTGAAATGTTTCCATTAATTTGAATTAAACATATGTATGTGTTGTACAAGCTTCTTTTTTTTTTTTTTGCCTTCTATGTAATCAGTTATTTTCAAAATTTATGTTGACATATAAAAAAGCTCTACATATTATGATTTTTATGTAGAGAAGTACAATTTAAGAATCAAGACATAATATTGTCTTCTCTATCATTCTTCAATCTGCTAATAGATTTTTTTCTCATAGTATCACCTCTTTTTGAGCTTGAAATATCTGATAAATTTTAATTAAAAATTTTATTTTGACGTCATTCAACTCTGAGTAACAAATTATCCTAGTGACTAACTGAAGGAGCATAATCTTGGAAATTTGCCTATGCAATATACTTTACTTTCTTATAATCAGTTTTGCTTCCTCTGCCTGAAAAGGATCTGCAAGGATGTGATCTTTTTTACTCCAATGACATCTAAAACTAGGTACAATCAGGGACATCTTAGACTTTTTGGAAAATGTCTTCAGGAATCAAAAGAATTAACATGAAAATGTAGCGAATTAAAATAGGATCCATCTGAAATAATGAGTGGTAGGTGTTCAGAGAATGTAACCAATTTGCTCATCTTAAAGTAAAATTGCTGTTACCATGTGGTTTTCTGACTGAATCATTCAACTTCTTTTGTCATACATGCTTTGGCTGATATAATAATATTCCATTTTCACAATGTTCCTCATTAGTAATTTGTTCTCCCATTGTTTCACATAGTGCTATTTCTAAGATGAGCAAACAACTCACTGAGAAAAGATGCCTTTCCTTTTATCAGACCACTGGGAATAAAATCTTGATCACCTGGATCCTGTTACTGTCTCAAAGAGTTTATGGAGCATTGTAACCAAAGAAATTATGTTGCATCATTAANGGTTGGCTTGATGAAAGAAACTCTGATATCCAGTCAGAATGGATGAGAGGGTGAGAATTTGGCTTATAATAAAATTTTCTTTATCTTAAGTGGTCATACATGGCAGCAAAATCCTGATTTCACAGTAGGTCACTAGAAGACATTGACATTCCCATGAGTCATTACAGGGGTAGATGACAAACCTTTAAAATAGGAAAGGAGGTACAATCCAAACTTCCCAAGAGTTGTGCTCGTTCCATTAGGAAGCTCTGCCATCTTGTGTTCAATTAGAAGATAAATCTGATCTCCCCAGAGGACAGGAAGTGTAGGGCTTTGTGAGTTCTCACCTTTTCTAAAATAAGTGCAGGCATAAACTCATTGGCCTGTGACTACAGTGTAAGGGTAAATCCTTAGACTGGCTTTTGTTTCTGAGCATGGGTGGTACATTTAATGTCACACATGAGTTTGTGCTAGTTTATTAAACTCCAGATTGCTTAAACTGGACAAGAGTAATGCCTTTGTGATAGGTAACACAGCTACCCACCTGAGCTTGTCTTCAGATTTAAAGGATTCTGGCACCATTTAGAGAGTTCACTTCTGTAAATTCCCTCTAACAAGTCAGGAGAAGAAGTGCTTTACCTGCTGAAACGTTAGCTGTAAATTGAATCAGTTTACCACTTGTTTGTGCTAAAAAATTGAATCATGTCAGTCATTAATGAATTAGCTGAAAATCCTATTAAGGTACAGACACATACTGTGAGTTACTTCTTCTGGAGCCTGCAGAAACAAAACTTTAAAGTCTTGCTTCTGAAGAATCTCTCAAAAGTCTTTCTAGAGAGGGAAGTTATGCCAAAGCATAGGTTATGTAGCAAAAAACAAGGGATAATATTGACTTTTTAGAGATACAAGGCAGAAGGGTTGTTTTTCCAGAGGTGTTTGTAATGTGTCTGTGAATCATGAATTTGCTGGCTTTGACAGCTTGCCTCCATTTAGCTTATTTGTTTTAGGAAATTACATTTTGTATTAGAAGTTTGAGAGCTGGAAAGCTGCCTGAAGGCTTGAAGAGGACACAGTAGGACCATTGGGAGGTATTTATTTTTAGTGTAAATCGTAATTGCTGTATCATTGTTCCATGTAGCCCTCTGTTTATTGCTATGTCACAAGTTGGCTTTTTAATATGCTTGCAAAAATTGTTGTTTTTGTGACAGTACCTGAAGGTTTTATAAATTTCTAGGTTGACCAAGTTCATTGTTGATTACAGAGTTCAGCAAACAGATGTTGCTCAAGTAAGCAACAGCTTGACTGAGAGATCATACCTACTAATTTTGTGGAGGGGATCAACTAAGTTTTCAGACCTTCATTATCTGGATTATGTTTTAGCTGTACTCTTAGCAAATCAAACTTACTAACCTGAAATTCACTGATAGTCTTCAATGATTGCCATGTATGAGTACATATACTCCTTAGTACCTTGCAAGAGGAGCTCCAGGGATTCCATTCATGCAAATGAATCACCTTCTGTAGATATTGATTAGTTACTTCTTGTGAAGAGATGATGCTCTTCTCCTCTGTTCACTGTTCTGCCCATACTTTTCCAAGGAGGATGTCCTTCACTGCACCCAGAATACTGGACATGGCACATGTGGGAGTGCAGGGTGCTGTGCTCTGTGCATAGGGAGTCCTGCCCTCTCTAAACAATGGTCTTGCAGATTGGAGCCATCGTGGCTCTACTTTAACGTTGATCAACACATAATTCTGTGGCTACTTTTAGTTTCAGAAGCACATAGGTAGCAGTGAGCACCTCTTTTTTCCAAGGCTCAAGGCAGACTACATAATGAAAGCAAGCTAGAGAGTTAATTTTCTGAGGATAAACACATGCTTCTATTAACTATGTTGAATGGAAACCTGAAACTCAGTTTGTTGTTTAGGTTTTACAATTATTAGAGAAACAAACACTATTCAGGTTTTTCTGCTGATGTAAACTAAAATAAAAATGCCACAGGAAAATAATCATGAATGGATAGAAATTTAACTGTAAAGGAATTTAACTTAGGCAACAAATGATGGTGAAACTACTGGGTGCTTGAACATCTGTCTGTGTCTCCAAAGGCTAAGTGGAATAACAGCCTTTTGCAGTTTTTTTACAAACTGGTACATTAATTGATACAAACTGGCCTTTCAGTGTCAAGGAAGTGCATAATGATTTTTTTCTGGTCTCATTTTGAAGCCTGGATTGAAGAAGTGTGACTCATCAGTTTAACAAGCAAGAGATGGATAATGTAATATTTGTAATACCAGTCTCTTACACATTTTTGGCTGTAAAACTAGAGTGCTTTAACCTCTCTAACCCTGTGAGCCATTTTGGCTTTAAGCATAGATCAGGTTGTAGTCTTCAGCGTTTTCTGCCCTGATTATCTGCTCACACTGCTGCTGCCTAGAATGTCTGCATTGCAGGTATTATAATTCACATTTATATTTAAGTTTTCCTGGATATAATGGTTCTGTATCACTGCTCTCTTTGAGAGGATAGGTCTAGATTCTCTGGGAGTCACTGGAGCTTTGAAGCCCTTTTTTGATAAATGGCATTCTACTTTATGCTTTCAAGATGTTATATAATTTTGTCATCAATCAATATGTTTTCAGAGTTTAAGTCTTATCTAACATGTTACACAAAATTCTCATCTTCCAGATCCAGCAGACTGTCACCATGAAACTGAACTTTCCTTTCTTTTGAAAATATTTCATATCTGGATTACTATCCTACCTGAACTAAATTATTCACCTTATTTCTGAATTCCACTTGTGTTTCTGTGCCAGGAAGCAAGATCTAGTAATAATTTCAAATTAAAGGAAACTATTAGTTTTTGGAATTAGTTCCTGGCTCTCATTCTATACTTGTTTGCAAGCCAATATTTTCTAGAAGTGAAACAACAGAATAAAATAGATCAAATGGTTTTATCTGCCCAATGACTGTAAGAGTTTAAAGTATCATTTGTATATCACCAAAAACTGTAAAATAAAGGATGGTCCAATATCGAACCACTGCAAAAATATTAGATTATGAATCTGACACTAAAACATTATACCCGAACACAAAGTACTCTCCTGCTTTCTTTACAATGGCTGAAGAGCTCAGCAATATTTGCAGATTTTCAAGCAGGTGAAAATTACAGCAAAAGGTGCTACTTTAGAGAAGCAAAGGGATGGTGCATGTTATTTATTGGAATACATGTGCAGGGAAATATACTGACGTATGATCAGAATTTAAAAGCTAATTTTAAGATGTTTTCTCTTCCCAGAAGCTCCCATTGGGATATTTCTGGTCAGGCTAATTAAACAGTTGAGTAGATAAGGTAGTAACATCTTGAAAACTTGGTTACTGCTTTCAAAAAAGTATGGAGGTGAGCTTCTGAAAATATGGATCACATGATGAGATTCTTCTGCTCCTTTTATCTAAGCAATCCCAAACAAATAAAAATCATTGATCTCAGTAATCTCTGAGTCAAAAAAGTTCACTTTTAATTTCCAGCTGGGTTGACATTATTCTGAAACACATGACCATGTGCACTTGTTAAAAAAGCAGAAATAGAGACAGAAAAAGGGTCAGTACACTGATCCATTTGAAAGGTTATTAGAGGGATGTGGTTTCCAGAGAAGTGGCCAAGACCAGTTTTTGCTCTTTTGCAGGAAATAAGCTTTTTTAGTTTTAGAGTCTGGGTTCAGCAAGACAACAAAGTTTCATAAAAACATATAGGACAAGAAACATATGATTATGAGAAACAGGCTGTACTCATGCCCTTGTGATTGTTTTTTCTATTGTATTCATTCATCATATACAGCTCTCATGCAAAGCCAATGACAAGCAGTCACTTGTTTTTCATGACTAATGCTAAATCCATAATAATGCACAGGAAAAATTACTGGATATATTTTAATGACGTCACAAATTGAGTTGACCTGGGGCTACAAACATACAGTACCCTGCCCTAAGAAACAATGCAGAGCATTTCCAGACACAGACACCATCTCAAACATCTGCTACCTGGCACTCTGGGATGTTTGTTGGCTTATAGGCTTCTAAGGTTGGAAAAGAGGCCTTCATCCTGACAGTCTGCACAGACTCTAAAATTGCTGGAGCAAAATAATTGATTTCTACAGAGAATACCTCAAAGAAATGTAGTTGGAATGACAACATTTCTCATGCATTTTTAAGGTTTTAGATTTTCTGTTTTGTGGTACAGGGAAGTCAAGGTTTGGCTAAAATTTTGCTTTTGCATTAATGCCATCAAATTGTGTAACTCATTAATCTTTCTTCTGCTTTTATTTAAACTTCCATGTGTAGATGATTTGAGTTTTCTCATAAGGAAAAGTTCTCCTAAGCTGAAACAACTTTGGTCGATAAAGGAAAATGCAAACATTTCTTTCTAAGTTTTTCAACTTGTTCATCAAGTAAAAAGCTCCAGACTAAGTACATACCTCACCAAAGATGCATTTCAGTTTTAAATTATTATATTTTTTGATATTTCCCGGGAAGTAGCCAAATTTACCTAATTTTCAAATGTAAATGCATTTCGGAGACTTTTTATCTTATTGTTTGCTAATGTGAAACCAAATTATATAAAACATACAAATTACTTCAGTGTGCTGTTGACTGAAATATATGAGAAGCCATTCTACACAGACTAAATTTAATCAGAAGTGTGTTACCAATCTACTCCTGTATCTATTACTCTAAGTGTTTCTAGAGCAGGGAATGTGATTTCTCACAGACATTGGAGATTGCTGTTTAATTATTCATCCTGAAATTTAATTTCAATGCTTGTAATCATTTAACTGTTTAAGATGGAATTTGTCACTGAAACAAACCAAGAGGAATTAGAGCAGTATTTTACACTGACTCATTTCAGTTTCAGCATGCTTAATAACTGGCTCATTTCATGCAAAATCTGTGCAGGCTCCTGGAACAAGCTACCCATGATATTGATTATTTTGGTTCACATAGCATAGGTGAATTTCTCCATTTATGAACAGAAATTATTTTTTCCTGAGGGGAACCACCTCTATTTTTCTTATTTTATTATTTATATATCAGAATGTGTCCTGTTCATGAGAAGAGGATAGATCTTTCTTTTCTGCCACTAGTTCCAGCCTACCAGGGATGCTTTGCATTACCCTTGGTCAGTGTGGCCTTGCTAATGCAAACCAAAAGGTTTGTGACTTGAAACACAGGTTTCACAGTAACTTAAGTAAACTTTTTTTTTTTTATGCTCCCAGATACACTTCAAAAATTGATACTTACTACATTGCAGAAAGTTGTTTCTGTATAGTCAGGCTTTTTTCTCCAGCACAGTCAGAGAAGTAGGAGCTAAAGCAGTATGACCTGTCCCTATACTTAAAATGTGTCAGTATGTGGTGTCAGCATAAACTAGTGGCAAATAGCTGTTCTTTAAAGCATCTGTCTTGTCTCTTAAGATGGCTTACTGTAGGCTGGAGCTCTTTTTACAGAGATTTGCTAGGAAGTACGAGAGGTCATGATGGCACAAAGGTTGTGATGCCACTATAGAAGTGCATCCAAACTTTGCTTCCAACAGCACTTGCATTAGCAGATGACTTCTCCATCCTGCATCTGAGGCTGACTGCAGCAAGTAAGGGCTGATATCACTGTAGCTGGCCTGGTCATTGCCATTTCTGTTGTTGTTGACTGAGTTGGTGCAGTGCATCCCATGGCAAGGGAGTGTGAGCCCAAAGCAGGCGTTGCTTTCCCCATGGTGTGCAGAGCATTTGTCCTTCAGAAGTCCCTGACCCCAGGGCCAGTAACCCACAGTGGGGCTTTACACACATGCCCAGCCTGTGAGTAAACAAGGAAGCTGAACTGCCCTGGGCCCGTGTCATGGTATTGGGCACCCTCAGGTACCCCACCCTTCTCTGCAGCTCCCTGATAAGTGCTTGTAAGGCAGTCATTGCCCCACAGGTCTGTTGTGCCCACATGGCTGCAGGGCCCTGCAAACCCCTCAGAGATTTGGTAATAGAGATTCTTGTACGGGGTTATGAGAGGCAAAATCTGAAAGCCAGGGAGCTTCCCAAAAGATGAGAGTCAAAGACATGAATTGTGTATTCTTCCTCTGGCTTTACTTCAGTGACTCTTTGTGAGCCTTTCTTAAGCATACACCAGTAAGAAAGCAATGAATAGTCACCAATTGTTCACAGACCCTTTCTCAGAGCATCTCAGCATTCCCCAGAATGCTGGAGCAGCACATCACTTCTGCAGCCTCTGTGTGCATCATAATTAAGCCAATTTCACAAATTAAAGGTAACTCAAACTTATCTGAAACTTTGTTCAAAGTTATCAGAAATTATCTGATAGATAGATAAAGCTGGTAGAAAGTTGGAAATACATCATAAATTTATTAAACTTCCGAAGTATCTCATTAAAGGAATGTGTGTGAAACTCTCCTCCAAAATTAAAATATCAAGAAGTTTATATATGCCTTGACTTTTGAATAATCACATTTATCTTAAATCTCTTAAATCTTAAATTTCTTAAATGTGGAAATTAATTAAAAGTTAACATTTAGATCTTACCTCTTCCTTTATATAATTCCTATCAGATATGAATTTACTGCCAATTCAAAGTTATCATTCAATTAAAATTGAATACAAAAGCAAGCCTTGTTGGGCCTGCTTAGTCTTGAGAAGAGAAGACAGAGAGGATATATCATTAATGCACATAAATATCTCAAAGGTGGGTCCCAAAAGGATGGTGTCACACTCTGATCTTGGTGTCCAGCAACAGGACACAGAGCAACAGCTGTAAACTACAACATAGGTTTCACCTCTGCATGAAGAAGAAATTTACACTGAGGGTGGTAGAGCACTGGAATAGGCTTCCCAGGGTGGCAGTAGAGTCTCCCTCGCTGAAGACATTCCAAACCCACCTGGACACATTCCTGTGTCACCTGCTCTGGGTGACCCACCTTGGCAGGGGGGTTGGACTGGTTAGTCCCTTCCAACCCTGACTGTATTCTGTGATTCTGTGCTATCTATGATCCTTCTTCTGAACTCACTTGTAATACGTGAAAACATGTGATTATGAGATAAAGAGGCCCTTGCCTTCCAGGATTTTTTCTTTTGAGGCTAATTTCTTCATCTTCCTTTCCTAAATAAAAATTACAATAAGATATCTTTAATTAAGTACTTGAAGAACACCCTCCAGATCTCTAAACAAGAGAGTTAAATGTACTCCTTCATGCAGATATTATGAAAAAATGATTGTACACTTCAACTTTTTTAAAAAAAAACTGGTAGGCCAGAGCTTGAAGTAGGTATGTGCAACCCTGTAGTGTTTCCTACACTGACTGTGGAAAGTACAACAGTATGAGAAAATATTCAATCTTTTTGAAGTCAATTCCTATGCATCTGTTTTGTGAAAGAAATGATGGACCTTTCCATTTAGATTGAGAACATAGTTGCTGAAGTATTCACATCCTGTAACATAAAAACTGCTTTTAGTTTCAGAAGAAATAAACAGAATAACTATATTCATACTATATGCTGAAGCTAAATTTTGCAAAAAACACTAAGTCATTTTACTTTGACACAAATATTTAAGAAAATAATAAAATGCATCTGAAACTACTTGCCATTTTTTCTCACCTTATTTTAGTAGTTGATATTTCATGCTTTATTTCTAAGTTTCCTTGGCAAGCCATTAGGGTTTAACAAAAAACTCATCAAGAATAAACATCAAGAAGAAAGAGAAAAATAACTCTATGTTATTACTTGTCCAATTCATTTGTAAATACCATTCTGTATCTCCTGTTGCTATTCTTATACACAAGGTCATGAATATTCTGTATTTTCAGTGTTGATGTAAAGTTCACTGAGTCATAGATCAATTAGACCAAATGGATTCCTATTGGTAGAAACCAGTGTATCCCAATTTAGAAGCTTATTTGAGAGAATTTGAGATAACAACCTGTCATCTCTTACTTTGAAATAAAATAGTTAGTAGAGAAAGCAAAACAAATTAAAGCTAAGCTGCAAAATTCTGACTGGTTCAAGAGATTGTTCAATTGCATTTGTGTAATTACTTCCTTCTGGATGCACACACACATTTCTTACATAATTATTCTATTTGATTCAGTCCCAATTTATATCACATTGGTTAATTAATTATTTTCAGACTCATTTCATGCTGGAGACTCCCTACTGGAGGCAGAAATCCTTCCTCTGTTTTGGAAACAATTTGATTTTATATTTTGCAGTATCTATAATAGTTGTAAGAATATCATATATAGTTTAGTTACTAAAATAACATGAAAATCAGAAATTTTTGCACTGTCTTGGAAAATGTCTGCTTTTATGTTATTGGTGGTTAGCAGAATTACAGAATGATAGAATGTCTTTGGTTGGAAGAGACCCTAAAGGTTCAGCAGCAGCAGCACTTAGTATTAAACCTCATGAGATTCCCATGGGCTGCTTCTTGATCTTGTCCAAAGTGGATGTTCAGGTTATCACCCACAGGTGTGTCAGCTTGTTGCCTTCTGCAAATTTGCTGAGGGTGCACTCAATCCTTTTGTCTGTGCCATCAATAAAGATATTAAATATCTCTGGTCCCATTGCTGACTCCTGAGGGACACCAGTTGTCACTGATACCCATTGGGACTCAAAGCTGTCGACCACTGCTCTCTGGATGTGAGTGTCCAACCAATTCCTTGTCCATCTAACAGTTCACCCATCAAATCCCTCTTTCTCCTATTTTAAGAGCAGGATGTTGGGGGGATTATGCCAAAGGCTTTACGTAAGTCCAGACAAATGACATCTGCAGCCCTGCTCTTGTCCATTGATGCAGTCACTCCATCACAGAAGGTCACTGGGTCAAGGCTTGCCCTCGGTGAAGCTGCACTGGCTTCACCTCCCTCTTCTCTGTGTGCCTTAGCAGAGCTGCTAGGAGGATCTTTGCCATGATCTTCCCAGAACCAGAGGTGAGGCTGACAGGTCAGTCATTCCCTTTCTACCCTTTTTAAGATGGGTTCAATGTTTCCCTTTTCCCAGTCACCTGGTATAACTGGTGATTAAAATTTCACTGTTTTCACCTAAACAGTGGAAGTTAGAAACAGTTTCCCAGGAGTGCACATCACACTAGGAGCATGAAATTGAATTAATACATTGTCATGTCAGCTTTTAAACAGCTCTGGTTTGCCTTGAATTGGTTTCTTTACAATGTTATACTTAGAATTAAAATTTGCCATTAAATCTTGTGTTAATTTACCTACTTGGTAGTTGTTTGGACAGCAAAGGAACTAGTACTGAAGTAAGTAAAATAACGTGTAAAACCCCCACATTTACTCAATCCTAAAAACAATGTTCATTAAACAGTGTACTTTATCTTTTATAATAAACAAAGAAATATACAGAGACAACATTATTTATTAGAGTGGATGTAAATAGTGCACTTATCAACATATTCAAATGTACAAAATTAGCCTGTGAAACTCACTGCCACAGAATAAATGAAAACAACTTTTGTTAAAAATTTTTAGAGGAATAAATCAATATCCTAACTTAATAATTATAAGACATCAGCTCTCAGCTAAATTCAGTTATGACAGTGATTGTAATACTGTGCCCACTCTCCAAACTCACCTACATAGAGAATATCCTTAAATCCATGAAAAAATTACTTTTCTAGTAATATCTAGAAGATATTTGTCCCTGCACAAAAAATTCTAGAGGTTTATCTCTGAAGTAGCTGACAATGACTGCTGTCAAGTTAAATAAATGTTTAGATCACTTGATATAGCAAATTCTTCACTGGCAAAGTAGCTGTCTGTCAGAATAGTTATACTTCTTCATTTGTTCTTTCATATTACACATAATGAAAGTAAATTACAGAGATAAATACAAACTTTTTAATGATACAGCCTAGCATACAAGCCATATAGATCACAATACCCTCAGCCATCTAAGCAGATGATATCTATGCAGCTCTTTGAGCACAGGCACACAGTGGAACTTGAATTACTGCTTGGTTAGTGATGTACTTGGGCACAAATCTGTGCTCAGGGTCAAGAGCCTGAAGAAGCAGGAGTCCCACTGAGCTTAGCCTCAGATGCCCTTTATGCTGTATGATAATATCATGCAAGTAACTTCAGGCAAACAAGTAAGCCAGGAGCTTCTTCTCACAAAATTTATTAACTTGTGCAGGAAGGAATGGCTGCTGGGACAGAAATACAGCAAAGGAAATGTACAGGGTATGCACAGACCACACTGATCAATGAACAAGCGTTGGGACCACCTGTGAAGAACATACAGAAATAAACAGAACCAGTGCAACCTGCAAGTGCTTTTAATAAAATCTTCATGACCCTAAATGCCAGCAATAAAGAAATTCTAGTGAAATTATATATAATGAATGGTCTTAAGATAATAAAATAAAATAATAAAAGAAATATTTAACTTTCAGTTTCTGTTTCTTGCCTTTTTTTTCCAAATTTTGCTGCAGAATAATTTAATGCTGTATGTTGTGTTGTCATTACTTAGAATCCTAGAATGTGTTGGAAGGAACATTTAAAGTAATTTAATCTAAACATTCAGCTAGATTCAGGTTGTCAGAGACTCCACTCACCTGACCTGGAATATTCTACCACATCTCTGGGCAACCTGTTCCAGTGCTTTGCTACCTTCATTGTGAAAAAACTCCACACTTCTGGTTTACAGCCAATCTATATCAATGCTTCCTCAGTTTAAACCATTATGCCTTGTCCTATCACAGCAGGTCCTGCTGAGAAGTCAATCCCCATCTTTCTTAGGATCCCTTTAAGACTGAAGGGCTACAGTAAGGTTCCTCCAGACCGTTGTCCTGTCCAAGATGAACAACTCCGATTCTCTCAGCCTTTCCCACAGGTGAGGCATTCCAGCCCTCTGATAATCTTCATGACTCTCCTTTGGACCCATTCAAACAGGTCTGTCCTGTGTTGGGGTTCCCAGAGCTGGATGCAACACTCTGAGTGGGCTCTCACCAGAGCAGAGCAGAGGTGCAGAATCCCCTCCCTGGCCCTGCTGCCCACACTGCTTTGGATGCAGCCCAGGACCCATTTAGCTTTCTGGGCTGTGAGTGCCCATGGCTGGGTCATGTCCATTCTCTCATCTACCAGCATCCCCAAATCCTTCTCAACAGGGCTGCTCTAAATCTGTTCAGTCTGTAACAATACTGGGGGTTGCCCCAACCCAGGTGCTGCACCATGAACTTGGCTGGTGAGATTTCCACGGGGCCAGTTCCTGAGCTTGTCCAGGTCCCTCTGGATGGCATCCCAACCATCAGGCATACTCTTGTGCCAGTATCAGTTGATATATCACCTTATGGTCTCCACTGCATTGCCATCTTTCACTACCTTTGAAGGACATCCCCAGAAACCCAACATACAGTAAAACATCCTGCATCAAATTCCAATTCCAACAATTAATCTACATGAGTCATGTATTAGCACACATTAACCAGAATTTGTTGGCAGAAGAAATTCTAAGAAATTGAAGAATGAATTGAAGAATTGAAGATGAAAAAAAAACCTCAACAATTTTTGGCTTTCTTTTTTTAGTTATACTTCTCTTTGAATTAAGGCTTTTCTAAACTGTCAAGTACTGTAAGCCTTCAGGCTTTCATTCTCTATTATGTCCTGAGGTATTTCTGCCCACAGAGCTACAGCTGCTGAAGATGGCTGCACCTCCCATCATGCAAGTGCAATGCTTAGTCTGCCATAAAATACAACCCACTTGATAGTTTGGTTGAATCTTCATATCTGAAGTATTGTATCTCTATGCTTCAGGTTTCATTTTGTAAAGACTCATTTTCTAATTTCTCTTGTGAAAAATTGAATATTTCAGGTTGTATTTCAGGAAACTGAGGCAGCATTTCCTTCCTGTGCTTGGCAGAAAAGAAAGTTGAATTGAACAGTCCAGATATGGGTAATGCTGCTGGTAAAGGCAGTAAGAGTTTCTAGAGGCAATTCTAATAACTTCACCCAGGAAGCTTATTACCAAATGTGGTTTACAGTCTGACCTACAAAGTATAACTTGTTATTGGAAACAATGGCAAGGACATGGATTTTTCAAGGGCATTTACATCACAGTCTATGTTAAACTTGCTGCTTCCCATTAGCTTTCATGTTTATAGTCCAATAAGTTTTCATTGCTTCCAGTAGTTTAGTCCTTGATATAATTAGATGTAGTCATTAAGCTGTTTGATATTATATAATGTAGCAGTTTTTCTTTAAGCAATATCTTTATGCAGGCAAGACAAATTCAGATTTTATCCAAACAAGCAGAATTCCCACAAGACAGTCCAAGTTATACTCAAATTAGAGATATGCTAGAGGCAAATTCATACTGTCCTTCATTAAAGTCTTTTTTGTGGTTTTGGATGCTTGGTATAGCATTACTTGTCATGTAAAATACATATCCTGAGGTGTTAGATACATATGTCTGGATTGTCTCCATGTGAGTTAGAGTCCACACAGTTGAAAAAAAAAATTCTCCTGGTACATGTTTTCCTACCCACTGGTGTGAAGATGTTTATTTGCTTTTTGGGGCAGCATTGTTATCATGGCAGTAGGAAGAAATAATGGCACAAAAAGGGCTCCATAGGAATATTATATTAGGGAGTAATGTTACTGAAAACTGAACACATAGAACAGTGCATTTGGCAGCATATTTTTAGCTCATGGTTTAGCTGAATTAATTTCTGCATTTTTTTATTTTAATTTTATATCTAAAGAGGAAAGTGGAAAAGCCTCTCAGACTTCGGTTTATTGCTCCTCCATGATGAGATACATACCTCTCTCCTAACGTTCTTTTGATGTTGGTGTCATTTTCACACCTGCCTTTAGTCTTCTCTGTGTGGTGGTTTTATTGTTGTACTGCTATTGGCCAGCTGCAGCCAGAGGTCTCACTGAGCAGGGGTTTCCATTGCTTGGAGACCATTGCCACTGCTCTGGTTCTGATTGTTGTGATTAATAACTTTCTTTCAGGTGCTTGTTGGAAGGTGGATTTCATAGGCTCTGGTATGTGGCATACTGCCACCACCCCAAGCTGAGGGGTAGGTGAGATGCAGCTCCTGCTCCTGTGGTAATTGGAGCCTGACTGTAAACCACGCCCTATATGTACCCTATAAAACCTGCTGTCTCACCATTGTTCTAGTTCTTGCCCTGCGAGGCATCTGGGGGCTACACTTCAATAAATAGACTCTCAGATTCTTCTGGACAAGAACCCGTCTCGTTTCTCATTTCCCCGCTGACCTAAGGGAGTGCCGGAGGCTGATACTCGGAGCCCCTAAAATCCCTGCGAATTGTGGCTGAGTCCCACGGAGCGGGCAGCTACACTGGTAGAGCTGTTTGAACCATCCATCTCAGCTGATTGATGCCTAATTGTATGAGTGGTTTTATGATTTTGAGATTGCTTTATTCTAAGATTTTTAGTTTCAAGGCAGCAATACTTAAAAATAGGATTTAGAAGACAGAGCCATGAAGTCTCCAAGAACAAGGTTGGACATTGCCCATTGACAAGTACACTTGAAAACTTTGTGATTTGAGGCTTATGAAGGCTGAGTATTTGACAAGTGTTTTGGCTGTTCCTCCCTCAGCAAGACAAGAGTAAAGGTTTTAGTTTCACTGCTCTTTCAGTAGCTCTCAAAATGAGAAATTATTACTGTGACTCCAGCTGCATTCACTGCTCTGCTTTCCTGGAGCTCAGCTTTTACTGAAATGTGAACTGTGAAAGAAAGACTGTGAAAATAACTTAAGAAAATGAAACTTCTGCAAAAAAATTTATGTGTGTAATCTTGAGACAGTGTCCATTCTCCAATAGCTGAAGTAATGTAATATGGAAACAGAGTTTGTATGCAAGTTTATTTTCCTGCAATTCCAAAGTAAGGAAGTATTCAGGTCAGTGTGACAGCAGTGAGAATTCACACTTTTCCTGCCATCAGAGTGAAATGTCATAACATAGTGAGACATCATCGTGGTAGGAAATCTTGTTCATGTATTCTTACCACAGGGTTGGGGTTTTTTGCTGCCACTTCTAGGAGTTTCAATATAATCCATAGGAAGTCTTACACATGATAAATTTGTAAGGAACTGTAGCTGCTTATACCTAGAGCAATACAAGATATAAAAGAGTATTGCCATGAGTTTTTTTCCACAACATGGAAGTCATGATCCATGAAAGTCACAAAAATGCCTGTGGGTTTGCTTATGAAATATGGAAGAAGATAAATTCAATTATTAAAATCAAAACATTCCTTCGCTTTAAAATATTCCTTACTTTCTTCATAAAGATTCCTTTGAGAGATAAAAATATCTGAAATCAGTTATTTTTACTAGTAGCTATAGTTAGGTTTTCACTAGTACTTTTAGTTGGGTTTTCAGTTAAAATCCCAGGTTCATATAGAGAAAAGTTCTTGCTACTTACATGGTGAATGCTGCAAAAGCAGATCACCTTGTGCATACTTTGGAGTTTTCATATTTCCTTTGAAGTTTTTTTTTTTTACTAATATTGATTTTTTATTTCAGTCCAGTCTCCTGCAGTGATTATAAATTATTCTATAGCCCTTAAATACATTATCTATGCTTTGAACCAAAGTTAATGTTTTCTCCTTTTTTTTAAATCTCGTGAAAAAATTTCTAAAATAACTGTAATTATTTCATTTGGTAGTTTCTCTCTGAACTGCTGCTCCATACAGTTTAGCTACTTAGGGAATCAGGCACAGTGAGAAAGCTCAAACTAAAGAAATAATTGTACATGGCTATTCTTGAGAAGAACATCTTATTGAGGTAGAAAAAGAGACAGAAACTTCTTTTCTACTGCCTGAAGATCTACTTGAACACTCCTGCTGTTTTATTCCACCTCCTCAGGGTGTAACTTTGGCCTTGAACCCATGGGAAAGGAACCTGTTTGGAGCACATCAGTGCTGCACCTCAGAGTGTACCTTGTGGTTCTTTAGTAGAACAAATTTATGCACCGGAGAAACTTTTAAAGTACACCAAGTAACTAATACAGACCTACTACTGTGACTCACAGCAGCCATGACCTGGTTAAATGGGAAGGCAAAGGTTCCTTTGGGTAGTTACACACCTCTTTTTGCCTGCTTTTCTCCTTGCAAACACACCCTTTACCCACTAACAGCAAATTTCTCCATCTAGTAACTTGGGTAATTTCATAGATTGCATTTGTCTGTGGCAATTCTGATTTATCAGTTCACCCCAAAGAAGTTTGTGTTTCATATCAACAGGTTCTAGTGTTGAAACTTATAAATAAATTCTTTAGACTATTATTATTCAGGAAGAAGCAATAGGAAGTTAGAATTAAGAACTTTGCAATTTACCAAGGGTAGGAACCATGGATTTAATGTCAACCTACATTTACTATTTTACTTAGGTCTGGCCAGGATTTCAGTTCTACTGATTTAATAATACATACTTTTAAAAAGGGGAAAATGCCATTGACTTAAAGCACCTTTGACTCATTCCCTATGTGAGAAATATTCTGAAAATGTGCTATTATCTCAGCTGAGATGTGTTACATACCATGAGCTAATATGGTATCAATTCACAGGAGAGTGTATGCCTTAAGTCAGATCATGTTTCTTGGAAAGTTCTTGTTCCTTAAAACTGCATATAAGACTTTCACTTCACTAAGGTCAAATAATCAGATTTCTAATATTTTACCAACCCAAAAGCAATTTCCAGATAATAAAAGTTTGCTTTGATTGTCCTTGTGGAATCACTTCTGAACTGTAAACCTTACCACTGTACTCTGATTTCTATTCCCATCTTGGTACAGAAATACCTCTTAAAATAATCCCTGACTTTTCAGGGACTCAGTTCAGCAGAAATTTGACTTTTCAGACCCTGCAACAGATACAGAGAAGCTAATTCAAATACCAAAAATCACGCAAAAAAAAAAAAGTGAAACTTAACCTGAGTAAAATTGTTACAGATTATACTGCAATGGTATCCAAAGCAGGATAGGCAATGCTTGCCCTGCATCCTCTCATTGCAGCCTAAATTCTGGGTCAGTCCATGAGACCTAGCAAATGGAAGAAGTTCCTGCCAAGACCTGTAGAAAGACTTCAGAAAAAGGACCAGGGTTTTGCAGGTAATAGTGCAGTAGACACAATCACTGTTAACACTGTAAATACTAAATTCAAACAAATAATAGCAAGACCATTACATTTCTTCTGACATACTAGTGTCAGCAGAACCTGTCTAGATCAGAGTTTTGTTACAAGCCAAATAATTCTCCCACAAAAAGCAAGAAAGTATTTCTATTCTTGAGAGCTTGCAATTAAACTGGGTATAAGAAAGAGAAGGGCTGGGGAAAAGCAGTAGTGCCAGCCATGCTGTTTCAGATGAAGAATCCAATACAGAGACAATGACTAACACCAGAGTTCAGCTCCAGTCTCCTGTGTTCAGGTTGATATGTTAAACACAGTATTATCCTTTTGTCTTCCTGTACTTTTAAAAAACACACTGTAAAGTTTTGGATGATAAATGTGTATGAGAGTAATGCTTAAAAGATTTAGATCCCCAGAAAATAAGGCAGTTCTTGCTGACAGACTACTTTACTGGGCAACCAAGGTAACATAGTCCTGGGTTCTAATATACAATGTTCAAGATACCGCAAAAATTAAATTAAAATCCCTCCTAGTTTCTGCTCATATTAACATAATTTAGTTCATTTTAACATTGTATGTTTTCTTGTTGCTATATGTACCTTTCATTTATGCATAGCAGGGGTGGCAATGGGGAGACTATTGTTTATATGTGTTGTATGTTCTCTGGCCAGAGAAAGCAAGAGATGTGACTGTGCAAACCTACATAGCATGTATTATCTCCACATCACCTACATTTCTCTGTGTTTCTTTGAAGTTAAAAAATAGGATCCTCTGAAGCACTCTTGAAGCATACTAATTCCATTTAAAGGTTTTTACTGAAAGTCAGCATATTACAGGCTAACATCTGACTCAGTTGTCAAGCTTCTAGTTCCAGCAAGAGCACAAGAGTATTAATTTACTCTTGACAGTGTGTAAGTTCCTGGGGATATTTTTAATCTTGTACAAATATCCTGCAATAAAAAGTTCCTGGTAACTTTATTAACAAAGGACAAAGTAATTAAAGAGAAGGTCAATAGGAAAGATCTGCAAATCACTGATGTTAAAATAGGTATCACTTTTCCTCTGGATTGTGTTTTCTGTAGTCTAATTATAGAAATCTGATTGTAAAACTTTATTTCTAAAAAAAATTGAACTTATTTTTCTAGAGTAGATGAACATCTTCTGAACATAGTTATTCAGATAAAAGAGGAGTATATGCCATGTTTTTAATTTAAGAAATGTAGTATGAGGAATTGTGTGTAAAATAGTGTATATACTTTATCCTTGCAAAAAAAAAGTTTTTTTGCACTTCCAGGGCTTTCAGTCATCAATTCCAGAACTACTGCAATTCTCTTACAGAGACTAGGGGGAAGAAGAGAACAAGTTGGGTTTTGTTCAGCATTTCACTTGGTTAGCTACAAACCTCATCACTGGCCTGGGCCCATACTTCAGGACTTTCCTTCTGTAGTTTAAGGTACCTTGTGGGGCCCACATTTTTAATGTGAGTGAAAAGGAAAGTGGAATGACAGGGACTTGTCCAAGCCCAAATAATGTATCTGCTGCAGCAGCTGGAAGTAGAGCTCCAAATACCCCAGTGGATCAAACTGCAGTCCTATAAAGAAGAAAAAACAAAAAAATAAGCAAGCAAACAAACAAACAAAAAACCCCAAACAAAGGTGCTTTATGACTGAACAAGGATTATTTTACATATAAGTTATTAGTTTGAACTATTACTAGGCTTCCAGACACCATGTCATGCAGGAAAAGAACTGCAAATATCTCAGGTAAGTTTCTTGGTAAGCTGCCTCTTGTAAAATAGCTCTTTCTTCTGGGGAAAGAAAACCCCCAAGAGAATAAAAAATACTTGTTAATAGTTGTTATGTGAGTTATATGGGATGAAGGTATTTTCATATAGATATAGCTGCTCAAATTGTACCTGCTCTGCCATTGACTCTTGAGCAACAAAACTGAAGGATGTTATACCTAAAGCTTGTGAACCTATTGTATCTTTTTTGAGTTAACCATAGGATAGATTTTTCCAATATTTTATGAATATAATTCTAGTTAAAATTAAGGAACAGTATTCATATACAAGTAGCAATCCACTGAACAGTGCCAAACAAGACATAAGAATAAGAAATATGGTCGTGCTGGAAAGTAGGGACATACTCATGTTCCTGAAAGATAAGAGAATCCCTAAAGCTCTTGTTGGTTTTGTGTGAGAAAGGAAGAAAAGATAAATTTGATAACTCCCAGAAATATAAATAAAATAATTAAATTCTATTTTTTGGGTTAAAAAAATTTGGCAAAATTGGAAACTAACAAAAAATACAGTAGATAAAATTGAGTCTGTGGAATGCAGCCTGACTGCTATGTATTCATGAGGACAAAGTATTAGATATGGAGTATCTTTTAATGCTAGTCTGTTGTCTTAGTTTGGGTCTTAAGTCTGTGGAATTTCATACCACAAAATAAAAGACTTCCCTGCACATAACAAGGTATTCATTCTTTATTGATCTTTCTGAAACACAAAATACCTAATAAATATGGAAGTAAGGAAAATCTGATGTTTTCTAAAGTCCGAGGAGCACAGGCTAGCAGAGTCATTAGATCAAGTCCCCTGCTATTTCAAACATCTGTCTCCTAGATAACTTTCCATGAACTTCACCATATCAAATTTAAATGGGTGACATTGGTAGCTCCCAGTTGCTATTTCTATGGAGTCTCGTTCAAGAGCAGAAGTGGCTAAGGAGTCTTCCTTATATTTTTAGCCTGAATTACTTTATTTGTTGTATGCCAAGATTGTGTCTTGGTTAAGACAGCATAGGAGATTTGAACTGACCAAACAAATCAATGTTCTCTAGCACACCCTCTTTATCCTACCCTGTGTTTCATTTTTTCTGTTTTCTTTGCCCTTTCTTAAAAAGACCTACCTATCATTGCATGGCTTCAGTCTGTGGTTAGAAGAGAATGCTTTAATTACTGTCTAGAGAATCAGGTTTTACTGACCAGTCAGTAATCTTAAATACACAGTTAAGTTTGTTAAAACATAGTTTTTCCATCAAGGTAAAACAAAAACTGATTAGTTTTGCATTAATTCCAGTAGCAATATTTACTGCAGCATTGGTGAAGCATTGAAACAATACAGTGGCTGAATAGACTTTTAATTAACATGTGGTTGTTATTGCCTTGGCAGTAGTTAAGGCAGCCACAAGTAATCTTAGTTCTTGTTTTCCACGTGATCATTCAGATTTGGTTTTGGTTTGTATAAACTCAGGCAGAAGATCAGCGAAAGATAAAAACACATATAGATTTGAGCAAATTTATTTGCTAAGAAATATATTGAGAAGGAAGACCAATCTTTTCAGTCACTTCAGTGAAAGGATAAACTGGGCACTGTATATCTTCAATGAGCCCTGAAGAACTGTGCTTCCTGTCAATCTAAAGTAACAATAAATTAAGCATTTACAATCTTTGCCACCAGATAGATAATTGACACGTGAAGAGAACAGTACTACTCTTTGTTTTCAGAGCAGAAATATATATTTGATGTTTAATGCAGGGTTAGTCTCAACTGGGAAATGTCTGTTCATTGAGTACAAAGAATAATTTTTTGCCAGCAGCCTTTTTAAACCCATGGTTTTACTATCTGTCTAAGGCTGTTTTGTATTAAAGCAATGGGACTAAATATTTAATGGGGACATCTTAGTAGGAGTAACTGAAACAAGGCAAACCCCTTTTTTAAGAATATCATTTGTTGAGTATTACATAATTTTAAGTTAGGATCCATGACAACTAATTTTAGCTATCCAAAAATTGAGTAGGTAATTGATAAAGCAAATAAACAGACAGAACAAAATCCAAGGGCATTTATTATTATTTTAATTTTAAAATAGGTGGAATTAGTGACTGGCTGATCACAGAATTTCTGTAGAGTGTCTCACATTTGATTATGGAAGGCTCCTGAATGCCCATCTAACACTGGGAGCTTAACTATTAGACTGCTAAAGCTGGCTGAGAATAACATTTTAGCTTTTAATAACACTTTTTACATTAACATTTCTGACCACTTAATTAATTATTAATGACCACTGAATTAATTAAGGCCTTTATTTGCTATAACCATAAAGACCAGTTGTCCAGTTTCTTTATTAACAACACATCTGCTTTAATTGAAAATGCTGAAAGATAAAAACTTACCACAGTGAGACTCAGGTCAATGAAAGCTTGAAATGCTCATAGTCAGAGATGTATAAAACTTACATGTATGATTCTCTCAGCTGGAAATAGTAGGAAAAAGAAGGGGAAAATCACATATTCATATTTCCATCCTTGCAGTATCTATGTGCAACATGGATATGTGGCACCCAACACATTGTGTTATGTAATAGAACTAAACTAGGAACAGGGTTCCTGCTGATTTTTTTCTGGGGAAGAATACTTCAAATACTATGCAGCTTTGAAGCAGTTGGTTGCTAAAGTCACGACTCAGTGGTGCCTGAGCATCTGCAAGAAGTCACATAGATCTGTGGTGGCTGACTCATTTCCAGTTTTGCACAGATATGTGAGTCACATCTTTGATTAATGGCACTGGTGGTGAGAAAGACAGCATCTGGGAGAAACTGAGGAGGTCACTGCAGTCACACTCATTTGTCAGACAGAGTCTGATTATGAACATAATTGTTATAATTGCTATAATATTTCCTAACTTGAAATATCGTTCTTGCAAAGAAAATTGTACAGAGTTCTCAAATGCAAAGGGAAGAATATAAGATTTCAGTCTCAGTTGAGGATTTTCCAGTGTTTGATAAAACTTACACTTTCCCAGTTCTGTAGAAATGCCAAGCACAAAATTTCTTAATAGAGGAATGTGGTGTCAAAGATCAGTTCAGCAAGTGAGCTTCTCTCTGCCCAAAGTAAAATCCTTGCAGATGTTCTTATACAAGCAGCAAGATTGTGTTTAACAAAAAAGACACTCTGCATGGCATTTTCTATTTTGGAAAAATAAAGCCACTTTTCTGGTATCTTTCTCAGCTCAACTAATCTTCCACTACCTTGCATCACCAGGATTTTCCTTCTGAATATTTTTACAAAACTGAATACCAGTTTGGCATCTTCCATTCAGTGACTGTTAGCTAGGAGATACAAAAAGGCTTCTCAACCTTTCCCCTACTCTGGAGTGAGAGGGATGGGCAGAGGCATCTTGGCAGTAGGAACACATGTGGATTTTCAGGCATTTACAGAGGTGAGTCCATGGCCAAATGCCAGAAGATTCCTGCTGTTTGAAATATGACAGAGCCCGTTTCAGCAATACTCCTGAGTCTGCCAATGGCAGGTGCAAAATCAGTGACAGATGGAAGACAGCAAATGGGCTCCTCTGTCTCTTCTTTAATAAAGTCTGTGGATTTATACATTGAACAACATTACTTAGATTTTTTTTCCTTAATTCTATTATTTAAAAATATATCAAATTATCTCATGGCAGGACATATTTCTCAAAACAAACATTAAAGAAGAAATTAAAGCTAGCAAATTATTAGTCTCTTTTGTTCAAAAGTATAGTCATGGAAATGAAACAAAAATATGTCAGAACATCTTATAGACTTTGCTGGCATCTACTAAGTTTAGAACAAATTTGTATGCAGTTAGAGTTTAATGCCTGAACTCTCTTGTAATTGCACAAATTTTAATAGTAAATTATTGGTTGATTTTTTTGTGATTGAAGTGTTAGACGCGCAAATTGAGTAATAACCCCCAAAAAGTTGGTGGCAGTAAATATAGAGAAATTAATCTCTGTACAAGTTTTTATATTCAACATTGATCACATAATTGGAGACCAATCACAGCACAAGAAAAAAAAATCACATTACTAGTAGTATTTCCTCTGGGGATGTATTTTAAACAGCACTTTAATACCTGATGGACCCCATCATCTGTGCTGGCTCATTGACTTAAAAGTTAGTGTTGCTCCTCATGTGGAATGGAGCAGGAAATCAGACAGTTAACACTGCAAGAATTATCAAAAATCTTCAGCAGTAACTAGTGTTAACTGAATAAATATGGAGTTTTTTAATATAATTTGTACTCAGAGAAAATGAAGGGAGCATCCTGAAGGAATGAAAACAATATTACATGCTGGATTTTCTGGAATAAACAGTCTCATTCGTTTGCAAATGAGGAATGAATGAAAGCAGTGGTTTTTCAGGAAATATCACTGCAAGGTTTTGTGTGAATCCAAAATTTTGGTAATTTTTAGGAAGCTTTCAGATTGACACATACACACACACATACACATACAAACTTTAAAAAATTACATGCTTTTGCTTCCAGTCTTAATCTGAGGATAATTCTTCAGCATTTATACCTATCACCTCTAAATACTAATGCTTTTTCTCTCCTCCTGTATTTAAGCAAGAGTGCATGAGGGAAGTGCCAAGAATAACAACTGAATGCTATTGCAGGTATTTTATTTTAATGACATTCAGAATACTAATTTATATTCATGCAAATAATTAACAGAAAAAGTTTGCAATAGAAAGAAATCCCTGCCCTGCTACTTCCTAGTTTTCTCGGTGCAGAGCCAAAGCCTATTTTAGGTGCAGTCTGTTTCCTTACATTTTTAGAAGAAATATATTTAGTACCTAGGATGAAACCATCTCATCTACATTTATAAGAAGGAAATTTTCAGTGTTTTAGTATCCTCAGTGAATATGTATTAAAAGATGTATCCTATTGAACATGTCAACATGAAATTATCTTGACATAATCTACCTTCATTTGTAGAGCGAAAACTCAGAAAAACTGCAGACTTTTTGAAAAAGCAAAACAATTTCAAAATGATTCTTTGGAGGTGTGTGGTTAAACTACTCTCTACATCCGTTCCTTCCCCAAGATGAAGATGTTGCTCTCACAGATTGCATAACTTGAAAAATCACATTCTTGAGTCACCAATGCTGAAACGTAATATAATAATGAGGTCTCTAGTGCACTTAAATTTTATTAAGCCCAGACATAATCAGGGAGCACATATATCAAAAAAGAAGAGTCAGCAATATTCTCTTTTTTTAACAAAGTTAAGTAGCCATTAAATTGCCTTAAAAATTGGAAGAATACTACCTTTTCAACATAATCCTCCAGTAATCTATAGGCATTTTTAAATTGTTTCTTCCAGTGGAGAGGCCACATCCTCTATTGGGCTGTGAAGTGAGCATTGCAGAGATCTCTGACCAGGCTGTCTAGTGTCCTGGCTGCAGTCTGGGCTCGTGCTGGTGCTTGGCAGAGGGCATCCAACCCACACAGCACACCCTGCTGCTTCTGCACAGCCTTCTTCCTGCACCAGTGCTTTGCACCTGAGGCACTGCCTCCTCTGGAGGTGCTGTCTACACACCAGTGTTTGCTGTTAGCAGAAACTGCCAGAAGCAGACCACCTGTGATTACTGCTGACTGGGTGGGGCAGGCTGCTTCCCAACACTTATTTCTTCTCCAGCTCTTACCTGCACTGCATGTGAGGTAACTATCCCTGTTCCATGAGCTACAAATACATGTAGAGAAAATCCCTAAACAGTAGAATGTGTACCCTAAGTACATCTTAGATCATTTAGATTCATTATCTATCCAGATGTATGGTCATACATGCCATGAATCAACCTTCTAAGGTGAATCACTCTGTAGTTACACATCAGACCTTGTCTTTTCAGAATAAACTTGGTTCATTTATTTTCAGTGTCCTTCATAATCTTGTTGTCTCATTTGTGTTTCTCTGTCTGTGGCTTCTCTGACCACATTTCTAAACAATGTGCAAAGAGGGACGAGGTACTAATTAAATCATCAACGCTATTACTGTTGTTCTCGTTAAAAAGTGTCTTTAATGTAGTTCTTCTTTGACAATACTGATTTTCAAGATTAGAATGTAAATATGCATTCTCAAGATTTGAGAGAAACATTTTTCAATGAGAAACAGCATGAAGTTACCTAAAAAATATAGTCCTTAATAACTTTCAGAGGTTTAAAAAGAAGAGTAATATAAATAAAAGGAAATAAAAAGTCCAATCAGTAAGAGAAGGAAAGAGAGGGGTTTTTTCTTTTTCATCCAAAACAAAGTCCAGTATTCTCAACATTTCATTAAGTAGAGTGCACTCTACTGACAGTAGAATGAAAGTATGAGGAAAAACAAGGCTAAACAAGAAGGCATTAAAATCTTCAACATTATGTCCATGAATGCTATAGAATTGTAAAGTTGAGCTTGTTAAAATAAAAGGGGGAATTTAAAGAATGCTGCTAAGGTAGACAAAATAAGTAAAGATAAAATAGTAATAAAATCTAAGTAACTGAATTGGAATATGGGAATGGGGTGCTGAATCCAGTATTCCTGATCCCAGTCTCTCCTGGAAATGACACCCCAAGCTCTTGCCCCATTAGCCCCCTAACCCAGCTTGAAGTTCACTAGCAGTTCACACTAGTCTCAGAACAAACAAACATGCAAACAGAGGATAGATAGAAATAGCATTTAATAAGAATACAGGACTGACCACAGTGACCATGCACAGGACTCAGTGAGACAAGTGTGCTGTGCAGCAGGTGACATAAAATGTCATTTGCATACCCCTCTTCCATTTTGCTTTGCCTGGTCTTCCCTGGTCCATCTTGATCCCTTCTTTCCCCTGACATTGAGTCATCCCTTGAAGATCCCATAATAAGTTGTGTGTCGCCGCCCGCTTTGCGCTGGTGCCGTGACAAGCTGGGGACTCCCCCGGGCTCTGGCGCTTCGGACAGTCACCTGTGGCCAACGTTGGAAAAAGGAACGAGACGGGTTCTTGTCCAGAAGATCCAAGAGTCCGTTTATTAACAAGAACAAAAATTATACACTGAAGCCGAGCAGAAACATAAACTTGTAGCAACCCTCGGATACAACGCAGGGACAAGAACCCTAACAAGACTGGGATGGCAGGTTTTATAGGGTACATCCAGGGCGGAGTTTAGGGTCAGGATCCAATTACAAGAGGAGCAGGGACTGCAAAAGGGTGGGCTAACTAAGGAAAGGGGACTTAGGGGTCCAAACTGACATGACTGCACCCCACATCTCTGCCTCTTGGGGCAGAGGCAGTCTGCCACAACTCCTCCCTTTTTAATTAATTTTATTTTAAATTGANTTGTACCACCTCCAAATTTTCTCTCTCTTCCAACAAAATAATGTCATTCAACATACAGTGGATCCCGTAGTGAATCCTGTATTTTTTGCACAAAAGTTCCTCTTAGTCTGCATAGCATTCTAGCTAGATGGTTTCTTTCTTTGATCTGGTTTTACCTTTTTTTTTTTTTTTTAACACGAGACCATGGCCTGATCCTTTTTTTTTTGATGATTTGATATGCTGCCTGATCAGTTTACTTGAGTTTCTTGGCCTGTCACTATTCCCCTGGTCATCACCAATCTCTGTGGCTGATTTAAAAAGACAACCTGATTCATAGGACCGGGAAAATATCCCCAAGGACACAAGCTTATTCTTCTTGTATCACTAGCAACATCCTCAGATAATTTTCTCCAGAAAATTTTTAGGCTCCACCTTGAAAGGGATGTGTTTTCCATTATTGCAGTGATTGAAAAGTTATTTCAAGACCCTGATGTTTTGAGTTTAGAAATTTTCTTCTAATTACCTTCTAAGCCATAAAAACACATTTGTTTTTCTGCCAACTTTGTCTATTCCATTAAAATTATCTTTTTTCCTGTCTGCACTTCCTGTAGAGAAACAGTGATGATATCTCATTGCAATGCCAATTTATCTACCTAGATATTCCAATTTTGATTAGTCTTTCTTCATATGAAGCATTTCCCATTCTCCTGATCAGATTTTAGGGCTTTACATCTAAAACAAAGGAATAGAAATTACAATGATTCCCCCAAACAAACAATTAGACTGAAAGAGCCTAATGACAGTGTCTCCAGTCTGTGAAATAATAAGATAAAACCTCTTCAGCATTTTGATCATATAAGATATTTGGGGTTATTATGTAATTATTTCATATATTTATAAATTATCATATTTTTATGATGCAATTTAACTTGACAACTTAAATGAAAAGGGAGATGATGGGTTCATTGCACTCTTTGTTAAGCAGCTTCCATATAATTAATACAGAAACTAATATATCTTGAGCATTACCTTATGGATCAATTGTATCTTAATACAGTGATATAGTTAATAGCAATTAAAATAATTTTGTCAGATGGTTTCTTACTAACTAGCTAAATCAACATAGTGTTGGAGCCTGACTCACATGAGGTCTTCACAAATAAGTCTTGGCTGGTAAGAATATCTATTACACTTTGGTTGCTATCTTAACATCAGTTTGAAAAATTACAGTTAAAGGTAAAACTTTACTGAAAATCTGAAATTAAGGAACTATGAATTAGTCTAGAAACTGGAGGAAACCATCCAGTTGACTGAATCAGAAGCAAGAATAACCTTTCAATGAGAGATATCAGGCAAAAGCCCAGGCAGTTTTGCCTAGATATCAGGCAAAGCTGGTTTGACCCTTATCGCTACCAAGCTGTGGTCTGTTTGCATGTGACACCAGGGGACTTGGTGATACCACCTCAGCTGGACTCCAGGTCTCAAAGCACACAGTCAGCTTTCATCCAGCTGTGTGAGAGACCAGCTGCCATCAGCCCTGCTGCTATGGAGGGCATGCTAGGAGACCACATGGCAACTAAGGCTGAGGTGTGAGCAGTGCCTGTCTCCTCTTGGATGCCACAGGGTATGACACCTTCTCATTCAAGAGCATGTGTTCTGGAATGGTGTGAAAACAAAGCAACCCATCAAATACTGGCACATTGGCCCTCTTGTGCTTCAGATCCCTGTGGGTGGAGGTATCCAAGGGTAGTCCCTCCAGTTTCTGTTTGAACTATTACATCAAGTAAAAAAGAAATTGTTACAATTCTGGTGCAACTTGCTGGCTGGCCAAAGTGAAACCTACTGGAGGAGACTGCACAGAAATTGAATTTATCCATAGAATAGGCAAAGCTTGAGAGAATCACACTTCTACAGGCCTCCAGGGAGATGTCTGCCTTGGACAGGAGCAGAAATGACAGGTGCGACCCAAGATTAGGGCTGGCCCAAACTTTAATGCTCCAATAGATTTTACCATGTGGTCAGTGGAGACGAAATTTGGAAAGGCAGTTCTAATATGGTGTCTGGACCAATGTCAGCAACATGGCAGTCCAATGATTGAAAAAGTTACTGAGTTTTGTGTCTGACCCTGTTGTTGTTTAACCCCAGCTGTCAATTCAGCCCCACAGAGCCGTTTGCTCACTCTTCTCTAGTGGGATGGGGAAGAGAGTTGGAAGAGTAATAGTGAGAAAACTCGTGGATTGAGATAAAGACTATTTAACAGGCAAGGAAAAAGCCACATAGGCAAGCAAAACAAAGTAAGAAATTCATTCACCACTTCCCATGGACAGGCAGGTTCAAATATCCCCAGGAAAGGAGGACCCTATCATACATAATGGTGACATGGGAAGACAAACACCATCACCCTGAATGTCTCCTCTTCCTGCTTTTTCCAACTTTATAGGCTGAGCATGATGCTATATGGTATGGGATATCCCTTGGATCTATTGTTGTCAGCTGTCCTGGCCATGTGTCCTCCCAAATTCTCGTGCACCCCAGCCTCCTGTCTGGTGGGATGAGGTGAGAAAAGCCTTGACTCTGTTTAATGCTGCTCAGCAATAACAAAAACATCCCTCTGTTATCAACACTATTTTCAAGACAAATACAAAACAGTTCCACCAGCTACTATGAAGAACCTTAACTAAATCCCAGTCAAAACAATATCCTGCATGATCAACCTTTCTTAAATGCTGCTGGAGTCAAAAGACGCTGCTGATGAACACATGATGTGTAGAGTAAGCAAAGTCTGGAGCAGAACCAGTGTTACTGTGGCATCATTAAGGAAACTGAAGACCTCATGTAGCAGTGATATAGAGCTCGTAAAACTGGCCTTGTACCACAGATGAGCTGTGCTATTTTCTCATTGGCAGGGTCTTGCTGCAAACATCAACATACTGCTTGACTGAGGAGACAAAAAGGCAGGACAAAATCTCTGCTCACATGACTTAAATGAACACATATTCACAGGGCAGCTTTAGCTACTCCCAGACTAACACATTTGTTTAGAATGATCTCATGCACTGCATAGACATTGCTGCAAAAGCCTGTGCCCTGTGTGTTTGCTCTATTGCAGCTTTATGTATGCTGTCTGTTGAACTGGATTTTACAGTCTCACATGTGAAGTGCTGCATCCTGATTTTCTGATACTGCTGGAAGCTTTCCAGGTTGATTTCCTAATCCCTCTCACATCAGTGTTATATCAGTTTTATTGCTGGCAGACTTTATTCCTGCACAAAGGTAGGTCTCCAATATGTAAATAGGATAGAGAGGAAATACTGGAAAGAATAGAATGACCTTTTTTCTGTCAATGCTCTTTAAGTATCAACTTCAGATTCAAGTAGAAAAATTAATCCCAGTCTCTAGATTTTCTTCATTCCCACCTCCTTCAAGGCATTTGTATCAGAGAAAAGATAAAAGGAATGTTTATGTAAATGTGAAGCTGTACAGATTTCCTGGGCTCCATGTTTTCTTCACAGCTGGGAAACGTCTCTATAGACTTTCAAATTTATTCACAATTTACTAATTACTAGGTAGCATCTTGGGATGCAGGTAGTGAAATATTTAAAATGCATGCAACCATATTTACATGTAAAATATGTGGCACACATGCAAATTACCTTTTCTAAGATCAATTGACACTTTTCAGAGCCTACAAGCTGACTTTAGAAGATAAGTGATCTTCAAATCTGGCTTTATTCTGACTTTCATTCAACTCATTACACAGAAAGGTTCATTTTATCAATAAGTTAAACATGCATGACTCCCACTTTCCCTCAGGCTGTGGGATTTGGTAGTCATAAATAACCTCTGTTGGTGGGAATAATTTCTCAACTACTGTTGTGTGAATGTAATTCTGATTTGAGAGACGGTTAAAAAGGTAAAATTCTATACAGATGGGGAGGTAAAAGACCACAACTGACAACATTCAGCATAGACTGAATAGCTGAATAATGGATAGGAAGTCCTAACTTGTCTAGCAGAAATGAGGAGGGGAAAAAAAGCTGAATCATCACACACTTTGGTCAGAGTCTGAATCAAGCTTCTGGGATTGGGATAGTAGTCCAAATTCTGCTAATTTGGATGTTAAACCTACATTTAGATTTTGTAATATTTTATTCTCTGTATCTCTGGTGTCCAGTAGATGACCAGTTTGTCTTGATTTTTAGCATTTACCATTTTCTCATTTATCATGGACAACACCCAGCAGAGTTACATGAATGTTACCCCCAATGTTCTTTACCCTATCAAATCTGATAAAATCGTATCAAATAGCTATCAGTTTTGCATGTCAGTGAGATCTGTTTCAACACAGCTGACCTTTACTGTGAATCAGGGATAACTCTGCAGATAACTTTGTTGAAAGAGTTGTTCTATTGAGATGGTCTGTGCTGCTTACACAGAGAAGTTGAAAAATGCTGCAGAGAGTGTCTTCCATTAGATATTTTTGCATTTTCCTAGATTGTTGTAAACCAAAGCAAAATGGATTCTGAAGACTCACTTAATATTGTTGCAATTGTTTGGCTTCCATTTTCCTCAAACACAATAAAACCCAAATTAACTGAGACAGAAAAGATTCTTAAATAATCTTGTCCATGGATTTTACTCTTTAGTTTTAAAAGGCTGTTTTCCCAAGTGGTGATTTTGGTAATTTATTTGTGCTTTTATTGAATTTTGTTGAATAATTCTGAAGGCATCTTGGGTAAAGATTTCCTAACTATAACAATGTATGATTTATTTTCAGTAGTCTATCAGATAATAACTGGTCTATCAGATAGTAACTGTTTTCACTCATTAATAGCACAGAAAATAGTAGATCTTAGTTTTGTAAAACAATCCATGCTCTGACTCCAAATAGGACAACAACAAACTCCAAGCAGCATCCTTTCAGTTGTACTGAGACCTCTTACTTTTACTGGAGAACAGCTTTGATTTATTTGCAAAGGAGAGGCTGGATGAAACTCATTCTGGCAGAGAGAAAGTACCAAGACTTTTACAGTACCATAACTCTTGTTCTATAGACTCCTAAAGGGAGATCTGGCAACTGAGCTTTCAAGACAGCAATGTTAACTCCTGAGTGTTGAGCGAATTTCTGCCCAGGCTTTGGTGAGGTTGCAACACAGAAGTTCTCACTGTTTGCTGTGTTCTTTTCCCTGTTGTAATTTCTATGATTTTTTTAACTCATCATGAGCAAATCTGAGTGTAATGTTGACTGGTACAGTTCCTTGTGTTCAGCCTCCTGTGGGTAATGCTTGTGCAGAAAGCCAGGACAAAGACAAGAAATTCTGCTGTTATCTGCAGTGTACATAGAAGAAAGGAATGAAGAACTACAGAAGACAGTGAATTTTAAACTGAATCATAAGGAAAAACAGCTCTCCACATCATACACAGAGTCACAGTTAATATACAAGTACATAAATCCATTCAGATCAGTGGATTTACAGAAATTTCCAGAGCTGTAAAATTTTGAGTCAGTTTATCTCTAGGTTGTCAGAAACCTTATCATTTCTGAAACTTTAAGGCTGAGAAAATGGCTTCTGAAGAATTCATCTTTATATATCAGTGCTTCTTGGACCCTCTAAGGAATATACAGTGGAGTAATGAAATAATATGCTTTATACTTTCCACACTTTTCATGGAGAATATTGTTTCTACTTAAGCAGGTACTGACAGAAAAAGGAAAAATAATCATAAGAGACTGAAGGGATAATTATTATTGATGAACAGCAAATACAATTCAAGTCAAGCAAGACCCATTGCTTACAGATCTAAGACCAACATATTAAGCATGGGACACTTTCCATTGCATAATCACAATGGTGATGAATTTTCAGGTTTCCTCATCTTTATCACCTACTAAATGGAGTAGGAATAGTGCACCATCCTTCTCAAGACTTTCTGGAAAAGTCAGAACAAATACTGTGCAGTCATCCTTGTGGTGACATTGTAAATACATCTACCACAGCTGTGCTAGAGGCAAACATTCTGTGAGACAAAACACATACAGCTGACAGATGAGGTCATTTCTTTCCTTTTGGACAGCAAGTTGCCTAAAATTGAAAAGGTCTTTCACATAATGTGCATTAAAGAATGAGAAACATGTCTTGACCATCTTTCCAGATCCATGATTCAAAGACACCTGCCAAGAAAACAAACTCTTATAGATAATTCTGACAGCAACAAGGCAGAAATGATTAATGAAAACAAGCATAATTTTGGGCACAGATATTAGGAGATAAATGAAGGAGAATGTAAGGAAAGAGCTAGTATTTTCTCAATATTTGAATCAAGAATTGCTGCTGCTCTCCAGCAAAGTTATCATGATGACTTTCATCAATTACTTTCTTGTAATTTGTCCAAAAATATGATGATGTACCACAAAATCTGTACACGTATTTATGTATCTAAAAGAAAGTCACATAATCTGTTTGGGCAGGATACTGACAGGAAAGTTAGGCCTGCCTTGTCTTCAAAATTATGAACATATAGATCAAAACACAAGGATATTTCACAGAAACTTATATATTACTACAAATAGAGGCAACTGGAACTTCATGTTCTTCTTTCAGTCTCATCTACTTACCATGCCTTTCTTCTAAAAATCTTAAGTGCAAGTGGAGCCTTGCTGCAACAAAACCTTCATTACATATGAAACCTGCTCCGTGCATTGTGAAGTACACAGTGAGCCTTCATGTGCATGATTAGGTCTTTGTTAATCACAAAAGGAAATTTTAAGATGAGCTATTATGGAATAAAGTGAAAATTTTCCCATTGTATGATAGCTCTGCTCAAGTACTATGAAGCCAGTACTTACTTACCTGTATATATTTATAGATTACTAGAAGAGGACTTAATATTTGAATGTCTCCAGATGCTGCCTGAAGAAGATAAATTAGTTACCTTTTAGGTTAATATTCTTATAAAGGTTCTTCCTTTCAGACTTCTCTTTATCAGTCTCTCTACCTTTTCATAGGATAAGTTTTTTGATCTCCTAAATACCTTCTCTGCCTTTGGTTGCTTTGAAAAGTAGGAAAAGCTAGGCAGGTACTGTGAACTAGGGGGAAAATTATTAAAGTTCAGACTGAATTGTACAGGTATTTGTGTTCTGTCTCACCAAAGATGTTGATTCTTTTCAGCTTGTAGAATGACCAATAATATCTAGTTGTACCTCAAATGCTACCACTGGTAAATATGCAAGCACAAACAATACAGAACAGTTATGTGTACTCCAAGCACAAGTGCCGTGTTAAGTCCTTTATATGTTAAGTAAGTTTCTACATTTCTATACAAAAAGGATGGTAATGTATATCACTCACTATATGCATACTCATTCAGGCAAACTGACCTCTCTGCATGTGGGCACACACGGGATAATAGATGGAGACAAAATTTCTTCTGTATATAGAGTTAAAATGGTAAAAAAAAGAATTCTTTACCTGCCCTATATTAATAGTTGTCTCTAGGGCTCATTTATGTATACAAAAGAAGGCATGAAGTTTATGAATGTTGCTTTATACATTTCTAAGGGTACAGAGAATAAACTGACTTAGCTATATAGTTTAATGTTTTTTTCCTCAGTGTCACAATGAATATGAATGTCACTATCAATTATATATAGACTTAACTTTCTGAATGACAAAGCCAAGATAAGTGGCACCCAGAGATTGATGGGAGACTGAGAAGATTTGAAAATGTCTCTTTCTGGGAAAAGAACATAACAAACCATTTTCATGTTGAAAGCAGAGCTACATTCTTCTTGATGCAAGTACTGAGGGAATTAAGCAGTACTCCCCATGTCTAAGCTAGCTATAAATATTTACCATCTTGTTTTAAAGCATGTTGAATCACAATATCTAAGGGTTTTGCTGCAGAGTTTTGGTCTTGGGCATTTTTTTATTTGTTTTGGTTTGGGGTTTTTGGTTCTCTTTTTTTATAAATAGAAAGTATAAGTGAAGAAATAATGCAGCTGCAAGAAAGCAAAGCACTGACAGTGCCAGGTGTGGGGGTGGGATAGAATGAAAGAATCAAAAATTAAAAAGAAGTATGCCAGGATAACTAGCTCTTATTTAACCTTGGTGTTACTTTCTCTTTATATTTCCAAGTTACATAAACTCTTGAAAACCAGACTCTGAAATAGAAACCAACTAATTCTTAAAAGCTAGCAGCATCAGTGCTACAGGACTGAGCATAAAGACAGCACTGCAATTATTTTATTGGTGCATTTCCATATGGAAGATTTAGGTATAAAAGATTGGCTCAGAAAGAAGTAACCACATAATTTCAGGCAACATTCACATGTACTTAGTTCTGTCTGTGATAAAAACATGAGTAACAAGAATGGATTTCTTCCTCCAGGTTTATGTTATTGCTTCCATTGACTGCTCCCAGTATGTAACTTGCCTCTTCTGTGGAAGAACTAGACAGTTTTTGATCCACTTCTAGCTCCACATCCTTCCCTGCTACGATAAAGGCTTGCCATTTAGTCTCCATTTTATATTTACTGACATTCTTTCTCTTCTTTAAATGCAGAGCTTATCTGTGGCCTCTCTTTCTTTCCATTTCTCCCTCCTTCTCTCTCCCTCTCCCTGCCTCACCCCTTCTAACCTCCTCCCATTCCAGTGCATCAAGATAATTTTGAATTCTGATCCCATCCCACATGCCACCTGCCATCCATCCTGCCTTGGAGCTGTCAGCAAATTTCATAGGCATACATTCCCTTCCATCATCCAGGTGGCTAATGGAAATATCAGATAGAACCAGCTCTGGACCTATTCTCCTGGGAGTCCCCTCGAGACACCTTTTTGACAGCAAACCTCTGAGAGCAGCTTTCCAACTGGCTGTGTGTCCCAGCTGGGTGTGTTTCTACCCAGATAACAGCTCCCTGGCTTAGGGAAGGATTGCCAAGCAGGATGGTGTAAAATATTTTGTTTAAGTTGAATTCTGCTCCCCCCTTGTCCCTCAGAGCAGTCCTTGGCACATAAAGAAATATCTCGATTTAACATTGCTTTTTCTTGATCCTTTTTAGGAGTTTTAAAAGAGATTTTGTAATATTTTATTGTGTAACTAAGAGGTAGCTCTGGTGTCTAGTAGATGACCAGTTTGTCTTGAATTTTAGCATATACCCATTTGCTCATTTATCATGGACAACACCCAGCAGAGTACATAAATGTTACCCCCAATGTTTTTTACCCTATAAAGGGTAATATATATCTGATATCAAATCTGCTAAAATCTAGTTACAGTACCTCGCAGTTTTGCATGCCAGTGAGATCTGTTTCAGCACAGCTAACCTTTACTGTGAATCAGTACTTTTCTTTTTTACATGTAAATCAGTACATGCTGACATGGTTCATGAGTGAAATACAGAGAAAGCTTATGATTAAAATCAAAATCAGAATCAAACATTGTCATATTTTAGAGCTTGAAGATGACTCACCTTAAAATTGAACTTTCTCTGGAATTCAGTCTTTTCAATTAAGCTTTTATCAAGGAAAAAATCTCAGCTGCAGGATGAAATTTATACTCAGAACAAAAATGGGAAGGAAGGAAATGTCTGTTTCACCTCTGAGATTTAAAAAGCACTTTGATTTTCAGTAGAGAATATTGCACTTATTTTTTTTCCATACACAAAAAAAGTTGTAATTTTTTTTTACTTAGTTGGAAATTTAGACTGCTGGGCCACAGTTACAATAGCATCCTGTTCCTGACAATGTATAAAAGCTATAATAAATTGGAAATAAGAAGAAGTATGAGAAATAATTATGTTCCAAGTTATCTGCACTTTTTTGTTCATCTCAAGATAAAATCATGTTAACTAAAAAACCTTATCAAAATCTATCTATCTGGAGGAGAACCAAGCAGACCAGTAAAATCTGGTGCATAAATCTCTGCACTACCTGCTGGTTTTGCAGCTAAATGGTAAAATGNTCAGTAAAATCTGGTGCATTCCATATGCAGAAAATTAATAAATCTCTGCACTACCTGCTAGTTTTGCAGCTAAATGGTAAAATGCCCTAAACAGAGCAAATAAGACAAACACTGTCAAGCACAACCACAGATTTCTTTTATGTGGAAGAAAACAGGAAGTTGCAACCACATCTCTGAACTTTGCACTTTGATTGAGTTTGTGCTTTAGGTAGTACCATGATGGGGCATTCAGTGCAGATCTGGCTACAGGAGTTTGCTGATTTCCTACTTCTCTGTGTTGTCTCACCCTTCTGCTGGCAAAACATGAAACTTCTTCCACCTCCGTGTCCATGCCCAGTTAGGCACCATCCCTTAAATCACACAAAAGACACATCCTAGGGGGATTCTGGATTTGTGTTTGGAAACAGACTTCAAAAAAGCCAATAAACTATTTTCTGTCTTGTAAAATACAGATGCTCATATGTCTACAATGGTGCTTGCTGGTGTGTAGGGAAGTGTCAAACCTGCTACATTTCACCTGTTGATGACCATGTTTAGAGGATTATAAATGTTTCCAAAAGTTATTTTGTCTTCCAAGTCCTCCATTAGCAGAACCAACTGCAGAACTTTAGACCCTCTTCAGAGGTTCACCTTGCTGACGACAGAGAGGGGACAAAATATGCCATTCCTCCCTGAGATTTCTCTCTGCAAGGAAGAACATGCAGTAGGCTCCATTGCTCATAAGGGCAGCAGAGCCTTCTTGACCCCTGGGCACTGAACATGAGCAGGAGCTGTTTCCATTTCCTGAGTCTTTCTGCCCCTTGGAGGCACACTTGCTTTATCCAGAGGTGAGCTTGATAGAAAAAGAAAGAAACCAAAATTCTCAGTAGGAATATTCTTTTGAAAAATTGGGGAAAATAGCCTTCACAGTAGTATGTCTCTTTTGTGATTTAGTGAGAAGGCCACAGGCTCTGTTTTAATCCATTTCCAATAGAGTAGAGTTTATATGATACTTCACTTTTTCATTCAAGTAATGCAGCTTGCTGTCTGCTTACTGCTGAGCTCTTATGAGAGGATGCTGCTTACTGCAGACTGATAAATCTTCTTTTAGCTTGGGGCCTTAAATAAAGTAATAAAATTTTAGAACTACTTTAAAACTGCAGTAAAAAATCTTGTTGCACCTACTTTTAACTGTCAGTCTCCTTGTAAAAGTTTTTTTAAGGATTTAGATATCCAACAACCCTGTAATTGGAAAATGTTTTGCAAAAAATCAGATCTCAGCATAGCAGATTGAAAACAGATTTGTGGGCACCATGCTTTTCTGGTCAGAGCCAGGAGACAACACTAGTTCCTGGAAGCAACACCAATCAGATTATGCTACTCAACACACTTCTTCAATGTACATTGATGTGTAAATCCAAGTTGGGGGGTCAAACTTTAATTTGCCCAGAAGAAGCCAATCCATGGTTCCTTATACCTGTTCTCCATCACAGCACAGCTCCAACCAAAGGAACATGCAGCTCTTTAGGGTAAAAAAGCAGGTTACTGCAGCTGGTAGAAGCTCCTCATCACAAACAGGCATTCACCTATGAAGGAAAATAATGAGACAATAGTATGATAACCATTGAGGGGGACATCCAGTATTTGGTACAGCTCTTCAGACTACCAGCTGTGAAAAATCCCCTTCAGTTTTTCCCTTGATGGGATAGGTAGGCTTGAGGCTATTTAGTTTAATCTGTTACAGAGGATTAATGGAATGGAGAAGCTATATCAAACCATATGCAATCCTATATCCTTTGGCAATGAAGAGTTATGGAATGAATTGTACTAAGGCATGAGGACTTCTTCTCAACCTCCACGTTAAGGATGTCACCCTGAAGAACAATGATCTGTTTTCTTTCATGTTTTATTAGCCTTTACTGCAGACAGTACAGTGGGACAAATCAGGTCATAACCCAGCCCTTTTTCAACCTTCATGATCATCATTGCACTGCTGGTCTCTATGGTATAGCTGGGAAGTGGTGGAAACATCTGGACCACATAAGTGCAAGACAGATGAGAAGAACATGTTATGTGAAGGATGCCCTGTCTAATCCAGAAACAAGTGGGCATAAATTACACATCAGATACTCTCATCTCAGAACAAAGCATACAAATGTGCCACAAGCATCTTTCAGTTCAGCTCAGTTGTTGGACTGATCCAGAGCTTTCCCACATGCAAAACTTCTTCCCATGTGCAAGATACAGGTCCAGATTACAGCACAAAATTAACTGACTAGTTTACATAGCAGAAAATTGAGTTTCACAGAACTATCCTGCATGGTGAATCCTCCCCCCAGGGCATTTCTCTGGCTCTGGTGGCATTTGCATTTGGAAACATTGCTTTGCTTAAAAGATTACTAGAGGGAAACCTGGATCACATTGACATTAGATCTTAGTTTAGCTACAATTTTGGATATGCATTATTGATTAAATCNGCTTAGTTTAGCTACAATTTACAGGCAAATTATATTATTCTGTGATGAAGTGGGTCATAAAGTTAATGTGGATATGCATTATTGATTAAATCTAGAACAGTGGACTGACAGAGAGAATATAAAATGTGGTATTACTCTCTTTTAGAAAAATACTAATGTCCAGGATGCAAGAGGAAATAAAGAAGGCCATATGGACCACTGAATACCACTGAAAGGTTGCAACACAGGTTGTGAAGAAAGGCTGTGAGTAAAGCTAACTGGAAGGGAATTATCAACACTCAGAGGAATTAAGAGATTCAGCATAAACTCAGAGTCTCTCAGAGCAGTGCAGTTTTTCCTTTCCACTGAGTGCATCCTTTCCAGGCTATTTTTCTTCAGGTTGTATGAGTTTTCATCCCCTCCTCCCAAATAAGATTTCACATTAAACATCAACTAGCATGAGCTTCAGTTATAGTGTTGAGAGCTGTAATGCCCAGAGGCCAGTTCTCTTACTACAGTCTAACCTGATTGTCTCTGTCAGCCTGCCTCCAAGGTTCTGTCTTCAAAGACAACCAGGCCAAGGACTATATGCAGAGGTAAACTTTCTTCTTGTGTTTTGAAGTGATGCCTTTTCAAAGCCAATTCAAGATTATTTTTTCGGGTTTTGCACCGGATGATATGTACATTACTCAGTCCTGTCAGGAATAGTTTTGAGGAGCTGCCTTCCAGGTCCTTCTTTTACAGGAAAGCATGCATTTCTGTGTGCTTTGCTATTCCTAGTCAACTCCACTCTTTTAGATTAATATGTTTGATTGTAATTTATGACAAATCAGTCTAAGCTCCATATATTTCCATACATACATTGCTTTATGGCATTGCCCTGTCAGTTCATCTGTGAACTTGATAAATACATAATCCTGCATTCCATGCATTCTGGTTTTTCACCTGTCAAGAGGAAAGTAAAAGATGGGACTTGCACTGGAAGTTATAGTCTCACTCTATGCACTACTCCTGCCTCATAACTACAGTCCTTAATTTAGGATCAGTGTACCAGGGAGAAAAAGCCACCACCACCAGAATACCTCAACAACAAAACCTATCTAATGAGACTGTTAATAAACTTAACATGAAACACACAGATAAACAGAACAACTTTTAATTAAGACAAACTACATTCCAATTGCTGTCAGAGGTATTTTAATATCTTGTTTCAAAAAGCTTGGGAGCTATTATCTAATCCAGTGAGATGGATTTTTCCTGTAACTTCATGCAATAGAGAATTATCATTTTCTCTTTCAGTCTTTAACATTATATCACCTCACATATGGCTAATGATGAATTTTTCATTTCTTCTTTTATCACAATAATAAAAAATGTATTGTGATTTTGCCAGTTGAATATTACAAACTGCTATCCAGCTACTGAATTTTACAACAAGCCCTTTCACTGCTTTACTACTGAAGTATTAGATCTTTTCAGAAAATGAAGACCATCATCAATATCGCAGTTTTGTGAAACCTGGCATCAGAAGCCAAAACTGTAATATTTTTAGGGTAGTAGTTGTACTTCTCACAGAAATTATCTGCTTTGCTACAGTTATCAGAATATACTCTTTAGCAGGAAGAAGTTTCTTGGGCCAGATTACCTGGCTGAAAATTTGCTGGTCTCACTGTGAGAATCCTTATTAATAAAATATTGTATTCTTTGTAGAAGTGGATGTAAATAAAAAAAAAAAACATTTGGTGCTTGTTTCAATCTGTAACAACTATGTCAAACAGGGAAAGTCAAAGGAATTTAAATACCTTGAAGGCAATTTAAATGGGCTTCAGGGGCCATCAGCTGCACCACACCTATAGTTCCTGTTGGAACTCCACTTGTATTTCACTGTATATCTGCCTATTCAGAGTGACCTCTGGTCATTTCTGTACATACCTGGGACTGCACATTTCTTTTCTCTAGTGCTGTTACAGCTGCATGAAGGCAGCTTTCAATTAATATAGATTTAATTCAATTGACTTATTTTAAATTTTTTGTGCTTGAAATACATTGTTCATATAGATTTTGTGCCCTGATGAACACATGTGATGAACACAGCACAAAATTTACTAATAAATAATCTCAGCTATCTCAGTTGCTGCAGAAATATGGCCTCTTAGCATAATGATAATCTTTACTGCATCCTACCTTCTTCTCAAGTTTTCATCCATTTTTCTAAAATATTGCTCATTTGGCAAATCTGACTGCAAAGGGTCAAGAATTGCATTGAAATGAAAGATGAAAACCAAGCACCAAAATATTCTGGAGATATGATATCATTTGTCATTTGAGTCTTAAATTTTATTAATTCTCTTTAAGCCTATGGTACCTCAGGCACCAAATACATCTTGGACTTGGGAACTTATCCAATTCCCTCACCATCCTAAAGGATCACAGAATTTATAGTGTAAAAATTATTGCACTATCAGGCTCTAGATGGTTGAAGGTACATTCTGACCATACAGAGAACATTAAATGTAATACTGATACTTACTTGTATTTAGCCAAATAAATACATTAAATTTATGAGTGAAAATAATACAAGATTGAAAAAAAATTTAACTCTACTTCTTGATTGCCGGTGATTATTTATATATATAAAAAGGAGAATCACCAAATTCTGAACAATAATTAAATTATTCAACATAAGAATCCCATTAAATTGTTTTGGTTTTTGTTTTCAATACTTTAGTTTTATTTATCTTCTGTTTTGTTATTTTGTTGGTCTCTAGATAGTGTAGGAGATGATTCAGAGAAGATAAAGGATAACTAAGGCTCTAAGTAAAAAGTGACCATCTGGATTTATCTTGTCTCCCCTAAGATGCAGTGACCCAACTATAGCTATATTTGGTGTGCTGCCCAGCACTCCCTTTGCTTGTGGATTGAGTGTGGTCTGGGAGGAATGCTCACAACTGCCAGTTCAAAACACAGTCTTTAGTCCCCAAAATACAACTTACAAATTTGCAGCATAGGACAGAGCCAGTTTCATATACTGGGATGTCATTTGTCTGTGCATTTGGTTGGCAAATCTGATGTCCCAGAAGGAAGAAAGTCAGTGAGGCTACTTTGACAGCTCAAGTGTTAATCCTGTGCTGTGGAAACATGTGCTTTCCCTCACATTCCTCCCTGGCATGCATGGGGGTGTCTGACTCATTGTGGGTGGGAAGACTTCCTTCATAATCCATCCTGCTGCTGAGAGTGGCCCAGCATTGCACACCCAGCAGTTCAAGATGTGGAAGAGTGAGAGTGATTCAAGTGTAACCAGTGATCCCAGGTTTCACAGGCTCAAACTCCTGAGCACCTAAAAAGACCCTGAAATCACGAATTTGTTTTACACAGCCTGATGAACACAAATTAGGTGCTAAGAGGATTTCATTTGCTCGAGCACCTGCACTGCTGCCACCACCTAGTCCCTGACAGAGCGAGAGAGAGCCTGAGCTGTGACCACCATCACCATCAGAGTCACGTCTTGACAGCACAAGTCATTCAGACTAACTAATTTTCCAGGTTTTGGGTTGTCCCTGTTTTCCATAGTTTCCAGGCTGGGAGGGAGGAAACTGAGCTGTGGGAGACTCTTCAGCATGCTGCCTGTGGGGTACCAACTACAGTGAAGAATTAATATTTAATATTAATAAAATAATATTTTAAAATTCACCATTAATAACTGTCCTAGGGTGACTGTATGATGCTTCTATCCCCAAATCTCTGTTCTGTCTGAGTTANGGTTGTCCCTGTTTTCCATAGTTTCCAGGCTGGGAGGGAGGAAACTGAGCTGTGGGAGACTCTTCAGCATGCTGCCTGTGGGGTACCAACTACAGTGAAGAATTAATATTTAATATTAATAAAATAATATTTTAAAATTCACCATTAATAACCTAGGAAATAATTTTTTAATCCCATCAGCATTAAGTCTTGCTACTATTAAAGTTATACAACTACTACTGCAACAGAAAAAAATAGCAGTAAAGCTGCTCTTATACTGAGAGTTTTTAATATCCTCAATCTTCATGTAATAAAAACCACTGATTTTATCCTGAACCATATCCTTGGGTTCTTGTAGCCCACAAAGTCCATCTGGGCAAACATTCCTGGAGGCAGAGCAGCTGCTTTGCTCACCTCTGGAGCTGAGATTAGAACACAGCTACACCTCTCTGCAAAAGGCCCTGAGGGTACCATTATTTTCACTGGAAAGCAGCAGCATAACAAATCCTACAGCCATCAGTGAACCTTGACAGCTCTTAGAGGAATAGTGTCAAGTTGTAGGCTGAGAGAAGTGATCCAGGAACAGAGTGACCTCTCTGAGAATCCCCTAAGCACCACAGATGTACTGTCAAAAGACCCTTATCCGAACTCATCTCATAATCTGAATTTGTAGGATCTGTTCTGCCTTCAGAAGACTTTGTAAAAATATTCATAGCAAAGGGTAGCAGTGCACTCACTGCACAACTAGAAGGAGCTGGCAAAGTACTCTATGCAACTGCTTCTTGGCCTCCTAAAATATGAAAAATTCAAGAATAATCTATTGAAAACTGTTTGCAAGAACAGTTCTATGCAACCTTTTACAGACTTGCTTTGTCTGAATGTGCAATTTCAAATTGTAATCAATGTAAGATATTACTGCCTTCAGTAAAACAAAATTAACACACTGAGCTGAACCCTATTTAAAATATATTTTCTTCCTAAACACTGGAAATTGTTTAGGAAGAAAGGTATTGATTGAAGGTTTCCCAAGGCCAGTAGCTTTGGGTGATGTGCAAGATGTTGGGAGGGGACATACAGTTGGCAGGCATTTGCCACTTAATCTCTGGAATGACAACATCTAGATGTGGAAAATATGATCATGATGATGGCAGAAGTGCAGTATGGACTATTGTCAAGGATGTCATCAATATATCATTAATGCACACCCCTGAAGGGTTGCAAAATTCGATAGCATGACATGTGCACTCATAGGGCTAGGAATAAATCCCTGAGGAAGGTGAGTAAATATATATTGAATGGATTTGCACTGAGCACAAACTACTCTCAGGCTGCAGAGGAATTATGAAAGACCTGCCTTTAACATCAGTGGCTTCCAGCCAAGGAAGAGAATCACACTCCGTGGGGAAATTCAGGTTTGAGATAGATGGGACTGCCACACAAAGGGATTGTTGATGCTTTGTTGGCAGCACAGTAATCTACTGTCAGCAGCCAGTCACTATTTGGTTTCTAAAGGGGCCAAAAGGGTGCCTTTCAAGAGGAGTTGGTGTGAAAATTATCCCTCTTGCTTAAAGCCCCTTGAGGAAGGCAGTTGCTGCATTGGTGGACATGAGATCGATGTGGTACTGTTTTGTATGCTCTAATGAAGTGGGTGGCAAAGGTGGTGCAGTTTGAAGGAGAAACACCAAAGTATTTAGAGTGACTGGGATCCTCTGACCCCATTGGCCTCCTACAGCATGGGTTTGGAGAAGGTCCAAATCTGAAAAATTGATAGGTCCCAGTTCCATGGCTATAGAGACATCAAGGCCAGAGGGAGAAGTTTGACCTTACTAATGAAATATTGCACAGGATCTTGGGATGTTCTCACCATGTTAACTGAACGGATGGACAATAAATTCAGCATCAAGCCTTGGTGTCCATAACAAAGTTGAGCAGGTGCCAGTCATTCATAAAAACTAATAATCAGGACTAGGACATGGGGTAAGCAAAAATGCCTTCTGGAAACAGAAGTAGGAGGCAGATGTCTCTTGGCAGTGGACTCCCATGCACGAGTTCTGCAGCATGGGTGTTGTGGGGGCTGCCTACCTATGGCTGTCCAAAAGGAGTAACAAAACACTGTTGTGCTGTCTCCCAGTTTGCAAACATTCCTTTCCAGCAGATGCCAGAGGTGGCTCATCTCTGTCTGGCCAGTGGAGGTGCTCACCCTCTGACCAGGTGAATACTCCTCCACATCTCACCCATAGGTCACTGGTATATTTATTACTTCCCTTTAGCTACATGCACTGAAAGAAAAAAGAGCTGTTTCAACTTAACATGATCATTGCAGGAAAAGCTGAGAGGCAGATATGAGAAGCAGGTGCTCCTATCTATTTCTTTATTTCAGACTATCCTGGTCTGCTTTTTACATAGCAGCTGACATGGAATTTGGATGCAGTCCAGAGCATGGTGACCCCAGCACAGCAATTATGAATTCAGTCTCTTCACTGAACAGAGGACCTGTTATTTGGACTGTTGCAGTTTATGTCACTGTTGGCTTTTGGTTTCCTCAAACACTTAAATAGCAAAGACAATTCTTGCCACAAGAATGAAAGAAGTATCCAAATATGTTCCTTTCCTTTGTAGTTGAGGTTCTTATTCTTCTCTATATTGTAATCAAACACACTGCCAGAACTCCTCTGCCATGGTGAGTCTGGGATGGGCAGGATGATGACGGTTCCTTGTTTAAAGCACAGGCTCATTTCTCCCTGTGACATTACAACCTGCCCTGCTCCTTAGGGCAGTGCCATAACTTGCTGTCCTGTGCCACCTGCCAGTGTGAGGAGGCTCTGGGCAAGAGACTGACACCAGAGTGCGGGAACTGGCTGGCTTTAGCATCTGCCTGGGTGTAAAAGCTCAGTCACAACATTTGCCATATATTGTTTACCTAGATTAATCTATTTCTGTTTGATACAAAAGGTTTCTATTGGATTAAAATAATACTTGGGAGTTTCTTTTCTTTTGCGGAGTTACAGGAATAGTACAGTGACCTCAAAGCTATACATATGGAATTTTAAAAAGGAGTGGTTTAGGTTTTTTTATTTTTCTGAAAACCAATTGGTCATTCTATAAAAATGACAGGAACAAGTGATCCCATTATCCCTTCTGATCCTTAACAAAGAAGCAACTAAAAAAGCTATATCCTTTCCTCATAGCAGTAGTATTGCTTTATTGTAGGGTCCACAATGAAGAGCTTTAATCTAGATGAGATTTGGCTAGAAAGGAATCTTTTGTTACAAACTGAAAGATTGCATTTTATACTTGAAATTTGCTCTTAGGTTTCCCCTTGTTGATATGTTAGATACTGACAGTGGTCTGTTGTACTCTACTGTCCTCCACAAAGATATTTTTATGAAGGTTTTGTTCACTGAAATTAAGATCCATCTATACTTGTCAGAAAAATATGTCAACCATGCAATGTGATATATGCAACATCTCAGACATTCCCGACTCCAGCTCTCTGCTACTTTTTCTTTGCCTTTTTTCCAGCCTCACTGGAAGGTCCAACCAAAGGACAGCAGCACCATCTTGTGGGTATCTGAAAAAGTTACAACTACAAAATTTTCAGTAAAACTTCTAGCAAGCAGGTTCCTCATCCTGAGCAGTGTCTGGGGCTGCCTGCTCAGGGCAGGATCCCATAGGAGGGCTCGGCAGGGTACAGCTGCCTGCTGAAGTGAGCTTTGTGAGATGGAACCCACAAAGCATCCAAAGCTGAATTTAGCAACTAAAAAATCCAGAGATTAGACTTGGCTTAACGTTGGCCATGAAAATACTGTTCAGGGTTATGGACGAACCGGGATACTTCAGTCAGGAACAGAAAATATTCTTGGGGGTTAAAAATGCAAAGTTAAAATGTCTGGGTTTGCTTCAGGGCACATGAACATGTACAAAAAAATTCCCTGTGTTGTTATTCATAAAATTATTTTTCTCTTTGCTATTGCCATCTGACTATGTTTGTACTGTAAGTGTGGCAGTCAAGCCATGTGGAGTGAGCTTTGGGCAGTATTCCCAAGAACCTGGGGTGGGAGAAAAAACTGAATTCTTGCAGTTTTTTAGCACAGGTTTACTGCATGCAGTCAGCACCTTGCGTGACACAGACACAGCCATGGCCAAATATATCTGGTCCATAATTCATGATGACTATAATCCATGGAATTATAGATGGAAACACATATCTTGTGTGTGTCCTTTCCTGGGCAGCCTGAGTTCATCTGCACCAAAGAATGGGAACTAGAGAGGGTTTCTGTGCTGAAGGAGCAGCCAGAGGATGAGAGCACCTTGTCTGAGCTAGAGGGGGGGAGGTCAGAAAGTGCAGCATGCCCTTTACTCTGCTTTTGCCAGTGAGGCAAACATAGCCATTGTCTAATGGATGCTGAACTAGTTTCTGTCTCGAGCTTTGTGATAGGGCTCATTTCCAACACTTGCTTCATTAAAGCTTATTTTCCCCTCAATCCTCACTAAAAAGCTCCTTTTCACATGGTTGGGTATTTTTACTTCCGTAAAATTAAGTTAATTGCAATTAAGAATATAATGAAGTCATGTATCTCTTAATTTTGTTGCTGAAGAGATTCTTTTAATCACTTGATTATTTTAATAAATTGCTACTTATTTAAATAGTATTTGTAATACACTATATAGTAAGAAAGCAAATATTTAAACATAGATATAAGTTAAACCACATCTCCTTCACCAAATAACACAGGAATAATCAAAATAAATTAATGGCAGTATTAAAAGTACCCTGACAAAGCACCTCTCCAGTATTGCATGTCTGCCTGCTACACATTTTTACTGAGAAAGGGAAGAAATAGATTTTGTGAGGTTGCTGTAAATCTATACATAATTTGAGAGAAACATTAAAAAACCCCTTTCATCTGCAACTTGTCCAAAAATTATTTTATGCTACACTTGGAGCACCTCATCATGGTAACTTACACAGGAGAGAAAGGAATAAGGCCCGTTGTTGTGGCTGGTATTTGTTCAGTATAACTCTTTCTTGTTCCTGTTCTTTTCATCACATTTTATAGCAGAGGCTGAAGTTTCAGCATGGTGTGTTGAACAGCTGCCCTCCTGTGGCTGCAGCTTCTCTTTAGCTGAAGCTGAGACTTGCCAGGAGCATGTGCCTTGTTACAGAACCAACAGGAAGGTCACCCATGCACAGGTACATTACAAGCTTAAAAAGAATGCATTAATTAAGTACAAAGCAGCATCCACAACCCCTTTAGAGGACGTGCAGAAATGAAGGGTCCAGGGACACCAGCAGCATTCCAGTGCCTAGAAGGGGCCTAGGAGAAAGTTGAAGAGAGACTATTTACAAGGGCCTTAGTGGTAAGACAAAGGGTAAGGAGTTTAAACTGAAAGAGTGTAGGTTTAGATTAGATATTAGGAAGAAATTCTTTATTGTGAGGATGCTGAGGCACTGGCAGGGGTTCCCAGAGGAGTTGTGGATGCCACATCCTTGCAAGTGTTCAAGGCCTGGTTGGATGGGCTCTGAGCAGCCTGGTTTAGTGGACAACCTTGCCAGTAGCATGGGGGTTGTAATGAAATGATCTTTAATGTGTCTTTGGTTGTCACACCTTCCCACACAAACCATTCTATGATTCCATGATTCTGTGATTCTATGCTAAGGTGTTCCCTTGACCAGATGATTTGACATGCATCACCTGAGAATAGGAGATATGTTGGAAGACCCTGTCATTAAAAGCTGGGACTGTGCTTTTATAAAGTGATAGATTGCCAGTCGTATGACTTTAGGCCAGCTGTGCCAGTTCAGAATCATCAAATAATTTATAATAGTATCACTTTGTTGGTTCCTTCATCAGGTGCTTTATCAGGTCTGCAACATCTCCACCTCACTATAAAGATAAGTCACACTGGTTTCATGTTTTTCAACACCAAAAGCAGCATGACATCCCTCTTTCCATTCACCACTGATAGGTTTGCAAACAGGGTATTGTTCCAGTTGTACCCTGACTCCAGGCAGAGCATCTTGCTGCAGTGGTGTTCAGAAACTCCCAAAAGACAGCAATCAGGTCTGGGGCCTTTAAATAATGGACAACAATGATGGGAACCCTGCTGTATAAATCAATCACCAAAGGTGTGGCAATATGGATTGTTTCATACTGCAGCACACACCAGAAATTCAAATACAAACAGCTCTACCTTGGCTTCAAACAACTTTGGGCATATTTTTATTCTGTAATTCCTTCTTGGTTGAGTTCTCCCAGCTTTCAGTAAATGCGGAATTTATTGTCTTTCCTCTATGAGTAAAGTCTGAACTTAGCTTGGCAGACCTTCACCAGCAATGTATGGTGACTGGCAGGGTTTTGAACCCCTAGCCCTGCTCCCAAAGACATCCATTTTCAGAGCCATCCATATTCAAAGGAGAACACTCCTTTGTGTGAGGGTTGCTGAGTCCCTGCCCAGCCTGGCAAGTGCTATGGGTGTCTTGCATTGGCAGTAACCTCATTGCTTTCTGTTTATTTTCTGCACAAGCAAGGACCATAAGCAAGAAATTGCATTTCACTGAAATGTTATTTCAAAAAATCAGTTTCTTTTTTAATTTTCAAGGTTGAAAAATTTAAATAAAAATTTAAAATAGTCCATCCTCCTTATGAACATAATTAATTTTATTATATTAAAATAAGTACAATGTTAAAGAGAGGGAGTAGGATAAAGAAAATGTCCCTAATTTTTTAAACATAAGGTTTCCATAAGGTTTTCTTTGAAAATAATTAATTGTCATAAGTGCACCAGATTAGTAAAAAAAAATTACTTTACCGAAAAAGGTATTTTAAAAAATTTGTGGACATATTCTAGCTTTAATTTTTGTCATTCAAAAAATTTTGAAAAATCTTTGCAGAAATTTTTTTATCAACCTTTCCATCTCAAAGAAAAACATCGTAACTGTTGAACAGTACTTTGTCTCATGTAACAGTAGTCTCAAATTCAGGAAATAGGAACATACATGAAAGATAATATTTCTATTAGTGTTCTGCTTTTCAAATGCAAATGAAAGGAAATATTTTACTATCATTTTAATCTGAAAAGTGGCTAGCAACAGATCTAGCAGGAGTCTTGAGCTACAGACCTGGCTGAGAATACTGGTTATGCACAGTGCAGAGTGCAAATTTTGGTCAAAAACTTTGTTCTCTGTTCACTGTGTCTCTGCAGCTGTTGCTAATGGACCTCTGGAGAACCAGAATGAACAAATGGTACCAGAGCTGTTCACCTACACAAACACAGGGTGGAAATCACAGCTTCAGTGGTAGTTCATAAAAGGGTTTGGCTGCACAAAATGTGGCTGCACAAAATGTAGCTGAACAGAACAGTGCTGTTATAGAAAAGGTGACCTGTAAGCCTTGCACATACAAACAGGAAGGTGGACTACAAGGTGCACAGGGTCAACCTTTTCAATCCTCCCAACACTGATACAACCTCAGATGCTTTACTCTGGATAGTTGAATGTAGGCCTTTAAGAAAGGTCAGAGGAAATGGGGAGAATCCAAATGGAAAGAAAAGGGACTATCAAAAATTTTTAAGTGTTTGTCTCATTAGACATTGAATCACCAGGTTTACTTAGTTTTAAAAGAGAAGACTGATGGGAACAGGTTAACAAGTACACAGAAGTTACTTTAGTTTGGAAGGTACTAAATTTGTCCTACATGCCCATGGTAAATAGGACGGAAAGAAAATGGCATGAATTGCACCAAGAATTGGCTATCCCCATAATTCTGCTCTTGGATGGAACACTTGCTGCTGGGGCAGGAGCCCTCTCCCATTCTGTCTGAGGCTACACCTCCCACATGCACCACAGATCATGCCTCCCCAGGTAGCCTGCTGGGAACCTTATGCTGAACCTGGAGGTAAAAATAGAGTTCTGCTTAAAATCAGTTCTTCAAAACAAAAGTAACCCACAGGAATTCTCTGTCACCTTTCTCTTAGAATAACCAAAGCCAAATTTATGAAGTCAGGTTGGAAAGCAATATCAAAGGGCATTGGTAAATTTGACAAAACTTGCCAAAAAACGCACTTGTGCAATTTCCATACCATGTCTATGCCTTTGAAACTTGAAGGAAGAGAATCAGGAAATCAATAAATCCAAACCAGAAAAGACCTATATTGGCACAGCCTTTTTAACACAAATGTGAGGCTTGAAGCAAAGAACTAAAATCAGGCAATAGGCTCTTTTCTGTTCAGAAAACTACAAACAACATCTCACATAGAGGTTTTCTGCAAAGCTCCAGTAAGATATATTGGTGCTATGATATAGTGTTTGAATTCTGGCAAGATTTGTCAGACATTTAGTCAACCCACAAGTTCATACAGTGCTGTAAGACAGCCCATGTAGGGTTCATGGCAGTGGTCACACAGCTTTTCTGCCTGCACCTCCACCATGTCTAGTTCCCAGCTCCAAGGGCATTTATAACATTTTCATAAGCAGAAAATATTTCTCCCTCAAAGAGTGAAAAAATAAATCACATAAAATCACATAAAATCTTCTACCTAACACTTTTCCACTTACAAAATACTTCCAACTTTGTTATACATAACTGGAAAAAAAATCCAACTCTCATTTTTCTAAGAATGTTCAAATCCAGACCTGAATTTGCTACTGTCAAGATGAAAACATGAAAAAGATAAATAAGAAGTGAAAAATCATTGTGGTACACACACAAAGATCATTCTCTACCTAGTCTTCTTTCAAGTCAGCACGTTTTTCCTAGGACCAAGTACTCTTTCATATTCTTTCATTTGCCCAGTCAGGCACACTAAGTGACTACAAAACACATCTAATACGATCATACAAGTACTAGCCCCATAAAGACTCTTTTCTGCCTTGCATTTTGCACTTATTGTAGACCTCTTCAATTTCCTGAAAGACATTTGCAACTTTATTTCCTGGGTGTTCAACTGGTGTTCAGCTGACACAAGTACCACTGAAAACCAGGAAATAAATTCTCCAAACAATTTTCTGTGCTAGAAAGTTGACATTACTTTATTAGTGGTGCTTGGGGATTTCTCCTCAAAACACACTTGAGCCAACAGGTCAGGTTATGTTCATGAAACTAAAACATACCATCTCATTTCTATTCATTACATGTCCTGAATACATGTATGGGAACTTGCTGGATATGAGCAGGGTTCTTCTGAGGGTCATGGGTGGCCATTTGGTGGTCAAAATTCTCTATTATGGCTGCAGTTCTTCTGATTTATCTTCTTTTTTTTGAGAGTATCTCAAATATGTGGTCAGGCTATGATGCCCTTCTCTTATCCCTCTTTACTCTGACGCTCTATCTTTGTTCTCAAAACTAAGACATCTACTAGTACATATTAATCACTAATGTCAGTTAGCAAGGAAGCATTAGTTGGCACAAGACTTATTAGTCCCAGATGTAGGAAGTTAACACAAGGCCACATTAATCTCTGGCATTTGTGCTAAGATCTGTCTGGTACAAAACTAAACATCAACCACGAATACAGGATCATGCACTATTGTGCTAAAGTTAAAAGAATTTTATGGCATCTTCCCCCACTGCTGCATAGACTCCTTAAAGAAATACAACTTCTTTGGTAACACAAGTTTGAGAACCCTAATCAATTTCTTTAATTTTTCTAGGCACAGCTTTGAAAGTGAATTTAAACAGTCCATACCAAACCTTCATTCCTCATAATGGCAAATGTGCACCATGCTGTCTAGGAGGGCTTTAAAAACTTAGTTTATTTTAAGTGAAGTGGGTTAGAGAGCATTCAAGACAATCAGATCCACTAGCAGGTCTGAAGAGAGCATAACTTCAATCCTGTGGCTGACAAAGAACACTCAGGAGAGCTGGGCTTGTGACTAGTTCCATCAGCTAAATCCAGGAGAAGTTACATTTTTGAGCCTGAAATATTAGATACATTAATAATTATTATTTTTAAAGATTCATGTAGAACTTAGAGAAAACATTAACCTCTGCTACAGAGAATGCTAATCCATGAAGCTACTATATTACTCTGACAGAGGATCAAATTACTTCCTCCTCCATTATGTATCCTTCTCCATAACATGTAAATTTAATTAACATTAAATTCCTTGATGGGCCTCTCTAGACTGTGAACTGTAGCTGTTTTTGTTTCTTCCTTATGTACTTACATTGAACTTTTCAAGCAGTCAGTAAAGAAACGGAAATAGAGATACAAAGTAGTAATACATGACTATTACTGTTCCCCAGAAAGAACAGGAAGAATCTTGGACAAAAACAGTTTGCCATGGGATCCCTGTAGTATAAAAGTTTCATATTCTTAGGTATAATTATGATAAGCTTGACAGTTGTCAAGTCATAGTGAACATGCTGCACAAATGATGTAAGTTGTCTTCATCCTACTGAAAATATTTTGCAACAGCGTTTGTTTATGAGCTGACTCTATTAAATGGGCAACAAATGGATTTCTTGGATAGTTACTGTGCTGAGGACTTTGAGATCCTTCCCACTAGGTCTGATTATGCCTCATCCTATTTCCAACTTAGGTCAAAATTATTTCTCAGTAAGAAAGCCCCACTGTGAAATACTCCTTTAGTTCCTCTCTCAGACACTGTATTTCCTAAAGCAGACATTTTACACATGCAGGAAAAAAAACCACAATCGTTTTCTTGATTTTTGGTTTTAAACAATTAATTGAATTCACATTCAAATAACTTCAAAGCTTGAAAAGTATCGTCTCAGAAGGCAGAACAGGCAAAGTTAAGATCCTGAAGGGAGGACTTACAAGAGCAGAAGCTGTAGATGTTTGGTTTGTACACTCAAGTATTTCAATGTTCTAAATGAAGAGAAATTCATTCTGCATTCAGCGTTTGACTGAGGGGGAGTTAAAAATAAGAGGGAAGTGTGCTTGTGAAAGCCATTAATAAAAGGTTATTGGTGTGATCTGTTCAACACAATTATTTCAAAATCCACACTACACTATAAACGTGTAAGACTCTCCTCTATCTGGGGTCTAATTTGTGATTCCCAAGAATTATTTTTTTTATTTTCTATCTTCGTTATCTGTAGTGACTGCATAATTTTATTTCTGTGTTTATTAAAACAATTCAAGTAAGTACTCAATTTCAGGTTTATTAGGCATTTTTGCTGTTGTTTTTCTTTCCCAGGGTAAATGTAGAAGCAAAGCAAGATGTCTAGATAGGTGGCTAAGGTGTTTTGAAAGGATGGTGATCAGAATGTGATTGAGAAGGATAAGGCATTGTTTTATACGAGGCAACAATCTCAACATGCACTTATTCCAGTCACAGCTGGGCATCTGTTCAAAATCCCTTTCTCATGGGTTTGCAACTTGGATTGAAAACCGACTTTTTTCCCCAAAAGTTGGTAAAACATTTCCCAGCATCACAACAAGTAAACTTAAAAGGGGCCTATTGATAATATCCTCTCAATAGGAGCAGGCAGGTGAATATGGTGCACTGTAATCCCAACAGTTGTATTAATACAACTTTTCCAAGTCTTAGTTCTTTTGCTGGAGCCACATGAAAGTAAAGCTCTGAGGCATGTGCTTAGCTTAAGCATATGGCCAGTGATTATTTTTCTGGACTCATTTAAGTACTGTCCAACCTATATTTTATTTCTGAGGAGTGGAAGATGCTTGGAATTTATACTGATTAAACAGAGCTGTTGTAAAAATGTGCAGCTCCCACAGTGCTCATCCTGGCAGTCCAAGAGGACTGGGAGTTTTGTGCTGACCCTCAGTCTTTTCCACACAGGGGAAAACATTGCTATTCCCTGGTTGCAGTGCTGGGGATTTCAAGGCAAGAAGAGTCCTGCAGGCTATGTGTGTATTAGCAGACCTGAGATAGCTTTCAAATTCCCAAGAGTATTCTCACAGGCTGTGTATATATTGCTGAATGTAATCCCATACCTACTGTTTCTCCCAGGTGAGAGCTAAGGCCTATCCCAAGCAGAAATCAGTCTGAACTAGACAGTCTAGAAAATATGGGATCTGAAAAGGCAAATTTAAGTGCAGAAGATTTCTTCTCCACTGGCATTTTACAGGTTTTTTTCTCAAAAATTGATGACTGGGTATGCTTGTTCTGTAGAGATACTGAACTTATGTGGGTTACATTTAAAGGAAATCTCCCAAACCTTACAAACTACATATCTAGTCTCTGTAGTTCCCAGTGGAAAAAGCTGTTTTTGAAGATAGGTGGTTTTTTCCACCTTTACATCTATTCCATGTAAAGGAACAATGTAGTCATTAGTGGAAAGGAATGAGAAAACAAATTAGCAAAAATAGCAACAGCAGCCTAGACTGGATCATCATACCTTTTTCATTTTCATACACTTTCATACCTTTTATATCCAATGAGATCCATATTTTGCCATCCTGTCACTGATCTCTGTACCTCCCTGCACTTCAGACAGTGCACATCAACCTGCAGTGGGGTGAGAATCCCACCTGGGCACTCCCAGTGTGTCTGCAGCAGCCAGGCAGGACCCCTGAGCTCACTCCTGATCCCTGGTCTCCCACAGAAGCACAGGGTTTGCTGCCAGCAGGCTGCAAGGCCAGCAGTAGTCAGATTTTCCATTTAAATTTTGGCACCATCTGAAGCCATTTCTGTTACTTCCAAGGGCTGTTGCCATTGTATTAAAAAGAGTAAATTTGCTGCTGAGTTACTTACTGCCCAGAAAATCCAGCTGAAACCTGCTACTGCCAAATCTGAGGATTCGATATTGGGCCAGGGACTTTAAATAGCTTCTGCTACTGAGGATTTTCTGCTGTCTATGCTGTCTGAAAAAAAAAATCGTTAAAAAAAAAAGAAAGGATTGATAAAACCTCAGTTTGAGGGATTGGACATGGACTGTTAGAAACTGAAAATTGCCAGTTCTGTTGTGGTTACTTCCTATCCAGGTTTTTTGACTGAATCGTCTAGGTTTTTTAAGTCTAGGTTTGGTTACCCAGGGTCTATAAAGAGCACAAAACCCCAAATGATGATTTCTTAAATGAAGCAGAGGAAAAGCCCTGTTTATGCAGCTTGGCTGCCTTTTGTATACACCACAGCTACTGAGGGTGCTCATTATCACTGCCCTTACTCAGCTCCTGCATCTAAGTATCACCTTTAATTGCAACATCAAGTCCTTTAACTACAGGATCCAATTCTGGCATGCTACATTTCCTGAAGGACAGCTCAAGTTGCCAAAAGACAATCTGCAACTATCCCTCTCTCTCCTTTCTTTCTTCCATGTTTGTCCCATACACCTATGTAAAGAGATAGTTCAGGAGGTACCCAAAGTGAAAGGTAGCCTTTATTTTACCAGGGCTTTTTCCTTTATTCTTTTTTAAATCTCATCTGACATGTAGATAGGCTCAGTGACTGCAAGAGTGCACTGGAATCTGTGAGCCAGCCAGGAAACTGCTGGCTGTGATCAGCCTCAAACACTGAGGATGCACTGGCAGGTACTCAATGGGAATTCTCCTGCCTGCTGCAGTCTGTGAATTTATGATGCACTCTGCTGTGTAGCTATAACCTTAGCAACAGCAACCACTGTACAATGAGCAGGAGATAGTTGCTGCTGACTGTGTGAAGGAGCCCTCCCTTATGGGCAATTTGTGCAGAAAATGACAGGAATGGTAATGATTTCATCTGAAACCATAGCAGAGACTGCTGTATTTTCTGATCAAATTCAGTAATTCTAGCAATGCAATGAACTGGCAAATCAAGTCCTACCCAGCTTTATAATCAGATGCTGCTTGGAAATTCCTCTCCTCTCCTCCTGTTCACTTTTTCTCCCAGAAGAACTTTCTTTGATTGCACCATTTTGCATCTGTGTCATTTCTTTCACATGACAATTTATTTCCTCATATTCTTGGGGCAACAATTAGGAATACATTGGAGGGTGTTTCTGGAAAAGAGTAAGTTAATGAACATACTGAAATACTTTTTGTGAGCCTTCTTCCTTCATGATATTGAACACCTTTTTTATGAATCCAACACTAACATCTGTGTTAGAAAACATTTGGTTTGCAAAGAGGTTCAAGGTAAGTGTTGTGCATATTCATGCAAATACATAATTGCATGTGCAGCCATGCTGGGAATTTCCTCAAAGACACACTGAGAGCCTTGCCATAGTTTGTTGTCACCTTTGTTACGGCATTTGACATTCAAAAAACATTAAACCTGTAAGGGGCCCAATAGATTTTTATTTTAAATACTTCGTGTGCTGAAACACTAAATTCTAAAATAGTGAAATCTAAAAAGAATATTTATATACTTGATGGGGAGGCTAACAAATGATAAATAGACTTCATGACCTGCTATGTAAGACGATATGGCTGTCAATATAGAAGCAAAGGAGGTTATCATGGCCCCACTGACTCTGCAAGTTAAATTATATCATGTAAATGACAGAAAACACATTGAGGATATTTTTAGTAATTAATTTTAGATTTGTTTGCCTATTGATCTGATCAATTTTACTTTAATAAACAGCTACCATAAAAATAAATAACAATGTTAAACAATTTAAAAATTTAATCTCTTTTTTTCATAAGGTTTTTCTTACTATCTGTAATGGCCAAAACATCCTTTTATCTGCTGTTTGTAGATGTTATTGGGTTGTTTCTTAAACTGAATTCACCAACAGCATTCTATGTCCCAATGGCATTACTTAAAAACAATGCAAACTTTGCATTTTAATTACTATGTGTATCCTATTGACCTCCTATCTGCTTTATGCCAGCTTCATTAATAACTGATGCCCAAGTTGCTCATCAAATTCAGCAATGAGCTGTTTTAGTTTCTGAAATGAAATTAGGGGGTTTTTTTGCTATGTTTTTGGTGCAAAAGCTATTTCAAATGCATGAGAGAAAGTGAATTGGAAGAATGTGCCTTCATGAAGATGAAATTTACTTGTTGGGGTGTCACTGTGGGGGACACTGTAATCTATGTTTGTCATACAAACTTTGATCTACCCACATTGACTTTTACATTTTGCATGATGTGACAAGAATGTGAAGAGAAGGGTAAGAACACTGTGTAAAATAAATTTAAAGTCTGACAACTTACAGAAATTATTCATATATTTTATGAACTTCTATACACTCAGTGTATAGTTATGTTAAAGTATTAATTTTAATTGTGTTCATAACTTGTTAATATTTTCTCTTAATTTCTAAATTAATGTAGACACATAATTTGTCACAGGTCTAGCCAGCTAGTGAAAAAAAAAACAAACCAAAAAGGCAACCTTGTTTATGAACTATTGAACTAATAAAACAACATGTATTAGCATCATTAAGAGGGTAGGAGAAAAATACATGAGCTGATGGTACCTGGAGAGAAGAAACAATCCCCCACCTACTTACAAGGCTATATTCTTTAGAAAAAACCCACAGATACACAGAATTTTATGTTATTAAATATATATGCATAAAAGCTATTATATAAATAGTTCTTAACACTCTTTTAAATGACAACCATTAGCAATAAATAAAGTAAAAATGCATCTGGAACAATTAAAAGTATCAATAGTTTATGATAAATAATTTTTTAGAGATTTAAAATGTATTTCATCTTTTCAGTTTGTAACCTCAACTATCCACATTTCTACTTTGGTGATGTGTTAATGCTTAGTTGCACTGTAAATGTTCAAGCTTTTCCATTCAGCTTTGAACTCAGCCTTGGCAGAACAATTTATCAGTACAGTAAATACCCACAATTATGGACACTATTAATGGACATGTCTTTTTAATCAGACTTTAAAATCTGTTATATGAACCTAAACCTTTATTTACCTTTTTGCAACATTTTATTACTTTCCAACCTAAACAATTCTCTGATAACTTAGTTGCCTTTAAATTAAACTTCGGAATGGGTAACGGGAAGAAGAGTTTGATCCTCTTAAGCAATTCTACTACAAATAAGACACAAAGTTCTAGAAAGATATTTTCCTTTAGCTTAAGTCCATGTAACTCACAGAGCTGATCAAAATACATAAAAACACCAAATGGTATCATTTTATTATGATTGCTCTGGTGATGTCAGATGTTTTCATTTTCTTATTAAGCCAAATAATTTAAATGTATCTAAATCTTTCTTCAGGAAATCAATAGGTTTAACACTTAGAGGTGAAATGGATAAAAACAATCAGCAGACAATATTTAGTTTTTATTGTATTTTTGAGGCATTTAAATTCCCTTGATGATAATAATTCCTGGGAAGATAAAAATGTTTTCCAATGGCAGAAGTCACTATTGACTACAGTCTCTACTTTGCTTTCCAGATCCTATCAGATGTACTGTACTCACAGTAATCATGTGGAAGATATTATGGCAGTTGTAATAGGTTAGGTGTGATTCCAGTCACAATGCCTGCACAGGATAAAAATTTTTAAAGCTTCAATTTAAGACAGCAAGAGACTGACATGAAAACTGAAGACATGAAGATGATGATTGATAGACGTGATACCACTTAAAATGGCAAGAGCAGAAAAACTCATAAAGCAACAAAAAAGGAATGGATGACCTTGTAAAAAGGCACAGATTATAATCTATAATGCCAGCTGCAACTGGGAGTGTGGGTCTGCAATGTGTAAGCACAAGTATCATATATTTTCTGTGTAGGGGAGTAAGAAAGTGAGTTGAACTGTAATTTCAAATTTCACACACAGGGAGTGAGTTATTGTAAATAATTTTAGGGCCCAATTCTTGAATGAACTTGAGAAAGAGGTTAAAATAGTTTTGAGACTTGAAAAATAAAACAGCCCTAAATGTAGCAGGATATTTTCACTGAGAGTTTTTATCAGCATCCTGTTAGCTTGAAAAATGTAAAAGAGATGTGCAAATTGCTTGACGATGCAGAGAGGAAAAAAAATCTGATCTAGTCCACATTTTTGATCTCTTTAATCAGTGTAAAGGGAGAGTGACCACAATACTGTAGTTAACTGCTGCTGAGCTTTGACCAGAATATAATGTTGTCAAAAATCCATGAGAAGATGATACTTGCATTTCTCCTTTGAACTTCCTTTGTGCACTTCTGTGTAATTCAGTTTAGGAACTTCCTCTTTTGCTTGAATGTTCATTGCCCTTCTCCACATGTTACAAAAGATATATTTGAGTCTCTTTCACTGTCAAAATTATTGTTCAAATTTCTGGAGCTAAAATAATGCTGTGTATTAGTAACCAAGTTAAATGGAGGCAGTTAACATCTACTTTAGAAGCCAGCTGACATCTGTGAACATTTCTAGGAATAGCTTGATTTCTTTTTTAGTGACAGAACTAGTAGGGAAAGACTAGTTGCTTGATGAATATTTGTGAATACCAATGCTTGACTGTGTTAGCACATACCTACTATTCTCTCGAGCTTCCCAAAGAGGAAGAAGTATTTGCAAATTTTTCTTTGCTGTTTGCTGGCCTGGCATGCCAGATTTTTTCCAAGAGTACCTGAATGAGATGAGGAGGCAAGGAGGATTTTGGATGATGAGAGAGCAGTCTGATATAAGCCACAGGCTGGGCATGACTGGGGTTAGGAAGATCCAAAGAGAAAACACAATTGCATTACATCTAGTTTTAAATTTTTCAGTTATTAAGCTGACTTCTTCAGGTTAGAAGTGTGCACCGGCCACACACCTCCCTTGATTGATGAAATCCAAGATAAACACAGAAATTTCCAACCAAATCTTGGCTTTTATCCTCTAAAGGGCATTGCACTACGCATCACTTCCTTCCCAAACTACCACACCATGGAAATAAAACTCAGTCTTTAAACTGAGGAGGAGGAGGTATCAGGGTGGAAGGAAAGTATCAGGGACCTCAGCAGGGAAGGCAAAGGCACATTTAATGTTGAATCAGACCTGACGTCTATTGGCTTTTAAGCAGATTGGGTTTGAGATATCAAAATGCTTCTTTTCAACATGTTTGAAATTCAAATGAATATTTGAATGAATATTTGACATCAAAATCCTCATGACAGACTTGGCTGGCAAGCACAGTGAGAGGTACAGACCTAACATAAAAATATGCCATAACTCTGGAGTTTTATATGAACAATAAATAGTGTATAATAATGACTGTTAATTACAAGGGTTCTCTCCAATGGCAAAATACACATATTTTCTTTTGAACTGTATGAATGTTTTACAGAATACTTTATTTTCCTCAAGTGACCTTGCAACACATTGCCACTCCAGCCCTTTAATAATTTAGCTCAACTGCTGGACCATAGCAGCAAAGGCTTTCAAAGTGTATTGTTGCATTGTTTATGTTTGGTTACAAAAATCAAACAGGATCCAGCTGTAGTCTGCCAACACATGGCTTGGCCACTTGAATATCAGCTATGCCTGATTAACAGGCACACATGGACACTGGGAGTCATAAAAGAGAGCAGCAAATACAAGGGAAGAACATTTGCTGCATAAACCCCATCAAAATCTGCCTTTGTAAAAGACCAAATGCAAACTGCTGTTAATCTGTTGAAATCACCCCACAACCCAGTAGTTAAAGTACAAAACTGAAGATGTTTTAGCTCTGCTTTTAGCTAGTTGCAAAAAATAGGGATTTTTTTTGCTTCTGTCTGTCTGGAAGTTCAGACTGAATCACTTATGTAACATAAAGTCCTTGTGGAACATCCCAGTGCAGCCTTTTGCAAGCACTTCCACAGCAGATTGCAAATCATACAATGGGTAAATTCTCACAATGTAATGGTTGTCCAATTTGGATCTAATCATAAAGAAATATGCCCAAATTTACAGAAATATTTGGCACCTGTTCATCCACCCTGAGAAATCCTGCCACTGCTTGCAGATCCCACAACCCTTGCCTTGCTTTTCTGTATTGCATCAGTAAATTAGTGGCAGTTGTCCACAGATAGCAAAACACGGGCTGAACCCTTCCAGGCTCCTAATGGAAAGACAGAGCTGTTGTAAAATCGACATTCCATTTTGGGCATAAATATAAATCACAGAGAATAATTCATTAAAAAAAAAAAAAGAGTAGCTGCCAAACAACTCTTGGAAGTCACTCAATGGTCCTTGCTTTTACAGTAAACATGATCCCAAATATCATTTATAAATAACTCTCAAACTGTGTCATAATTTAGCATTCATCTCACTTTTAGGGGGGGATACACAGAATGTAATTTCAAACCATATGAGAATTATTGAGAGAGCTTTGCAATGTCTGAATAGTAAAACTTTTTTGCAGCCCTCTTTGAAGTCACTACAGTTGGTGTGTAAGCAGGCTCACTTGCACATCTCGTTTTATCAGGGTAAAGCTGATTAGAACTGAGCCAGCAGCACTCCCACTGCAGTCAAAAACAGAGGAGCAGCTGTTTCCACATGTTCATGCAGCAAATTACTCTTACTTTCCATCACAAAACCTGCAGCTTTTCATAGTTTTCCTCCAAAGAGTTCTACTTACCTAAGTTATCTAAAATATTGTCAATATTATACAAAGGAAAAAAAAATAATCCTTTCTACATAACCCATATGAAAGTAGCAGAAAACTTACACCTACCCTGCATCTACCTACTTACATCTACTTGTATCTACCCTGTAAATTAATATGTCTAAACATATATTAAAACTTTACAGATTTTCATTTATATATTTGCTCAAGAATATGAGCACAGTCCTTGCTTTCCCATGGCAACAAAAATGAAATAATGAAATCCAGGCCTAATGGCACTATAGATTTTCACTCCAGTAAACCTGAAGCTGCATGATTTGTCACTCATGCATTTATCTATATATGGTAAAGTGAGTAAACACCACATAAAATATATTTTGTGCTTCCTCGGTCTTGGACAGATTAGCACAAATTAAATTTCACACTAATCTGCCCATGGTCAGGAGTGCTACATTAGGAGTGAGGGGGATTCAGCTAATTGTGAAGAATATTTTTCTCTAATAAAATGATCTGTGAATATAACAAATATATTCTGGAGAGCTACCTTCACTAATATTGTCTATCAATACTGAATCAATAAATGATGAAGAAGAATATCTGTATGCAGAAATATGTCATGTTTGTTAGTATTACTTTAATTCGTTCACCAAATTTGAAATTAATTTTCTTCTGACTTAATTTTCAGATGGATTTTTCAATATTCATCATTTAGGTTACACTGCTTAGTTATGTTTGATCACCCCAGGCACATGGCATTTGAGTCACATATGTCTGAAGATTACACTGAACTGCCAGAAGAGGGAAGTCCAGGATCAGAAGTTCATTTCTCTGAGCAAATGTGAAATCTGACATCAGAATATGAAAACCCTACATGATACTGCCCTTTTTATAACAAAATTGCTGAAACAGGATCATGACAGGCATTGAGGAGAAAGTAGCATGAATACTTACGAGATAATTTCTGCAACTCCAATGTTTATACTGATTGATTAAAAAATCTGGGTAATTGTCTAAAGAAAATGTTATCTTTCTTAAAAATAACCAACCAGTTGTGGTCAGCCCTGATTTTGGCTGAAGGACAAATAAAAATCCTGGCCATGCAGGAGGCAGTGCTCTTTCTTTTGACTGAGTAAAGATACATGGGCAGCAACGCTGTATATGCCTGGGTGAATTGTACTTTCTAATTACCCAACTCTGACAAAGATCTGTGGCTGCAGATAGACTACTTACCACGGGAAGAAACAGAGAAAAATATCCTGAATTTCACCCCAGGGATGAAGGATGTAAAAATCAGTATGTAAACATGCCAAATATACTTGAGACTAAATAATTGAAATATTTGTGCGGCATAGTAGGGAAGCTGAGATTATATTATACATCATTTTGTAGGCCTAACTTTCCCACAACAAAACTTCATGTTCATTTTTAAGTCAGGTTTCTTTTCTGATTTTTGAGAAAGCATTACATAGTTAAAAATCAGGAATGGTGGTATGTAAAACACTGATAAATAAATGTTAACAACTCCCCATTCTCTTCAAACAGAGAATTCTATACAGTTTCTGAGTAAGCAAACACTACATGCCCACAGAAAACACTGTAAACACTATAAAACATTATGAAATGTATTTACAATACTCTGAATAGCTTTAAACAAAAGCTGCTAAGACTTTAAATATCCAGTCTTTCCTCATACAGACTCCTCTGCAACTGTAGCTGTTGAAGACATAAATTTAAGTACAATGCTTCAGTATAACATTTACACTTCTACTTTAACACGTTGGTTGAAACACGTTCTCCCCATATTTATGCGAGATGCCTTGTCCCGCAGAGCAGGGCAGGAGGCAGCTGCCGGGCTCCCTCCCGGCCCGGGACAGCCGCGCCGGCGCTGGGTCCCGCCGGCTCCCGGCGGGAAACATCCGCGCATCCCCCGCGGGAGCCGGCCCGGCCGGGAGAGGTCGGGGCAGAGTGGAAGCTTCAGACAAACTTTATTAGAGAGGACCTCCCACTGAGTCACGAGGTAGAGAAAGATATCCTCCTTTCTTTCCAAACTCCTCCGAGAGGAGTCTGGGCGTGGCTGGCTCCAATTGAACCCCCAACAGTTTCTGCGGAAAGGATCGTAGAGGTGTAATTGGATCTTTACACAACCTTGTTCTGCGGAATACAGGATGACAAACCAAACTTTTTATATAAAAATAAAGGATTTGCTATGAAAATTATTAGAATAAAAGAACTTAGAATTATTTATTACACATTATATATAGCTATGACTACTAGTATAGTATAGTGCACAGTATTTGAAGCAATTTGAAGCAATTATACGAAAACTAGCAAAAACAAGTAGAAAATGCTGTTCCTCATCCCATACCCATCTGTGGGCAAATCTCTTTTGCTCAGCCTCAAGAAGTAACCTTCAGGGGCATCCCCACTCAAGACAGGTATCTTCAAATACACTCCAAGAAAAGAAATGCTGGAACTTAGAACCTGGAGCTGGGCTTTTATAGACAGTGTCACTCATATGTCTCCAAGCCAGCTGTGTCAGATCATCATCTTTAAATAATTTATCATTATTATCACTTACTGATTCCTTTATTAGGTATTTTATCAGGAACTTTGTTCTTTCTCAGCATGATTAACTTTACAACTGATGAGTCAGGCTGGTTTCACTGTTCTTCATCACGAGAGCATGATACCCCCTACTCTATTCACCACTGGTAGCTTGGCAAACAGGATACTGTTCAAGCTGTTTTATCCCCACTCCAGGCAGAGCATCCTGCTACAGATTCTCAGACAAATCTCAGCTAGAAAGCATTCACAGGCCTCTTTTGACATCTGCATTGGTGACCCTTCTGCACTGCACAGTAGCATGTCTGGCAGAGGATGACTGAAGTGAACTGAGGGGAAACACCACTCTGGGAAACACTGCTTCTCACCTTCAAGAACAGCCACTGCTTAGCAAAACTATTACCATCCACTTCAGTTTGGTGCTTAGGTCCTTCTCCACGATTTACCCAAATTTTTTTCAGAAATATGGGGTCTCACCCATGAAAAGAGTGAGACACTGTTTTTGATCCTTCTTCTGCATCCAAGAAAGAACAATAATTCATCATAGTTTGATTCACACTAGTTTTCCTTGTCATGCAAGGGGGCTGTTCCTTCCACCACTTCAGTAAGCATTCCAGCTCTGTTCCAGGAAATAGAGCACAGGTCTAAAATAGCAGTCACTCAGCTTAACTGATTATCAGAACATTTGCAGGAATCTGATTGCCTTCCAGTTGAATGGATCATATCATAAACCTCCCTTTCAACAAGCAATAAAACTATGTTATTGCTCACCTTTTGGTCCACAGGAGAACCACCAAGATCTGTTCATTGAAGTTTTCTCTCTCCCGCTTCATGAATGTACACCATTGCATGCCAATGTTCAGTATTTATACTTTAAAACTTTGTCCCTTCCCTTTTAAGGACAACACAGTATTATACTGATGAGTTAGACAAAGAGGCTGCATGAGTTGGTCACATTTTTCAGCAGCAAGTCCTATTGAATTCACTAGATCATGACGAGATGTAGCCTGGAATGCACATTAAGGTATTAATGAAGTGTGTATGCTTGGTATCAAGTTTTCATGCTGAGCTGCACTGGTGTTAATCTAGTTTGATTACAAAGCCTAATGTAAATTCTTAGACAGATATTCTATTTTAGCTGAGAAACAAATGCTGACAGTTTACTGCAAGATGACAAATGAATGCTGACATTTTATTCTTACATGTTTATAAATCAGTTTAAAGGTTAAGAGTCATTAATGTGGGCAATCTGAAGAATCTATATACATAAACAAAATATTCATATTTTGATAACTATGTATGTCCAATGTCATTCACAAAATTCAGAAGTCAGATTAAAGAATGAGGGGAAAATTGCAAATTTATCAGTATTAGTTTATCTTTTAACTGGAAAATAAAGTACCTGATTGATAGGCCTTCTGATCAAATCACAATGTACAACAGGGTTTGGGTTTGGTTTTTTTTTTGTCATCTACTTTAAAAATAAAATATCTATATGACAATTTTTAAAGACTAAAGGATTAACTCCTTCTTTCCCGTACAACTCACATAGATTAGATGCATTTGCCAGTAACTTTACCAATCTTCCAGGCACTCTGGAAAACAGATAATCATTATGGTCTGCGCTAGGACACATCATAGGAATAATTTACATTCTTATTTTTATTACACATTTTCCTGATATTACCAGAGCAAAGAAATAGTCATGGTTTCCTGATTTATTTCTTAGAAAAGGTCTAAATAGTGCCCTGAGAGGAGCACAAACTCCAGTGGCAATTTTTAGTGGCCAGTGAGGGCTATCATTGGATGAGAAAGGGACTGTGGCAATTAAATTTATTTATGGAATTTACTAAAACTCTGATGGAGACAGACAATCTAGATGAGTATGCCCTATGCTCCATGTTGGATGTAAGCACCATGGAGGATATGGGCACCTTCTTCATCATATTCTGACATTTTTAAAATAATGTAAAGAGGTTTCTCAGATCAATACCAACTATGAAAAATGTGAAGTAAAATTTGCTTTGGAAAATAGAAGACCAAAATCCTGGAACAACTTCTGGACATGAAAGTACAACAAACTTCAAAACATTCATCACTGTTTTTCCTGGGTAGATGATGTACATGGCACACTTTGTCACATACAGTCCAGATCCAATCTGTTTTCCATACAAATATGGTATTTTGTATATTTTGTTATCCATTAGCTAATGAATCAGACTTACAGAGCCAAAATAGATGTCCAGAATATCTTGACTTAATATATGCACACACACACACACATATATATATATGTATTTGTATTGGGTAGATGTATGTATACATATGAAGCATTACACAGAGTACTCATAAAATAGGTATGGTCAAGGAAAGCTGAGAGTTGAGAGCAGAACTTTGAGTATTCTTTGACTGATTCTTTCAAACAATTTGCTTTAATTTCTCAACATTCTTGACTCACCTGAATCAAAACTGCTCAAAATTTGTTTTCTGAACACTTTCTGCTTGTTTTGTTTTATAAATAACCAACTATGGAAATGAATGCCATTCAAACTCAGAAATCTATTTTATGTTAAGAAGGAGACAGGCTGCTTGGTGTTTGTCAGAAAAGTCATTCCCAAGCTTACTAGAGCAGGACCAGCTTCCCTTCCTCAGAGGAAAGTCAGAAAATGGAATCTGCAGGTCAGGTCTAGGGAATGTTCAGACTGATCATTGTTACTGAAAAATTTCCGCTGCAAAATATTCCAAGGTCTAAAAACAACAAAAAAAATCCAGGGCATTGCTAAACTGAAATTCACTTTCAAATTCAAGACACTTCTCATTGCCTTCTTCACAGCTCTTTTATACTTCTCAAGATGCCAGCTGGCATTCAGACTGTTGTTAGGAAAAGTTTAGGGGATGAGCTATTGACAGACAGCCAATCCTGGTAAGTAAGGCTTTTCTTTTTTCCTCTACAAGGATCTGCTGTTTTTTCTCAGGCAATGACATGCAAGTATTTCTAATGTAAGTCTTTTCCTGAACTCCAGCAATAAAATATATATTCTACTCTATGCTGAGCTTCACTTTGTCTGACCACTACATAAGCACCTGCCAAACATAATAAACACTTGCAGTGTGGGTATATCATTACATTTGTCTGCCACAATGGCTTGATCAAATTGACCTCTTGTTATTCAAAAGGCTGAACAGACATCTGGATCTGCATGGCAGTATGGCAGAATTCTGCTTTTTGCATGGAAAATATTTCAACCTTCTGAAAATTGTTACATAGCAGATAGAACTGTCATCTGGATATGTTTGGAGTTTGTGTCTTGGTTTTTAATGATTATATTTAAATACTCTCCACTGAAATAAAACCAAAATATAATTCATCAAAGATAAATAACTTTCATGCTTCATGTTTAAACTAGATTATTTGTTCAGGGAGAAAACATTCACCACCACTAAATTTGGAAAATAACAATACTCTGCATTCACATAATACTTTATGTCTGAGGAATAATCTTTTTTTAAACACATCCACTGCTCAGGGTATGAACTGCTCATGGCTGAACCAGTGAGATCTCATTGGTGTGTCAGTGATTATATCCCCTAAAGCCAAGCTTCTCTATCTCCTATGTCCTATATCTACACCTGCACAGCACATCACATCATGTAGCTAGACTGCCCTACTGAATCTGAACTTGAATTTCCTGAATGAACTGCACTTGAGGGACACTGAATGGGTCTTAGAAATCTTTGATTGTTTCAGAGTAGTGCAGGAAGAAAACATATTTTTTGTGAGTTCCCACAATTTACATGGATATCATCTAGAAGTTTTCAAATTGTGCATTGCTTCTCAGGCAGTCTTGTAAACAGAGACCAGGATAACTGTCCCATCTCACTTTTGCTTCTTGAGAAGCATCACTGATGTTTCTGAAAACAAATTTAAAAAATATTTAATATTGCTCTGAGGAAAGAAAATGTTTCCAATGGTGCCTCCAGAGAGCTGGAGACCAGTAAATGACTAAAATTGTACATGAGTATTCATGTACCCAGTAAATCAAAAAGCAGTTCCATACTTTCTTAAAGCACAATTTTTGCTGAGAACACTATGGATGTATATATGGATGCATAAAACTTGGTTTTGTGCTTGATTGGGAAGTCAATGGTCTTGGAGCTTGAGAAAGTCTTTACTGTCTTTTGAGCTGGATTTTGAAGTTGTTGTCAGAGAAGATTTGAAAAGGCACATCCTATATGGTCTCAGGGGGATTTAAACTGTTGGAGTCACAGACTGTGTTGAAGCCATGATGTCTGCTTTCTGCTTACCTGGCAGTCCATTAGATGGAGAGGACTTCACCAGCTGGGAAACCAGGCCTGATTAGACACTGAAATAAGTTTCTGTAGATGCATCTTGCTTCAAAAAGAAGTGAATTCTTAAGCTGCACCATTAGGAGTGCTATCATGTGTGTGATTACTAGTGTCAAGTCCTACAACCTCTCCTTGCTGTAAATAACCCTACAGTAGTCCAGGGAAAAATTAAATCTTATGTAGTTCAAACATTGGTTATGCTCATTTTGCACTCAACAAAATCATCCTTTTGGTAGAAGTCATGAACAGTTGCCTAGATGGGATTTCAGCTGTCATATATATTTCAGGAGAAGAAAGCTGTGACTCCTTTAAATGTAGCAATTTTATAAATAATTGGTCTTTCAACTTGTTGCAGGTTATTTATTCCAAAACTATTATTATTTGATGGTAGCTGAGCTTGACCCAAAATGCCTGTAAGAGCAAGCTCTTTCATTGTTTTAACATTATTTTAATAAATGAGTTCTTATGAAGATGCTAATATGAGGTATGAATTAGACAAGCTAACAGCAGTTTCTGCAATGTATTCTGCTCTCTGTGGTATCAGAAAAAAATGTGGAGTAACTCCAGCTGTAATTTAGAATAAATTACTTACTTTGTTCTGGTGAAACTGTGAGGGGAATCTAGTCTGATTAATGTTAAATGAAAAACAGCATGACTACTTACTGCATCTATTTTCAGTGAAAAATTACTAGATCTATATTCATTCATTTGTAATATAAATGTGGATGGACAGATCTTCAGTGCATTCCTAGTGATTCATGCGCTGCTCAGCTGTTTTTGTTTTCACTGAATTCTTATTAGGTGAGCACAACTCTGGAACAACTGTTCCAGGCTAAATCTATATATGTTAAAAATCAATTTCCTTTCTGATGAAAAAGTGATACAAAAAACAAAGCAAACTAATTAATTGATTAGGGTCTGAATGGAAATCAACAAATCCAACACTCCTCACTGAGCCAAAACTGTCCTTCTCCCCAGAAGAACTTCTATATTTTGCCAGATGGGGCTTGGGATATGATGGTAAAGATACACTGAGGTCCTAGTCTGAATTTAAATTAAAACTTTTCCAAGTTTAGCAGTGTTAAGATCTGAAAATTTTTCTCATATCACTGCAAATTATTTTGTATTTTTCTTATGTACACATTTTTGGCCAAGCTGAAACTGGAACTGGGAGGAAAGAGGGAAAGGAAAAATGTGGAGAAAAAGATGGTGTTACCAAGAATATTGGAAGAGACAAAGTGAAAATGAACTCGACAGTTTAATGGAAGACAGGGTATTATAGACCTTTCAGGTAACAACAGACTTTGATTCTGGAACCTACAATTTTCAAACAAAATTATTTTGAAGGCTCTGGAACAATTACTATACATGCAGCCTGTAGGCCTGATGCTGCTTTCAGTTATGCTACTGAAAAAACACTTCCAGACTTCCATCATTGCAATTGACAACACACTCATGGTGGGAAAAGTACAGACAGAAGGTCTGATGCTGCATGAAGATGCCCAAGGGCATGAAGACCTGCCAAGTAAAAAATAAAATGTAAGCAATTTCATAAGGTTATGGACAAGGTCCAGCTGAAGTTCATAGAATCATAGAATGGTTTGGGTTGGAAAAGACCTTAAAGATCATCTAGTTCCAATCCTCTTGGTATGGGCAGGGGCACCTCCCACTAGACCAGGTCTCTTAAAGTCCCATCCGACCTGTCCTTTAACACTTCCAGGGATTGAGCATCCACAGCTTCCTGGAGCAACCTGTGCCAGTGCCTCACACACTTCACAGTAAAGAATTTCTTCCCAATATCTAATCCAAACCTACTGTTGTTCAGTTTACCCCTTGTCCTGTCACTGAAGGCCTTGGTAAAAAGCCTCTTTTTCCTTTAACTCTTTTTAAATATTGAAAGACCACCACAAGGTCTCCCTGGAGCCTTCTCCTCTCCCATCTGAACAGCCCCAACTCTCTCAGCCTGTCTTTGTAGAAGAGGTGCTCCATCCCTCTGACCATCTTGATGGCCAGGTGTCTCTCACCAGAGCTGAGCAAAGTCTCTTTTGTCCTGTGCCAGCCACGCTGTTTGGATGCAGCCCAGAATACAACAGGCTTCCAGGACTGTAAGTGCACATTGTCAGACCATTGTGTTGAACATGGTAGGGGCTGTGAAAGGCAACAAGCAGGGCTTCTGCAGGTCTATCAGCACCAAAGACTAGGAAAAGGAAGTGTGCCAGCTGCTGAACAGGCAAGGGCGTAATGAACTTGGTGATGATGTGAACAGAGCAGAGGCACTCAATTCCTTCTTTGCCTCCATCTTTGCTAGAAGCCCATGAATCACAGGACCCTGGAGCAAGAAATGATTAGTTCTGGTGGACAAGGATCAGGACAGGGAACATTGAAATAAACTGGACATATTTAAGTCCATGTGACCTACAGGGAGGCACTCCCAAGTGCTGAGGGAGCTGCTGGTATCTCTCTGAGTCCATTCTTGATTAAGGTCATATGAAAGGTCATAGTGATCAGAGGAGATTTCTGAGTACTGAGAGAAAGCAAATGTCATTACCATCTTCAAAAAGACATGAAGGAAGGTTCAGGGAAACTACAGGTCAGAGCTCCACCTTGATCTTTGGGAAGGTGATAAGCAAATAATCCTGAGAACTATTTCCAGGCAAATAAAAGACTACAAGATTACTGGGAGTAGTCAGCATAGATTTATGAAGATGAAATCATGCCTGACCAGAGAGGCTTCTACAATGGAGTGAACAGGGGAAAGCAGTGAATTCTATTTATTTGACTTCAGCACAGCTTTTGACAGTCTCTCTTAACAATCTTGTAGACATTCTGATGGAATATGGGCTAGGTAAATGGACAGGGAAGTTTATTCAAAACTGGCTGAACTGCTGGGCTGATAAGGCTGTGGTCAGCAGTATGAAGTCCAGCTGCTGATCAGCCTCTAGTGGTGTTCTAAAGAGGTAAATACTGCTGATCATCTTCACCAATGACCTGGATGCTGGCACATCATGCACCTTCCACAAGTTTGCAGATAACACAAAACTTGGAGGAGGGTTTGACAGCCTAGGTGGCTGTGCTGCCATTCAGAAGTGTTTGGACAGGCTGGAGAAATGGACCAAGAGACACCTTATAGGGCCAAGCAAAGGAAAGTGCAGAGTCCCACCCCTGGAGAGGACCAACCCCAGGCACAGGAATAAGTTGCCCAGAAAGGCTGTACAGTCTCTGTCCTGGGAGAAATTAAAAAACCTGACTGGCCAGATCCTTCAACAAGCTGTCATAGCTGACCCTGCTTGGGCAGGGGTGGGGTTGGACTGGGTGGTTTCCAGAGGTGCCTGCCAGCCTCAGCCATCCTGGGACACTGGATTTACTGGGACATAGCTCTAGCCCTCTAAAATTTTGAGGACGTAATGATTCCTACTCCACAGCCAGTGGTAGCACATACAAAATAAGCTGTTTGTATAAAATATAAATGCAGCAGAACCTGTATAAAGGTCACAAAGACATATTCTCTTTTATCTACTTGTAGGCACTGCAACCGGAGTGAGCGATTCCATAATTCATTTCAATGGGAGTTTTGTAAGCATTAGATGTAGGTTCCAAATGCCTGACCTGCATTTTTATGGGTGATTTGTTAGCAGCAGTGGGTAATCCTGTGGAGAGAAGAGGTTTTGATACTCAGCTGAGTACTAATTTTAACTCACCTCCATTTCTAAGAAAAATTCAGATAGCAGGATAGTTCATGTTCAAAATACTGCATTTTGTTTCAAACTATTTCCTGTAATGAAACAAGTAATTTGTTTTTATCTGAGCCTGCATCACGTCTCACTTGACTGCTGGTTCTGAACATCAGTAGAAGGTTCTTGAACTGTGCTTGTCTACACCAGTGATGCATCCACAGTGTCATCTTCCACAGCTTAGAGTAATGGTTCATAAGTGTCACTGGACAAAGTTGTACAACATTTCATTTTTTTTTTCATTTTAATCTTATCTGGTGATAAGAAAGTTCTGGAATTTTTTGTTTGGAAAAGAAAACTGGCATTTTTATAATCTAAGAATGAATCCTACTTTCACCTTGCTGGTTATTGGTATTAATTATGCTTGTCATGAACTTAGAGCGAATGCACAAAGAAATATTATCACTTAAAGTATACACAGCAGTTTTGTATCAGGAAAGTCTAACAGTTATCTCCAAGCTGAATACTTTATATAAATATTATTTTCGTATTGTGAATGTCATTATCAAATCTAATACAACAGGTATAAACTATGATATATTTTGATGTTACGAGAAAGGAACACAGTACGTTATTGACAAGGAAAGATCTTGCAGAGCAAGTTTTTCCTTGAAGTGGCTATCACAAAGTGACACTGAATCCCTCTAGCACAATAAAGTTCAAATAAGTGAAATTGTGTCACCATCTTCCATATAATTATTACTTTAATTAATTATTACTCCACAAATTTTGTGAAAGCTTTGAAATTCATTGATACTACAGATTTCAGTATGTTAAAAATTTCTGCACACATGCCAACTTCTTTTTCCCTAATATAAAAATTACCTACCCAAAACTACACTTCTCAAAAGGAAAGCGATTTCTGATATAATTTGCAAAAGCACACTGCATGTCAAGTTTTCCAACACTGAAGATAAGTCTTGGTTGCTGATAGGCCATTTTCCCTTTGTCTGCCTAATGTAAAAAGACAAAAAGCCATCTCGAGGCCAGAAGGCACAAATCCCTTCCCCACATTATAGCCCTTAAAGTCTCTCTTGTCCCTTTCCCTGTGTTCCAATGGCTTTCTCTCTGTTTTGCAGAATAACTCACATGGGAGGAGAAAACCAGTAAATGTCGATTTCCCTCTGTCCCTTAGCTGCCTATGTGTAAGGCCTGGGATTCTCCTGATATCCCTAAGAAATTACTAGACTTTGACCACTGAGGAGCACAGCCCCCACTTTGGGGATGAATATTAAGTTATTGTATCAACAGTGAGTATTAAAATTATCAAAAGTGCCATTCAAAGTGCATGTCCAACACATTCTTTCATGGAGATTTCCTACAGGGAAATATTTCTAATTCAAAGCAGACAACTGAGTGAGTCTCTAAGTATGCTGCTTAGTACTTAGAGAGGACTGAGTTTCAAGATATGGTGAGGGATATAAAAGTCCTATAAAGGGGTCTCAACTGGAGGAGATGAGAACAGCTGAGTCCACGTAAATCTCCTCTTCAGGAGTTCTCAAGTGACTCCATGTCTCCAATGATGGAGATCACCACATTCTCCAGGACACCAGCTCAGGTGAATCTTTTCACCTGCCTCCACCATGAATCATTCAAGGAGGGCAGAGAGTTAAAAAAATTCCCACAATACAAAACAAAACAAGACAGTTACAAAACCACCTAAGTTGTCAGGTGGAAAAAAATGAGTGTGAGGGCCACTGAGTCGGTAGGTAGGAACAAATTCCTTGGCTTGGGACATCAGCTGAGATGTTGGGGCCTGTGCAAAGCAGCTGAGAGCAAAAAGGGGAAAGAGCAATTTTGCCAGGACATTTAAATGTGGATGTGAATGAATTTATCATCACCCTGTGTCCACCAAAAGGTGCCAGTTTCCCTGTGCAATGAAGATTAAAGAGTCTGACTATTACTTCTGCAACAAATGATTTTTCTAATCACCTTATAGAGGCTCTTGATCTAATCTTTTAATCTAGTTTAGGTTGTCTCCCTGTTTTGGACATTCTCACCTCTCTGTGAATGTTTTATACGTTGTGTGTGTGTATATAGTAAAAAAAATCCATGTATTTGAAAGTCGAAAATTTCAGAATCACAATTTTCTGTTCACCCCAGCATAAAAGCCTTGTCTCACCCTTCCAGTCACAATTCATTCATCTCATGCTGCTGCATTATGCAGAAGCTCTAATTGTGTCACTGCAGATTTCCTGCCCACCTCCCTTACCAATGCTCTGTTTTACTCCATACGTAAGTGCCACCACTATTTTAGTTCATTTTTCTGTAGCTCTAAGTGGTCTGGATTTGAAGCACTGCCAGTGACCTTTGTGGAAGACCTCAGTGGAGGGACTAGGTGGGGTACCAAGCTAACACATCTGACTTGACTCTTAATTTACAGTAGGGTCACAGATCTGTTCTGTGGATGTCTGTCCTGCACAGTTCATGGCAACACAGCACACCAGCTGTGAAGGTGATCTGGAAGGTCAAAGGAGTTGTGGTTCTCTTCCCCATTGTCAGCCTTGGGGAAAAGGAGACCACCAGAAGCCAGAACCTTTGCACTGACAATATTTAGAATTTGGGAGCGATCTTCCAAGGATTTTGTCTCATCAGTATTTTAGCCTCTCTCAACAGGCCTCTAGGGATGTGTAGCATTTTTAAAGTGCTGATGCCTTCTAACTGCTGCCTTCTGCAGCCATCAGTGTACCCATATTACACTCTTAGGATTAACAAAGTGCCACTTCCCTTTTCCCTTATCTTCTTTGCCCCTCAATAAGATTATCCCACACCACCCTTTTTCCATTATACTCACTGTGGAATTTTCTTGAAGTCAAGTTTTCCAGGCTGCTCAGAGCTCCATCTCAGTTCCACTGTTTTAGAGTGGCTTCTAATGTATGTACATTCAGCAAAGTGAATTAGCCCACCTACTACACATCATCTTGATAGTGGTGCTGGAATTGATTGAATTTTTTAATTTTTACATTAGGTTTGTTATTTTTCTCCTCTATTTGCCAGTGGTGCAATGCATTGTACAAGGGAGAAATCACCTAATACATACTCTCTATTATGTTTAGGATATGACTTCTACATTCCTGCAGACAGTGAACATAGTCAGTTGCTATCTAGTGGAAATGAGAGACTGAGAAAGTCAGGAGTGTGGAGCCACAGTAAATATCTATGATGTAGTTTTATGATTATTTGTAATAATGAGAAGATGTCACCAGAATCCCAATGTTATTACAATTACTTCAAAACAAGCAGACATCAGCTTGTAGCAATATGCTTTACTGGTTTTCTTCTGCAAAAAAACCCCACCATCATTCTGTGAAAACTCTGAAGACTGTGGTATGAATGTGGTATGAATGAGGACTCACAACTGCCTTTCAGAGTCTGAATTTTCTGATAAAAAGAAATTAATGAGGCAGACAGGAATGCGGCCGAATTAGTTCTGAGCACTGCCTGTGGATGGGATGTTTTGTGAATAAGGAAACCTTCCTTAATGAGCCCAAAAAACCTGCCAGGCAATCAGTACACAGGTAGGAACCAGCTCTTCTAATATTAAGTCTTCATGTGCAGCAGTTTTATTTTTGTAACACAAACCCAGGAAATATTTTAATGCCTTTTGCTGTGCTATTCACCCCATAGCCCCAAATATTTATTTACTGATACCAGCTGACAGGCATTAAGGGATCCAAACCATTTAACTGAGGTGCTCTGTTTCTTGCTAAATTCCAGGATTCAAAAACTGAAGATGGACTCCTTTTGCATAGGTGATTTGATAAAAAAATTCATAACCCAGAAAGAAAGAACTTAGAAACCTAAAAGAACTTAAGAAGAGGAGCTTTTAGCAATAGGCAGTTTATCACCTTGGACAAACATGTAGATACAATCTGAAGAGAACACAAATAACCCTTGGTCAGAAAACAGATTCAAGTAGTTTATTTCTGTAAAAAATACTTATGACTTAAATGTAGATGTGTTTTAAGCCCCAAACTGGAATTAGGCCAGTTTTGTGCAAACTGGTTTAAGAGACAGGAGATAGATTTCTGGCTGGTCAAAGTGTTTATATTCTTATTTCACATCAGCAAATTTAAAAATGAGTGCAATAAAGAAAGTGAAACAATTGAAAACAGTCTAAAAATTCTGGGAATAGATGCTTCCTGAACCCAGCTATGTAAGCAGCTTTTTTAAATAATGCTTTCTGTTTTTAAAAAATGTATTTAAAAAATCAGTTGTTACTATCTGCTACCCACCTAGCTTGTGTACAGTTTTACTTTCACAGAGTCTGATAGTATAACTTAGGGGTTTAACACATGTCAGAGTTGCCAGCTGTTCCTGTGAAGTGACTAAAATATATAGAATGTGTTTACTATTGAGTAACTCTGCACCCACAAATGAACAGGTCGTGCTTATTTTGAACTTGTAAAAATGGAAGCAGTCAACCAAATAGGTGATTTATAAAGAGAAAATGCCAGCAGAATTATTCTGTTGTGTGAAAGAAATTGGACTAGCCAGTGGGAAGAATATAATGCAACATGGCAGGCTTTAATTTACCTCTGGAATATTTCATGAACCCTCAGCACTTCTGGATCAGAAACTGTTTGTGATAAGGCTTCCCTCTTTCAGCATCACTTCTCAACTAGGTGTTTGCTTTAACCCTGATATTTTCTTTACTTTCTCACAGTCTAAACACACCCCTAGAGCTCTACAATTGTAAATTACACAACTTACAGCCTTCTGACCAACTTCACCTAAAAAGTATGCATGTGGATTTTTCAGAATTNTTTGGGAGCGATCTTCCAAGGATTTTGTCTCATCAGTATTTTAGCCTCTCTCAACAGGCCTCTAGGGATGTGTAGCATTTTTAAAGTGCTGATGCCTTCTAACTGCTGCCTTCTGCAGCCATCAGTGTACCCATATTACACTCTTAGGATTAATAAAGTGCCACTTCCCTTTTTCCTTATCTTCTTTGCCCCTCAATAAGATTATCCCACACCACCACCCTTTTTCCGTTATACTCACTGTGGAATTTTCTTGAAGTCAAGTTTTCCAGTCTGCTCAGAGCTCCATCTCAGTTCCACTGTTTTAGAGTGGCTTCTGGTGCATAGCTTATGTACGTACATTCAGCAAAGTGAATTAGCCCACCTACTACACATCATCTTGATAGTGGTGCTGGAATTGATTTACTTTTTAATTTTTACATCAGGTTTGTTATTTTTCTCCTTCTCTATTTGCCAGTGGTGCAATATATTGTACAAGAGAGAAATCACCCTATACATACTCTCTATTATGTTTAGGATATGACTTCTACATTCCTGCAGACAGTGAACATAGTCAGTTGCTATCTAGTGGAAATGAGAGACTGAGAAAGTCAGGAGTGTGGAGCCACAGTAAATATCTATGATGTAGTTTTATGATTATTTGTAATAATGAGAAGATGTCACCAGAATCCCAATGTTATTACAATTACTTCAAAACAAGCAGACATCAGCTTGTAGCAATATGCTTTACTGGTTTTCTTCTGCAAAAAAACCCCACCATCATTCTGTGAAAACTCTGAAGACTGTGGTATAAATGTGGTATGAATGAGGACTCACAACTGCCTTTCAGAGTCTGAATTTTCTGATAAAAAGAAATTAATGAGGCAGACAGGAATGCGGCCGAATTAGTTCTGAGCACTGCCTGTGGATGGGATGTTTTGTGAATAAGGAAACCTTCCTTAAAAAGCCCAGAAGTTGAATATAAAACCTGCCAGGCAATCAGTACACAGGTAGGAACCAGCTCTTCTAAATATTAAGTCTTCATGTGCAGCAGTTTTATTTTTTGTAACACAAACCCAGGAAATATTTTAATGCCTTTTGCTGTGCTATTCACCCCATAGCCCCAAATATTTATTTACTGATACCAGCTGACAGGCATTAAGGGATCCAAACCATTTAACTGAGGTGCTCTGTTTCTTGCTAAATTCCAGGATTCAAAGACTGAAGATGGACTCCTTTTGCATAGGTGATTTGATAAAAAAATTCATAACCCAGAAAGAAAGAACTTAGAAACCTAAAAGAACTTAAGAAGAGGAGCTTTTAGCAATAGGCAGTTTATCACCTTGGACAAACATGTAGATACAATCTGAAGAGAACACAAATAACCCTTGGTCAGAAAACAGATTCAAGTAGTTTATTTCTGTAAAAAATACTTATGACTTAAATGTAGATGTGTTTTAAGCCCCAAACTGGAATTAGGCCAGTTTTGTGCAAACTGGTTTAAGAGACAGGAGATAGATTTCTGGCTGGTCAAAGTGTTTATATTCTTATTTCACATCAGCAAATTTAAAAATGAGTGCAATAAAGAAAGTGAAACAATTGAAAACAGTCTAAAAATTCTGGGAATAGATGCTTCCTGAACCCAGCTATGTAAGCAGCTTTTTTAAATAATGCTTTCTGTTTTTAAAAAATGTATTAAAAAATCAGTTGTTACTATCTGCTACCCACCTAGCTTGTGTACAGTTTTACTTTCACAGAGTCTGATAGTATAACTTAGGGGTTTAACACATGTCAGAGTTGCCAGCTGTTCCTGTGAAGTGACTAAAATATATAGAATGTGTTTACTATTGAGTAACTCTGCACCCACAAATGAACAGGTCGTGCTTATTTTGAACTTGTAAAAATGGAAGCAGTCAACCAAATAGGTGATTTATAAAGAGAAAATGCCAGCAGAATTATTCTGTTGTGTGAAAGAAATTGGACTAGCCAGTGGGAAGAATATAATGCAACATGGCAGGCTTTAATTTACCTCTGGAATATTTCATGAACCCTCAGCACTTCTGGATCAGAAACTGTTTGTGATAAGGCTTCCCTCTTTCAGCATCACTTCTCAACTAGGTGTTTGCTTTAACCCTGATATTTTCTTTACTTTCTCGCAGTCTAAACACACCCCTAGAGCTCTACAATTGTAAATTACACAACTTACAGCCTTCTGACCAACTTCACCTAAAAAGTATGCATGTGGATTTTTCAGAATTAGGTTATTCAAACCAAATGCAATCACCTAGTTCTTTAACCTATTATTGCATGATGGATAATCTTCAAAATAATGTTTGCCACCAAAAAGGCCAAAATGTACTAACTATTTCAAATATTGTGAAGTGTTAGATATCCTGGTGTATTTTCTAATGAATGTTTAATTGATAATCATGAACATTTTGTAATGTTTTTTCTCCTTCACAAGTGTTATTATGGAAAGTATTTGCTTCAGGACCAACTTTGGACCTACTGAAAAGAATGTATACATCTGCTATCATTATTGCAAGTGAGAATGAGTACAAATTTAAGCACTCGATTTGTATTTAAAGCCTGGTTAACCAGCAGCATTGATAACTATAGTTTTGAAGTGTTTATTATTTTTGCTACTGGGTTACATGTTGCTACACTTACAAATAGTTTCAGTTCCAAGCTACACAGAAATGGGGTTGCTGAAAGCCAGTGGCATTGTATGCTCTTACAGTAACTTCAACTGGCTGCTCTGCTGAAGTATCATCCTTTTATGTAGCATGTTCTGAGTTGTTTCTTTGGTTGATACAGGAACTAAAACACAACTGTTTATGTAGCTATCCAGATCATGGTTTTGCTTTCAAATCTGTAGTATGGAAGTACATGAATAGGTAATTTTTATAATCTCAATTTTTAAATGAGAACAGTGTACTGGAGACCAAACAATTGCAAGTGAAGGGTACTAATTGTGCATTAGTTCAGATTTTAATATAGCATAAATTAGTAAGTAATATTTCTATTCTGAATTCGTGGAGCAAACTGCTGTTCTCTCAAGAGAATGATCTCGTTTTTCATATAAGAACACTGAACACATGAAGAATCACACCAGAGGCATTAGGAAGGAGATTGTTCCACTGATTGTGACATATGGAAATACTGCCTGGAAAGTATGTGTTCTTTGGCACCAGTAAAGAGAACAGCTCTCCTGGTTTCAGACCCTCACATGTTAAGTTTCAGTTCACTAGGCAATCTTAGACCCAGTTCCACTGGTGCCCTGTCAGAGGGAACTCCCTGGAAGTGGAGGCATGCTTTGTAGCCATTGTCTCTTTGAACACTTTGCTTCCACTGAAGAGAAAGCAATGTTAGTTTGTTCCTAAGAGCTTCTTCACAGTTTGTGAGCTCTAAATCCACCTTGAAAAACAAAATTAAAAAAAAAAATTACTACCAAACTTCTCCAATTATCTGGAATTTTATTCCATCCATATACATGCATAGTAACAACATTTGTTGAGAAATTATTTCTATCAGAAGTAGAACATTATCTTTGTGATCACCAGTTGCAGTATTGCTACTCTTATATTTAAATATATCTTATATATGAATTAGATTCATAATTGCAGCATTGAGTTTAGGGTTTTGTTTTAGACTGTGCCTTTCAAAAGATAAAACGGATTGATATGACCTCATTTCTTACAATACTGCTTCCAGTAATTTTGTTCATTCTTTATAAAGTATTGCATTTAACAGTAAAGGTTTAAAAATTGAGACAGAGATGCATCAGCGAAAGAAAATACAAGTACTATACAAGAAAGGAAATGCCATCTTCATTTAACGTACGTTTCAGATTAAGAAAGTAGACAGAAACATACTGCTACATACAAATGCAAAGCCTAATGACTAAGGTACTGTATGTGCTAAAATATAAAGTGCAAACTGAGCCCAATTGTTCAAAAAAATTGAAATTTTAAGGCGAACTTTACAGCATAGTTGAAACTTCTTTGCAAGTTATATTTTAGCATATACGTATATCTGCAACAGCATATAAGAAAAAAAATCAGGATACACAAGTGCTTTTGAAGCTATTTCTAAAATGCTTTTTTGTATTGTTTGCGACTATTTTCTTTAAAATCTACTATACAGTGCAAACCATATGTGCTACACAATAACTATACAATAACATTACAAATGACTTTAATATAAAGTTTTTAAATAAAAAATAACATAACTACAGCTATGAATACTGCTGGTAAAATAAATTAATATTTTTGAAAATGGCACCAATAATACACTTTACTAATGGACTGTAATGAAATTACACCTTTAAGTCTTCAACTCAGCAATAGCGAAATCTCCTGATTGTCCAGATGTAATTCAAACAGCTTTCTTTAAACTGTATGGAACAATATGCTAAACACATGTACCAAAGGTGACCAATTGTTTCATTTGACATGTTCTGCTGCATGTGAAGAGCAATAAAACTTCTTATGAGTTATAAAGTTTGAGAGATTGTTGAACTGGATGTCACACAGTCGGCAATACTTTCCACTGGTCGGAGCCTGGGTAGAGCCATTCACACCTTTAGCTATACTAGACAACTGTTCCTCTGCTGTAGGAATTGCTGGAGAGACATTTTCATTTGTGGCTAAGGGATTCTCAGAGATCCAAGAAGGAGACTTGTGCCCATCTTCATGCGGAGGATTCTGGGAAATGTTCTCTTGCTGAGGGTTAGCAGCAGGCCTTTCCTCCTGTTTCAGTCCCCCATTAACTATTACCATGCCTCGGTTTTTTGGCAGTAGTGGAAGAGATTCTTTCTTCTGCACAGCACATCCATTTGAAGGCGCCTGCCCTTTAGGAGATTCACTTTCTGTATTTGTGCTTTGATCTAAATCAGTATTATGAATGACGAGAGAACCAGAAATGTAATCACTTGGCTTTATTCCATAATATGGAGAAAGCTGATCTGCTCCTTTAGCTTTCTTTATTGCTCCAGGGTAAAGGCATTGTGGAAGAAACAAATGTTTGTTTTCTTCTTTTGTAGCAATAAGCTGGGCTGCTTCACTAAAGACTTTCAGTCCTTGAAGTGTTGCTAAGTGTGTGGAAAATAAGTTTCCATTAGGAGAGGCCTGTTTCGAGTTTCCATTTTTCTCACATTTGATTATGCTTCTCTCATAACTGACATCTGGGCTGTTTCTTTCACTTTCTGGGTTTTGAAACACCTTACTGTCAAGTTGTCCCAGGTCACTACGCTGATGAGCCGTGACAGGACAAAAATTCTGCTTGTGAGCCAGGTAGTTCTCTACCTTGTTAAAACTGATCTTGCACACGGTGCACTCATGGTAGTCTAGCAGCCTTTTGGGGGAAGTGGACGTCCTCTCTGATGGGGGTAAGCATTTTTTACTGAGATCTATTGGCACATCCATCTCCACGCAAGACACGGTGGAGTGGGCAGTATCACACTTTGAAACTGGAACACACTTGTTAATGGACAGGGATGTTTCCAGATGCTTCGAGACTATTCCTGGAAAGATATCACATCGTGGGTGGTAACATTCCCCAAGGCCCTCCGTTGACTCTTGAGTAGATGTACAAGGATTGCCAAGATTAGCAACTTCTAGAAATCGCTGTTGAACTAGTGGTGGCCTCTGCTCTTGCTCTGGTAAGCACATCTCATACATCTTCCTCCGCTTCCGAGTACGCATTGTTCTCTGCATGGCAGGCACTTTGTTGGAAGCGGACCTCTTCAGCGGGGGGTCATGGCGAGTAGCACAGTAATACTGCTTGTGGACCATGTAGGTCTCATGTCTGCTGAAAGTAATATTACAAGCTTCACATGTGGTCTTGTTAGGGTCACTCTCCCCCTCTACTAAGGGAGCACTGGCATTCTTTACATCAGAAGGTTTTCCATTTATCTTCTCATCACCATTGCTTGCAGCTGACAACTTCTTAGGCTGTGCTGTAAAGTCTTTTTCGTGACTTTTATTGTTTGGCCCAATCAAATCTAAAACATTGGAAGAGTTTAAGCAAGATGTCTGCAGAAGCTGATTTTCTGGATCGGATGTGTGAGGAGCTGGATTCAGGATGTTTATAGAGCTTTGACCATTACTGGGACTTACAGCTTCAGGCATTTTCTCTGGAACACTGGAAAAATCTGGTGACTTTGCCATCTGCTGCCATCGGCTGCTGCAGTAATGCTTTTTGTGTACCAAATAGTTGTCCAAATTATTGAATGTTATGTTGCATTCAAAACATGTAGCCCCTTTAGGCATCAAAGGACTGTAAATTACAGGTGGATAATTGCTACTTCCATGCCTCAGCCTTCGATGGACCAGTTCTGACATTTTGGCTAATATCTCTGAAGCCTGAGGAACCACAGTGATGTCTTGGGGAAAAGCAAACTGGGAAAGAAAAGGTCCCATTGGGAAAGAAGGACCAATATTAGGCTGAACTGGCGATGAAGCAAGTCTTGGACTGGATGGTTCAGATTTTATTTTGGTATATGAAAAACTCTGCTTATTTGCGGCAGGCTGGGTTTCTGGCCTCTGGTTTGGAAGGAAAAGTGGAGCCTTTTTTTCACATTTATCAAGCTCTGTATCAGAACTTGCATCTTTAGTCTGCATGGTCTTTTGGCTCTGGGGAACATCATTTCTGTTCAACAGGTCCGTTGCTGGCTGTAAACCTTCTTCATTTCCACTTGGAGAGTGTTCAATGTCACTTTCTCTCTGAATTTTGTTGCCAGAGACATGTAACTCTTGGTGCTGCAGTAGCTCCCTCTGAGTTTGGAAGCCAAAATGGCAGTGATTGCATCTAAAGGCAGCTTGAGTAAGATGCGAGAACAGGTGCTGATGAAAGTTAATCACTGAGTCTGCAGTGTAAGTACAAACTGTGCATTTCAGACTAGCACCGGGTGGCAGAAATTCTTCCATTTTCACTCCTACAGAAAAGACAAGCAAAATACGAAATAAAGTGACCATTTTGCCTCTCATGAAGAATACTGGGAAATCAGCTGCACAGAAGGTACAAATACAATGAGAATGACTAATTTTCTTCTAATGAGATGGTATTAGTCACCCTGAAAATACTTGAATTGGTTTTTCCTCGAACTGTTAGGTTATTCCCAGACTTTTGCTCTACTTTGGAGAGACTTAGTATTTGCATGCATTCATCAGAGCTGCAGGGAGAGAAAGAACAAGGGAAAGGAGAAAAATCAACTAAATTAAAAGGTCTCAGAAATTACAGTTACAACTAAAGGGACACATAATGTTCCCCATACATAATCACTGGAAATTTTGAATGCACAGAAAGCACACCAAGGTCCAGAGATTGAAGGTTATGATGTAGCTTGAGGTACAGCCCTCAGTATCCCTGAAAGCCACAGACAAAGCAGAAGTAGCATTTTGAGTATTATTGATGCTCAGCTCTTTGTTTGCATGGGTTGGCTGTAGTGTGGGAGGAGGTTACAGATCTGTCCTCACCAGAAAGGACAGTGTTCTTTGTGAAGGGAGGAGGAGCAGGAAGACATGGGTTCACTGACATTTTATCTTTCACATATAATGGCTGTAGGCAATAACTAGGACACCTTTTCCTCATGATATCACTACCACTTTGTCAAGAACAGTACATTCAAAGACATCTTACAATCACTGATTAAACAAAAAATTCCATGTTTCATAGCATTTTGAAATTGAAATGCTTTAAAAAGAGGTAAGACCAAATTTCTCTACTGCAAGTAGAAGGATTCAAGTTACCTTTTCTACAATAAAACCTGAAAAAATATTGATGGGGATGATATTCAGATTTTAAAATTAGGATTTGTGCTGCCTACACATATGCACATATACCACACCTCAGTCAGGTGAAGCAGGTGTGTGGTAGTTGGACAATACAGAACTGTAAGAATACTGTAGCTCACTCTGGGTAGTCACACTGTTGTACCCGGAGGTCCTCCCTTCTTCCCCAGCATCAGTGAGCCCCCAAGTTGTGAGTGACATTTGAAATTTGACCTGCTGTTGGCCTCAGAGGCCAGAAGGGAAGGAGCTACACAGCACTTTAGTCAGCACTTGCTCCCCATCAGCCACTCTTTCCCCAGGTGGACTTGTGAGGCTTTAGCATCTCCACTGACATGAGATGGTGCTTCACATGCTTCCCCATCCTGCGGTACAGTGACAGCAGTCTCTGTGGGGCTTTGCATTTCAGTCGGGGCTCTGCATTCCAGTGGTGCAGGTCTGCTAGAGCCTCCAGTGGGAACAGTAACAGCAAAGGGCTTCCAAAGGGCTTCCAAAGATTACAAGATATTTGGAAAAAAAATGTTTCATTCCTACTGCAGAAGGTGTTATAACTTGTGATCATCTGTTTAGAAAAGTAAAGACTGACAGGATACGAAAGAGAACAAAAATGATTGAATAGACTGGTTTGTGACTAAAAAGAAAGAGAAAGGCCTGAGGTCTACCTCTCTTCTAAGAAATAACTAAAGATTCTTACTGAAAAGTCACCATAATCTCAGATTTATGTCTTTCAAGGAACACAGATCTCTAAATTACATGTAGACATGGTCACTCACAGCTCATGGCTCAAAACCCTCAACACCTAAGCAGTAGTATGTCAATAAATGCAAATAGTTGAAGCAAATCTTTTGCACAATGGCTAGTATTTCAGTTTTCCTCTGCATGGGGAGAAATTAATTTGTAATATTCCCAGAGTATCTGGCTGTAATTACCAGGCTGTAAGACACACTGGGCTGCATTCACCTGATCTTATTGAAGCTGTTGTAGCCTATGATTCTGCTGGTTTACTGAAGAGTGGAATATTTACTAGGCAACAAATAGAAAATGGCAATAGCCTGATAAGATTTTGAAGCATAAAAAGATCTGATCTCTAAATGAATGGCTGTGGGTTTTCTGTGTTGTCTACATAAAGAAGTTTTCACTCAGCACTCTTCTAGTTCTTTTCTGGGAGATACTCAACTCCTCTAAGGCCGTATGTTGCCTTTTAGATTTGCAATTGCTACCCAAGTGTCAGAGAAAAGTTTTTCACTTCATCAGATCCACAGAGTAGACTACACATACCCCAGGAGTTTTCATACTGCAGCCAAATAAGGCTTTCTTCTGTGACTAAAGCATCCATTAATGTCCTTTAGACTCCAGTCATTTAACAGGAGGATCAGGAACACCTGTAGAGCCCTTGCTTCTTTCCAGAAGCAACTCTGTCGACCAGACAGCAAACACACCACACACTGACGCTGCAGTCTTTCTTATTTCTCTGCTACTGAAAACTCCAGTGCAAAATTTCCTGCAAACTTTTAACTTGTGTTTCCCTAATTCAATTCAAAATTGGTCATCTACACCATGCTGATGTGGTACTTGAGGATATGGTTTTGTGGTGGACTTGATGATCCCAAAGGTCTTTTCCAGCCTAGACAAACCTGTGATCTTTCGTTTCTGTGATTCTAAAATACTATCCCCATTTTTTATTTATAAGAAGGGAAAAGAACATTTCTATCAAACAAAAAGTTTTTAATGAAACAAGTGTCCTGGTAAAAGCACAGAGTTCTGGACCATGATCCTCAAAGCCTTCTGCCTAAGAAGCCTCCTCTAGGGCACTAAGATATTATTTCAGAAGGACATGTTCTCTGGTTGTGTGTGTGTTTGGTAGCTGGAATCCTGTAGTAACTGATTATGTCTGGATTCCTGATCATACCTTCACCAGTAAAGAAATGCTGCCTGTATGTGTGTATGCACACATTAAGAGAGAGACAACATTCAAGTGAGGATTAGTAGATAAGACAAATGGCACTGGTTACCTGGGAGAGGTACTCCGTGTAGAACACAGGTCAGAAACTGCTGACATTTTGGTATTATCTACATGCAATGCTTGCATATATTTGGATCTATTGAATGTCTATAGTGAATAATTATTCAAAAAGCAAAATCTAGAGATGGTACACAAAAATACATGATACTTACCACTGTGAGAATTTAGGTGCATTTCCAGAGCTCTTGCATTTGAGAAGCTTTTGGTGCACTGTGGAAAAGGGCAGACACTGGATATCTGCTGGGCACTGTCCTCACTCTCCTCTGACAGCTGTGGCCCCTCTCTTTGCCTCCCACTGCAGTAGTACATGAGATGGGCCTGCAGGTTCCGCTCACTTCGGTACCAAATGCCGCAGGATTTGCAAGGGAAAATGTCCTCTACAAGCAAGTATAAGCAGGTGCAGGTTAGCCACAGTTCACTTGGTGCCAACCAATTAACACAGCTAGGTTAATTCCCCTCCATTCCCCATTAAAAAAATATTTATTTAATACAACATTGAAAGCAGAGAAATGGGTTTATTAAAATGCCACTTGCAGATGAGAGATTAACATGGGAGACAATTGTTTCTTTCAAAAGGATATCTTAAAAAAAAGTTGCATAAAGGAAACTGCTAGAATCTTTTGGTGCATAAGTATTTTTAAAAATTAAATTAAATTAAATGTTTGTTGGAAACATGTAATACTAATTCAGGAACTGTGCTGTATTTCCAACACATCACTACTCATTAGGTGACATATTTCAATTTTTTTCTGTGTACACAAGACTTTCCAGCTCTGGGCCTTGGAATTTTTGAGTGCTAACTGCAGATCATTCTGAAGAATGTGTATTTTCAGTGTGCTTATGCATATATTACAGTAAAATCCTTTTGCTCTGATATCCAGGAGGCAAGACTAGAGTACTTTTCCTTAAGATCCTATCATATTGAATGTGATATTATACTAAGCAGGATGTCTATTTCCTTGGTTCCTATTCTTACTAATTATAGAAATTGAAATTTCTTATATATTTTTGTCCTCTTGTTTTCAGTAAATTGTTGGGTTTCCACTTTTCATTCTGCAAAGAGGACATTTACTGAAAATAAGGCATTTTTTCATTGTCTCCTACCCTGAAGTGTCAGCATCCCTCTGAGGAGAGATCATGCAGAGGTTGCACTGAGTGTTTTCAGCAGCAGAAGTCAGGATTTGGATCATGCATTAGAGACTACATACTTTACTAATGTGAAGAGTAATAATGCATATGGTATATTTACACAATGTGGACAGATATTGGTGTGCTAATACCCTGTCAAAGGACACCTACACAGTACCTGTTGTGTATACATCTCAGAAAGACCAAAGATTCATTTGCTCTTTCTGAAAGGTGAGCCTTCCATCCTATCAGTAAGAACAAGAAGAAATCCCTGCTCTTTTGGAGCACATCTACACTAGTAAATTAAATTGTGACAGGATCCACGCTTGAGCACTGGAACTTGTTTATATTTCCATATCATGAGAACAGCCTCTTCTATACTTTTGGCTTAATTCAATGAATAGTATTCCCATTCATGCACAGATTTCAGGAATTATCACAGGCATAGGACCATTCTCTGCATCTGGGTCTGGACACCTCTCAACTGTTTTTGAGACTAAGAGAGGATAAAATTATGAGTGGCCCCAGACTGTGACAGCTGACCTCAGGGTCAGGCAATTGCAGTCAACATCAAAACACATCTTGGGCAACATCAAAACTCCTCCTGACTTCAGAATGCAAAGAGCTGCTAAAGACTGTAATTAACTCAGTTTTGAAGAATGGCTGGCTGCTTTGAAAAACATGGCTTGTGTAGCTGATGATGTAATTCATTATCATTCATGGCCATTTATGTTTCATTTCAAATATTGATGTGTATAGGACAACTGCTCTGTTTCAATTCCTTTGGGTGAACAAAGTTGAAGACTCCAACCCATTGACATGGATGAGTCTTTTATTTGCTAAATATTTACAAATGCAGCCAAAATTTACATTGCTTAGTTTGCTTCTCTGATTCCGATGCTAATGCTTGTCTATTTTTCTGCTCATGAATTTGCAAAAAATATTTATACCACTACTAATTTTTATTTTTCCCTTTGCCACTGAATAATTGTGCATGGATTTCAGACACAAACATTTAATGGAGCAGTTATTATTCCAACATACACTATTAAAACACTACTGATACAGCTTGCATCATTTGAAATGCCCACGTCACTTTAAAGGTGATATTTCAACATTTGGTTTTGGCCTCAAATGGTCTAAAGAAGTTTAACTGTTGAGGTTTCCACAGAAAAGGAAGTCCAAAAGTACTAATAGGAAATTCTGATATGGGCAACATGTTCTATTTGAATTAATTTGACTGCATTCCATCAGAGAATTGAACTTTCTGATTATCTTAATGAATTTGACTTCCAGCCATCTTTATTTCCTATGGGTTTGATGGCTTGGACAGTCTGTAGCTGCAGTTACACACAGTGAATATGTGACTCCCATTACATGCCAAGCAGAGGAAATGCATTTGAAGAGTTTTGCATGGTGAGAGGATGGAATTTCAGGGAGAACAATATATAGGGATGGGATCTGAAACTATTGTTATTCTAAAGCGATGCAAAACAGATAAAGGCTACTTGAAGCTAATGTTTTAATTATTTAAAACCAAAATATAGCCATTTATTTCAATGGATACTTTCACATAATGAAAAATTCAGCCTCAAGCTGAATGAGCCAAAGGTGATATTCTAATTTTGTTTTTCCAACTAGCAAATGTTAGGAAAACATAAAAAATCCCCCAAACAACCTACAAAACAATTTTTTTTTCAGAGATCTAGATAAGAATGCTTAAGAGATGGCTTATTACAAATCTAGAGGTTTATTCAGCTTGTTGCTTGACTTCTAGTTCAAGACTTTAACGAAGAAACCGAATTTTACCAACTCAACAATGAAATGCGAAAATAGCCCCTTATGATCAGAGGCAGAGAAAGTTCTAAACAGTAAGACTTGCTATTCTGGCATCTTCCTGGACTCAAGGACACAGAAGTTACTCTGAGTTGCTGCAAAACCTGTACAGCAAGAGCTGATGCACCATAAACTTAAAGACTTCTCTTAGCAATGTTCAGTGTGGCTTTCCAGGGCTCTGCAAAATCAGTGCTGACAGAAAAGATGTTTCCAGAAATGTGATGTTGTACAAATCTGACTACTTTGCCAAAGCCCAGAGCTGGCCTCATAGATTTACAGCTGTTGGCTATAAACACAGGCCTCCCCTAACAGTGGCAACTTCGTGGCACTTTAGGTGCTTCTGACACCTTATTTTGGAAAGGTCCTGTTCAATCCTAATTGCTGGTTCTGTGAGTAGGTATGTCACCTCACAGCTGCCCCACTGGTGGGGTAGTAATAAATGTGCTTAGCTTAAGGGCATGAGGCTGCTCCAGTTCACTCTTGGTAGAGAAGACTTGGATGATATGGACATTTGAAGGTTTATCTTTTAAAGTAGGCTAACAATAATATGTAGCTATAAAAATTGTTTACCAGAAAAAAAGCAATTAAAAAGAAACTGAAAGGAAAATGTGGGATGAAATATGTTACCAGGGATATTTTAACTAGTCCTGTGTGAAGAGCTTGAAGATGTTGTGACTGTTCAAGACTCAGTGTTATTCGGTGTGAGTCTGAGTGGCAGATCATGTGCTCACATGTGCACGTGCACCTGAAATACTGTGTTCAGTAGTTTTTTATAACTAATTATAATACTTAGAAATCGCAAGAAGTGAGAGAAAATGCTCCAGCATGGGGTCTAAATGGACAGACTTGCAAAATGCTGAGTTAAGAATGCACAATCTAAATCTAAGTGATGACTGGCGAGTATCATGGTAATGGCCAATATATTTGAAAAGTACTTAGAAAGGAGGATGAGGAACTGGGGCTGTATATAGGTAAACAGCAGTAATAAGCAAAAGTTAAAGAAATAAAATTTAATTTGAGCTGAATTGTCCCAGTTCAGAACATTCATGTCCCTCCTCTCAAAGGACAGCACTTGAATGCATGCTGCATTTTGTTCATGATAGAGCCCATTGATGACCAGAAGATGTAAAAGCATTTTTGGTTAACCACATTGAGTGGAGATGCTACAATAAATCAGGGCTGCTATAAGGCATGATTTCTGCTGCATTTTAAAACAGTCACTGAAAGGATGTGTTTCTTTTCTTTTTCTGAGTACCATAAATTACTACCAGAAACTGCAGCGGTAAGCAACAAGCTTACTTGAGCAGCAGAGGCTGGACTTTGAGAGCTAGCCAACCTATCTTATCTACTCTTTTAACGGTTTCTAAGCCTCTTGCCTCTGGGAACAGATCACAGAACCTCCACACGAGGGCAGGGCAGGTACTCTGGGTGAGACTCTCCCCAGACTCCTCTTCCTGCTCCTTTTATCTCTGAGATGATGGGGGAACAAAAGCAGCCTTTGAGCTGTGGTGTGGTTTCTGTGGTCATGAATTCACCATTGCGGCATTAGCTCTTCACATGCACCTTAAAGTACTGCCGTTTTAAAAGTCTGCCAGAGAAGAGAATTCCTCACTTACTGTTTACAATAGCTGTAGGCAAAATAGATGCCATTGCAGCTTGCTGCGGGAGCAGCTGTATGGAGTCCAGCAGGCGGGCGGGGTACATGCCTTCTGTGAGAGTCATCTGACTGGCAGCTTGCAGCCGTGAGTCAAAATCCACAACAAAGGCAACCAGCTCTTCACCCTCTGAGATGGCCTTGGTCGTGGTACACCAAAGCTGTCCTCCTGCAGGAAACATAAACAGAAAGATTTAATTGACAATATCAAATTCCAGAACTTAAAACACCAATGCTATCTTCATACTTTTTTTTTTTAATTTCGATGGTTTATTTAAGGTAAAGAGGCATACAGTTTTTACTTTTACTGTCTTCCTTTTACCAACATAGGAATTTTGTGTAAGAAAAACAATTTGAGATAGTTTTCCTAAATATTTGCAGCATGAATAATAATTTTAATTTTTCATTTTGTGCCCTAAAAAGACAGAACTATGAAAATCAAGATATAGGTGAAAATAACTTATGCAGCATTTCTCTCATTATTCTCACCAAAGTTCCTGTAAATTTTTTCTTTACCCCAAGTTTGATTCATTATGAATAGAAAATCACAGCTCAATAAAACCAAACAGCTGCAAGAAAGAAATCAGATTTCCTCTTAAGGGCGTTCTTCCCCTCCCTTATGTTTGTCACCCTCTTTCTCTAAAAAATCTTCCCTTATGTAATATTCTTCGTAACATGACTGCTTTATCTCTGCTTACACTGACTGAACTTCCTGAAAAGAAGATATGCCAAAGATCTGTTTCATAAAGGCTTATTCAAATAAAGGTTTGTTTAAAAGGGGGGGAAGGGGGGAAGTGGAAGAACTTTCATCAAACAGTAAGATACACTATAGCTCTGTGCTGCAAATGTCACGTGTAGTGCATTAAAAAGAAAATTAACTATGCGAGTACATCTACTAATGTATTTGAATGCGATAGTGAATGCTCATTTATTTAACATGTTTAGACAGGCAAAGCACTTATATTGTGTTATCTACACTCTCAGGCCTAGATACATATCCAATACAGTTATGCCTGAAATAATGTTGCATACTTTATATGTTATAAAGCTTTTTTTTTTTTTCCTCAGGTTTTGTATATATAGAGAAAGCTATATGTTGCATTCATTAGGCAAGCAAAAACTGCACTCGTTTTGATAAGTAATATTGCTGTGTTTATCTTTCGGCATAACTGCCTTTTCAACTGCACTTCATTTTTTTCCCTTCAACGAGATTATAGTTTTAAAACAACTTGTTGCAAAAATCTGGTAGAGGAGATAACAACAGTGTATGATATGCCACAGCTAAATGGAAGAATTAGGACATTGTTTTAGAAAAATCTTGGACAATTAATTAAACCAGTCTATTAGCTTTCAAAGATGAGCAAACAAAACAGCATCAGTGACAGTGCATTTCAGTGGCAAAATACGCTAGGCTTCCACACCTCCAAAGTGGTGTAGAAGTTTCAAAGCAGAAAAGTCTTTGTATTCACCCTTCGGTAATACAGCAGTTGAAGGTGCTACAAAGTTTACAAACAACTGTGAGGGGACCAAAGCGTACCAAGGCTTACTAGTCTCTGAGATTACAACATTAAATGGTGCAAATCTGAGTAATATCCTCTGGAAAATAAGAAGATGAAAAGTGAAGATAGTACCAAAAATTTCTACAAATGTACAATCCTAACGCCTGAGCAGGAATTCAAAAATTTGAAGAGCTCAGCCTGACATATTGCCTGGTATAACTAGTAAATATACAGAAGCCTTCAGAGCTAAACTGGGATAAAACCTCTTCCAGAGAGAAAGAGGCTAAATTCCTAAAGTGTACTTAACTAGTCTGGTAGAAGAAAATACATGGAACACACACTGCAATTTGAGAACCTGAAATCGGGTACTTTTGCCTCAAACATCACACAGTTAATTTCCATTGTTAAATGCATGTTGACTTCTATCTTATACAGAAGGTGTAATAATCAACAGACATGTTTTAGTATATTTTAATACAGAATTAGAATAGCTCTTTCAAGACTTTATTATTCACTGGATCTCTTAATAAAAATGAGTCACTGCAGAATAACCAACCGAGACTTTGTGTATCCCAGCAAACATCTTGACATGCTGTGTGTACCCTTGGGGGGAAGTGATTACTGGGTCTCCAGCTGCAATCAGTCTGGATCAGCTAAAAGGCTGAGTCAGGCTCCTGGTGCTGGAGCTCCTCAGGGCATTGACTCATGTCCAGCAGCAGATAAAATTCGGACAGCTGAAGGGAGCAGTGACCCCGGCTGCCTGCTCCACCCAGCTCCTGCAAACTGTCACACCTACGGCAGGCACAGCCTGGTGGGATGTGTGACAGCTTTGAAGCACAACACTTTCTAGTTTGGCTTAATAAAGAAAATCAGAACTAGGGAAGTTAAATCCATTCCTGCATATGGATACAAACCTTCAGCTTACCAGGATTCAGATCCAAGAAGGACATTGTTATTTTGTTTTGCTCCTCCCAGTCTATAGTAAATGAGGCATTTAAGTGATCATGACATACACATCCACGTTTTCTTCAGAACATGATATTGTGTTAAGTTAAATACCCAGATGGACTCCCAAAAGATGCATTCTTCCAGTTACTGGAAATGCAAGCCAGCACTTTTGCAGCAACAGTCACTCATTGGGATGGGACATGGTGCCGTCCCCACTTGTCCCCTTCTACCCTTGCCTGCACAGAGTAAGGCAAGAGCTGCTGTTCTGAAAGATGCAAACGACTTCTTCCCCTTAATGCAGTGAATGCAAACATGCTGACCTTCCAGCACAGCAGGAAGACTGTGGAGGAGAAGTCTTCTTGAGCCTTCTACCTCACAGTCAAGCAAAGAGCACAAGTCAGTCAAGAGTGACAGAAAAAAGTACTGTCAAGTGCAGAGAACCCGACAGAGGCTTCCAAATCTAAAAGGAAGTTCCATTCGTGACTATCATATGAATTACTATGCTGTCTAGACACCTCTGGCAGGGATAAGGGTTTCCTTACAGGTGACAGCTAAAAATCAGGAAAAAATTTCTTCCCACAAACATTTCTGACACAACTGACATATATACAGCAGTCTCTCAGGAGCATAACAGCTTTTCATTAAGCATAGAGCAGTGTTAACAACAGGTTTTCAAAGGGATAATACGGAAGCCAGAGCCAAGTACCAGTGGCAATTAGGAGATAGGAAGATATTTGCCTGAAATATTTGCAAAGGCATGACGATTTCATGAAGAAATGAGAAGGACTATTATTTACATGAGATGGAGTTCTGATTAAGCTGGCTAGATTTTTTTTTTTAACCAATTGTTCCTCTAGTAAGAAATAGCTTATAGGAGTGAAATTGTTCTACAAAGCTTTACCAGGCCAAGTCTCTCAGTCCTAGGATGACACAGGCATCAGAGGAAGATAAAGGATGAACAGATGTTTTAACAGGGAGGAGTGACTGACAGTGCCTATGAAATAGTCATGGTTATATAATTTGGTCAGAAAGAAATGGTAGACTGGTTCTCTTCTTGTCCATAATCATTATGCTGCTCACCCATTCTGACATAGCAGAGAGAAGATTCTTAGGCACAAGTATGACATTGATGATGTGGATGACAACGATTATGTTTATTGCTCACACAGTATCTAAATATTGTCAATACAGTATATAATACAAGCAAGTCTAAAGGATGATAGTATAAACAGGTTCAGCTACAAACATACAGGTTTACAGTCTTTTGCCAAATAGAATGCAGAGCAAAAAGCACCCTTTTGCTACTATAGGATTTTATCTCCATATGTGGCAAAATCTTGGCGCTTTTACTCACCCATTCTAAACTGAGCGCTCCCTATCTTTGGGCTGGACGTTCCCTGCAGGCGCTCCTGCCGGGCGCGGGGGAAGGGGGCCAGGAACCCGTAAGGAAGCTGCCAGCAATCTTGGAGACCAGTTTGCCCAGACGGCCCAGACTGCAGCAGCATTTTATACCCAGTTTCAGGCCATGTGTACTAAAGTCAATCGCAACCATCACAGCTCCCCCATCTCTGGAATGCATTCATTATGCGAGCAGTCCAGACAGCTCACCCTGCAATTCCCACCCGGTGTTCTTATCTTAGAGCAATTCCCAGCTGGTGTTGTTATCTCTGGACAAATCATACTGCCCATCACAGACAATACCAAGGAAAAGCGCGTGTGCCCCGTGCAGAGGATGCACGGGAAGTTTCGTGCATCCTCCGACTATTTCGTCACCATTACAAGCACTCACACTGAAAGGGGTCTTATGGTTTTACGTGGCAAAGTAGTAATGAGAGTCTTACTCTTGTGCAGTGCAAAAAGAAAGGTTTTAGATCAGCAGAAGGCTTTGTAACACTGGAAAGCTGTTTTCTCGAAAAGGGTAATTATGATTCTGTGAAACTGAAAATAAGCTTCTTGAGTATGTAATGTATTGTTTTATATCTATGGGTAAATCAAACAAAATTACGTGATATATAACACACACATGTCAAGCAGAAGAAAAAATAAAAATGGCTTAAAAAACGGTATTTATTTGAACTCTTTTTCTTGTTCAGAATTCAAGGAATTAAAAGCATTCATTTGTTTAATCATCAAAAGACAGGAAAGCTAAAGAATATCATGTTGTGCAAATCAGAGCAAAAAATTACACTCCAGTTGCATTGGCATGAGTTCTTTACCAAAAGACATCAGGCACTGAAACAGTTATCTGATACCTTCAGAACGTCCACCAAATGGGAAGGTTATTTCAGGGTTCTTTTCTTTGTCTGCATCTTTCATTGCAAATATATCTGCTGCTTGAAAAAACCAGCAACACCCTCAAATAAAAACAAAAAACCCCAGAACAAACCAAAAACTTTCTATGAAAATGGAAGAGTAAGGTCCTGATGTCCCTGAAAAACTGTGGACTTACTGTTCTTTGTAATGTTTATGATCAAGATTCTTGTGCAAACAGATCTGGTTCCTAACAGGAAGCTTATAAATCATACTCATAATTGCTGTCAAAACTGCAGTGGAGTGTACTGCAAGTTTTGATAATAAAGAATAGAGTCACAGTTCAAACTTGATTACATTTTGGAAATTCATGGTGCTCTTACAAGAATCAGTGGTCTTAAATATCTTCTTCTCCTGCCAAATTTTTCACTTGCACTTTTTATTATTTATGAAATCAGTGTCTGCACAATGTCAAGCAGACCTCTGCTGATAAACTCTAATTAAGATTAAGACAAGCCTTTTGGAAAGGATCCCATCATTAGCAAACATGATAAACACAAAAATACTCCCTACTTGTCAACCAGGAGCAATTCAGTAACCTAACAGTATTATCTGTTGCTAGGCTACAGGGCTGACAAAGCTTCAATTATATTGTATGGCCATACCTATAGAAAACTGTATAGGAAAATGTATCTAATATAAAAGCATTTAACTTCACCCATGCTATCTGTAATTCACGGCTTCCCTCAATGGCAAAAAATCAGGTTAATAATTACATAGCATGCTGAAAAAAATCTTAGCTATGTGTCATGTCTGCACAATTTTTTCTAATTTATCTCTGTGATTGATAGACATTTGCTTTGTAAAAATAATAAAAGGCAAGCAATGGGATGCTGTAAACTAGAAGCGTAACTACATCTGGACTAATCAAGATATGGAATCACACTTAGTATAAGAAGTATAGAGTAAATTGAACCAATTAAATCATATTTAGATGCAGTAATACACTATCTTCTGTATTCAGAATAAGGAGTAATATGGTGATAGATATGCATGCTAATTCAAAACTTTATTTTATGTCGGACAGACACCTAAAAGAAAAAAAAAATTAACAGTCCTTATTTTTTTTCTTCTAGATGTAATGTTTTTTAAACAAAGGGACCTCTACCATCCTATTCAAAATAAGGAATTTGCTCTGAAAATTTAACTAAATGGCTGTTCACTCATTTTGATCCTCAGAACCCTAGAACCCTATACCACTTCCAGGGAAAACACAGAATCCTGCATAGTGAGCCATATGATGTTAGGCTGCTGCTTTTTGGGTCCCCCCCCACCCTATTTATGTTTAGCGGGCCTTAAGGAATGATAATTTGGAATCTGTGGATCACAGCCTGAAAAGAGACTATATATAAGGTCAGACTCACCTAACTCCACTGAGAAAAAGAGCTTCAAAATGGATGAAACCACTAAGCCTTTTGATTCATATTGTTGCTTTTAGGAAAAGTACCTTAAGAAAGCAAGTAACTCAAACCAGCATTTCCACTGAGTAGAGGTGTTTCACAGATTGGGAAGCATAATGACACATAAACATATATTCAAAAGCAAATTCCAGTTTCCCTGTCCTTAGTATCAGTTGATTTTCCTTGCTAAACTATCTGAGTCTTGTTTTTTTGACCCAGAAATGCCACACACCCTTCATAGAAGTTTAGGAAATCAATGGCAATTTCTATTAAAAGCAGCTTTCAGTGCCAGTTAATTCCAAAGTATTACTTTTGTGTAGTAAAATTTGAGCTTACTGGACTTGATTGCGTTGCTGCAACAACATAATAGCCCATTTCCTGTACACACATCTTTTTGCAAGAAGGGTCAAAAGACTATCAGAATTTATTTAAACAACAGACTGTTGCTCTTAGCAACTTCCAGGCACCATCAACTGAATTAAGCCTTCCTCTCCCAATAAAACATTCCAACTTGCAAAAAAATTGTGTGTTTTAGTAATGGTAATGCAGGTTGGAGTTAATTTATTTTCTTCCCTCCTTTGTTCCACAGGTTAAGCATTTAGGGAAAATTTGCACATCACAATAGGATGGGATCTTCATATTTGGGTTCCTTCTGCTTCTCACCCGTGGGGTTGTGACGACTCAGCATATTGAAAGCCATTTCAGTGCAGCACAAGTTACTGGGCAGATCTCTAATTTTTGACATGAACAAAGTACATATATCTATATGTGGACACATTGTTTAATAAAAAATTATAATTCATTCAAATCCAATACTGTTGAAATTTTTGACAGTAGAGTGGTACAAGGAACAGAACTTATAAATTATGTGTGCCCCTTCTTTGAAAAATGCTTTGGAGGTTTCTTTGTGCATTGGCAAATACAGTAGGAATATGAGTTATTGTGTGAATCCTCCTGCACAGCACCTGATAAAAGAATAAAGAGCTGTGACATATTCTTAAAACAATAGAGGAATTAAAGAGAAACAATGGGCCAGCTGCTTCATTAATACAATCAAAAGACAGCCCAGCACAGAGGAGTCCAGATAATTAAGCACTACTCTTTTAGACCTCTTTTCTGTAATAAAATTGCTAAAAATTTATTAACTACTTCATAGTTGTTAGATAGATCTATGTACTTGTTTATTTGGGTTGATTAATGCCTTTTCAGTATTCTACAACATGCCAACTCATGGTTCATACAAGTTTTTGAATAAAATAATGTAGGAATATGTGATACGGATCTGTGGTACATACAGCAATAAATCAAAGGCATTTTGTGAACAGTCTTTCCAGTTGCTAAACAATTCTTAGCATTTTTCACATGCGTACACAAAATATGTACTTTGCACAGCATTTTTGCTATTAGTGCATTTTAATGTTGGGGTTCCAGCTGTTTCTCTGTGAAGTATCTCAAAAATCACCTCTGCAAATTCAGACTACTCAAACTCTCACCAAAACCAGCTTCAGTGCTACATTAATGAGATTATTTCCTAGCTTCTTCTATAATTTTTCCTTGTTTACTGATCAAAGGTGATTGCCAAAAGATATTTGACCTTTAATTTCAACTACCCACTGCATATTATAAGCCAGCCAAAAATGGAAAATCTATCATACTGTATAAAATTAGACCAATATAGTAGACAAACCAGTTCTGTTGCCACTTTTACTACTACCTTTGTGTTCAGCATAGAATATGGAGCCTTAATTTTTAGCTCACTGAACAAAAAGCAAAATGAAGAAACTGCAGTGATATTTTCCAGAAGCAATGCAACAGAAAAATACTCAGCTTAATGGCTCTCGTCAAATTAAACCCCAGTATTTAGAGATGTAAGATCTCTGACCAGAAACAGGGAAGAAAATACTCCTTAGGAATATAGCTCTTGCTCCTTCATGTGAGTCAACCTGAGCTTTGGTCTAACTTCAGCTTAGTCATATGCTGACAGCTGACAGTGTATTCATCTGAATAGATGATTTTATGGTTAAAACTGTCAGGCATTATATAGCTGATAAACAGAAAAAGAAAAATATGAAAGGAACTCGCCAGTCCTAGGGGAGAGAACTCCTAAACCTGGCATCTCGGTGTGAGTGTCAGGGGTCGGTCTTTCCCTTGCTGCAGTACAACTGTCGCTGACATCACCATCTTATGGCAGCAGCTCTCAAATTCACACTGCAAAAACCTTCCTCGGCTGAACCCCAAATAAAGCACAGTGTTTCTGAAGAGTAAGGAGTGCAAGGAACAGATTTTGACCTCTTGTTTTTAACACTATTGTATGCCTGCATTTTGTTAGTTTGAGGATTTTTATGTGTTTCCTCCAATTAAATATCTGCACATAACACTCAACAGAGTTCTAATAGGTAAAGAGGCAAAATAGATTAGTGCTCCGAAAATATTCACAGGAAAATAATGTGGTAATTTTATTTGCCATTTTCCCCCCGATAGAGCTGTCACAGCTTATTTACCACAGGGGGAGACAGTTAAACCCATATCCTTAGAAGTTCTATGCATTTAAGAGGCTTATATATCTCTTCTGGGACCCTCGTTCAAATCCTGGGCTAATCAGAATGAATACATATCTTTCTATTAGATGGCTCTAAAAAGTCTTAGGTGATATCAGCTCCTGGTGGACGACAGTCCACAGCGTAAAACTATTAAATGTTTGGCACAAATGGCAATACTTACGAAATGAAGCTGAAAACTGTAATATCCTCCCACATCACAAGAAGTTAAGTCTGCTGCTCAGAGGTTGAAATTAAAGCCTGCCACAAATGCTAAACCTGTTCTATTTCCTTAATTCAGCATAAACTCAAACAAGGAAGTCGAAGGAGTTCTTTCCCAAGTTTAATGATTTCTTCCTTTATTTCCCCCTCCTCTTTTCTTTGTAAATTCTTCTGTTTTGAATAGAGTACTACACCTTTTTTACATTTGAATTGGATCTCACTAGAGTGTTATTTTAGAATTTACTAAGCCGTCAGAAAGAAAATGATAAACAGCTTGAAAAAACCTGATAAGCCCTTGCTGACACTGCCCACACTGCATTCCCAGCACCACTGCAAAGGAGCTAGAACTTACTGTCAGAGCACACTCATCTCCCTTTTTACTTTCTACAGGACCACTGAATGGGCACTCTCCATAGACCTTCCCAGGAGACATTCCCAGGCAACGCCCACTGCTCCCCCCAGCTTTTGTGGATGCACCAGGTTTCACAGAAAGAGAAAATGCACCGCTGAAACCAACTACTCTGAAGCAGGGCTTTGGATACACACATTCCTACAATCCCTGCTTCCATATCAGCACAGCTGTAAGGTGACCTTTTTGTAGTCTTACAAACACAATCATGCCTGTGGATTGTCTTTTCAGAGTTATTTTGTGAGGCTGGAGTGTATGAAAAAAGGAGGTGATTAAATGAGACAATAGATATGCTTTAATGGCACCTCTTTCTTACAGGAAAAGCAGAGTACACTGCATCTTATCAATGGATTTTCTACTGTCTTGCACCTGTTACTGTAGGGCTCATTTCTTGCCCCTGGGCAAATGCAGAGTGAATGGCAAAGGCATCTGAGTGGAAGGATTACATGGAAGGAGCTGTAGTGATAGGTTGTATTTGTAAAGGAAGGCAACACAATAAATATAAGGAGAAATAGGGAAGTTTGAGGATGGTAAAATCAAAATAAGAAGCATTGGTTATGAGACCTGCCTGCTTATTCAGTACAGGGGCCAAGCTCCAGAAAAGGCTTTTGGCTTCATGAGAAACAAAAGCCAGTTTTATAACAAACAGAAGCTGGAGCATTTAGTTATGTGCACTGTAACCCAGAGAAAACAGTTGCTATTATTGTGAGTTATCTCGGACCTTTACTCATGCTAATGTTCAGCTCACGGGTTGAAGTTCAGGAACTAGTTCACCTCAGCTGTAACAACCATGGAAGAAAAGTGGCACTTCAGGATTCCAAAAAGTCTTGCTCCCACTTTAGCAATTAGAATGTTTTACACTGTCTGCAGTAGAAACAAGACTCTCTGACAAATCAGTGTTTCTCTTACTGAACAAGCAACTAAATAAAAGTAAATTTGCATGTTTAGTGTGTTCTAAAATGTAAACACCATAGAAGCTACAATAAACATCTAACCCAGTCTTCTCTATTTAAAAAGAACCTCATTTAAAAAAACCACCACCACATACACACAAAACCCCATACCAATACCCCAGATTTCCACAAAATGAGCTAAATCACAGGTTTTATAGTTCTGCCTTTTGGAGTAGAAGCTAGAAGTAAATTGACTGAAAACTCTCAGTGATTAAAAGCATTTCAACCTTCCAAGCTATACATAGTGTCCAAGGTAAACAAGTATTGTAAAACACCACTAGTCTCCCAGTTAGTTCATCTAGTAAGAGACTTTTAACAGCAGAAAGCAAAGACTGAGCTACTTCTGGTCACAGTGGAACTTAAAAAAAAAAAAAAAGAAAGAATGTGCAAATTGTTAAGATTTTGGCTGTATACATTAACACAGATTAACAATTGAGGAGGATTCTGCACTTGATGACTTCTTCCAAAACAGGCTTAATAAAAAATGCCAGTTTACTGAGCACCAAACAGGGGCATAAGAGCTACCATTGTGCCTGCTTGGTCAGCATGATTTCTAAATGGCCAGGAAAAAAGTGACTGTATACCCAAAGGCAAGCTGTCAAAATTCAGTTTGCAGCTGATAAACTGATTACAAAGCTGCTTAAGACTTTGCTTGTAAACAAAAGCATTTATCAACTAATAATTTGCAATAAACTGATGTAACTCCCAGCTGAGCCCCAAACTGTAATTGTCTTTACCATCTGCCTATTAAAATACCATTCTTCATCACCAAGCAGGAGCAGAAGGGAGAGAATCTCCAACAACTACATAACTTGCATGCTTATAAATAATCTCTGAGCACTTCACACATTCATTATGATTGCCAGGTTTTGTATACTTCATTTTCTCTTTTTGAGAAGCAAAGAGGTGCAGTAAAGTGGCAGAAAAGAAATTATTAAATACCGCCTGGTGCAAAAAAAAATTATGTAAATTCATCATACTCTGCGGTTTCCTAATTTTTTTCTCTTTTTGCTACTCCATAGGAATATCATGATGGAAGCCCCCTCAAGCACAACTTTACAGATTAAACTCTCAATTTCTTTTCAACTTGTCAGTTTTCATTACCTTTCTTTCTTATGTATTCAGTTCTTACAGCTGCTTCAATGGGAAGCCAGTTAAAGCATACTGGCTCCCTAGGGGGAGTCTGCCAGGGTCTGAGGCATTCTGCAGGCTCCCTGGACTTCTACAGGTCACCCTTAAGAGCATTTTGCCTATCTTGTTGAGAGAATGTCTAAAAATTAAGTGAATTTACATGCTTTTATTTTCTAACTACTGACAGTCTTAGTCCTGAGAAAGGCGGTAGTGTTTATACAAAGTTCAAAATTAACAAATACAGATGCTCTAAAGCTAACACATCCCAAAGGAAAAATCATTTTGTTAAATGTCTAAAATATTCAAGTATGAGGGGGAGAAAACAGAACTGATAGCATGCAGGGAACAGCAGCCCCTCGAGATGTGTCTGCATGAAAAATTGAATTTAACAGAGAATCACACTATGATTTAGTGCAATGCACTTGACCAAATATTTCTGCAATCTGCACTCTCAGCCACCCACTGGTCTGAATGCAAGGCTGTGACCAGAGACTGACTATCAGCTTACCTCTTCAGAAATAACTGTACAAAATGCACAGATTTCTCATTGTCTTTCCAGATTCAAACCAGAATGATCTATTTGGCAGAAGTGAGGCTTTTTATGTGTATGCATAACATGTCATCACTGGGAAGAAGTTGGCATCTAAAAGCAAAAGAGGAAGGTTCCTCCTGCTAATTGCATTGAAATGCAAGAAATTAAAGGAAAGTCCTGTCACCCATGCTCACAAAAGCAGTCACATTTCCCTCACTGATAATCTTTGCCTGCCTCATAGTGCCTTTGTCCAACCCTGTGTTACCACTAGTGTTGGCTTCATTACCCCACTCCCCAGAACTGCAAAAAGAAATCAAGAGTTTGATTGGGACCTATGGACTTTGTTGTTAAGATATATTCCAATCAAGACAATTATCCTTGTAAACCAAGGTAATTTTACATGTATATAAATTCATCTACTTGTGAATATGCTGACCGAACCAGGACTTTGTACCTCGGTTTCTATCCACAGTACTGGGACAGAACCCAAATGGGGTGAAACAGAGGGAAAAGTGAAAAACAGTGTGTACATGAAATTTCTTTTATAATTTTGTAAAGAACAAATTTCATAGTCATCAAAACCACCTTTCAGACCTCTGTAGTTCAAACTCATCATATAAACTATTCACTCACAGAATGACTTGTGTTGTAAATGTCCTAAAAGATCATCTAGTTCCAATCCCCCTGCCATAGACCAGAATGCTCAGAGTCCCATCCAGCCTGGCCTTGAGTGTCTCCAGAGATGGGGCATCCACAATGTCTCTGGGCAACATGTGCCAATGCCTCACTACCCTCACAGTGAAGAATTACAAACCTTAAGTAACTCGATCAGGTGAGATCCTTAGCATGATAATGCTGATCTAAGCTATAAAGTCAGAAGAGTCACAGTTTTTAAAAGACTTGTGTAACACGCTTTTTTTTTTATTAATGGTAGGGGNCCCCGCGCCGCCCGAGCCGCGCTCCCCTCAGCGCGCCGCCCCTCGCCTGTCGCGACAGACAGCGCCTGTCGCTCCGCGGCCCACATGGGCCCCCTCACGGCGGGGCGCACGAGCGGTACCGCATGTGGTATTTTAAATGAACTGTCATCGATATTGTTCGCTTTGCGCGTCAAATCCGGCGATGCTGTCTGCTCTCTAAAGGAGCTGTTTAGCGACTACTTCTCTTCTCCTGGGCAGCAGCCCTCCCTGCTCCGGAAAGAGCCCCAGTGGGGCACTGCCCTGCATCCCTACCCCGCGGCTGGGCTCCCCGTCCCCCTCCACTTCCACCAAAACTTTGGGGACAAGGAACGCAGGCTGTGATGGCACATCCGCACGAAGGCGGCTGCCGCCACCTCCGCAGCCGGGCAGGCTGCGGTGGATGCCGAAGGCCTCGGGTGGGTCAGTTTTTGAGCACGCCGAAGCTGTGACATAGCAGTACCGGACTGTGTCATCCCCTCCTCTGGCCTGGCACCCCAGATCTGCAGCCAGACGGCAAACGCAGCACAAGGTGATGTCTCCCTGCTCCTGCCTATAAGATGTTCATGGAAATCACCTGTGCTTACCTACAAACACACTGGTGCTTATTTCTACCTGATTCATTCCCCTGCAAAACTGGAGAGTGAAAAGATGCAGCCAGGGCTGGAAACTATCCAACNGGAAAATGAGACAGTATTTAAAAACACTGAGCTGGAGTTAAAAATTTTCTTTTGGTTACCACGCAAAGAGACAAAGTTGTGAGAATGCTCCAGCGAGCCGCTGCCGACGCCGCTCCTGGCGCTGCCCGCCGCGGCCCGCAGGTGTCGCTGTGG
>VWYE01012105.1:206015-241015 GCA_013398995.1 Alaudala cheleensis
CTTTGGGGACAAGGAACGCAGGCTGTGATGGCACATCCGCACGAAGGCGGCGGCGCAGCTGGGCAGGCTGCGGTGGATGCCGAAGGCCTCGGGTGGGTCAGTTTTTGAGCACGCCGAAGCTGTGACATAGCAGTACCGGACTGTGTCATCCCCTCCTCTGGCCTGGCACCCCAGATCTGCAGCCAGACGGCAAACGCAGCACAAGGTGATGTCTCCCTGCTCCTGCCTATAAGATGTTCATGGAAATCACCTGTGCTTACCTACAAACACACTGGTGCTTATTTCTACCTGATTCATTCCCCTGCAAAACTGGAGAGTGAAAAGATGCAGCCAGGGCTGGAAACTATCCAACATCAGCCACTTCATAATATTTCTGTTGCTGAGCAAAAACAGCATTCCAGGGTGCGTGACTCCCATGGAAACACGTGGGAATCCTGATGTTAAAGGTTTGTGGAAACCTTTGAACACTTATCTCTGTCTCATGAGAGTAATGAAGAAATTTGATGTCAAGCATGCAGTGATCCCTGAAGAACTATCTGGCTTTTGGAGGAGAAGGGATTACACACCGAGGTGAAATTCTGCTAGCCCCGTAGTGCTGGCATGAACCCCTGTGTCCTGGCTGGCCCCTTAGAACTGCACAAAATCTTAAGAGGAATGGTATGAGGCTACTCTAAGTAAAGGGGTCACAGAGATTAAAGAAGAGTTCTATTAAATGTTTGGGATGCTCCTGGGAATAGAAATTTTTACGAATCAGAATGACAGAACTGGCAGCAATTACCTATCAAGCCTCCCCGTCTGCCTGGAAATCTACCCTGCTGATAAGGCTGTTCTCATGGTCACCCCCTCCCTACTCCCCCGATGAACCCATCGCTGCACTCCTCTGGCCAGTCCTATTGGACACTAAATGTTATCTACTACCTCTCTTCCTTTTTAACCAGGACAAAGTATAATGAACAACCTGGAATCTCTCTGGGCTGTGGGAACGGAATGCAATCTGGCACCATGGAAAAATGTACTTCATCATTGCCTAACCTACGTATGAGTGAGACCCAAACACAGTCTCTTGAACGCTAGCCAGTTTACAAGCAGTGAACCTCACAATATCCACAACCTGCTGGAGATGCTTCACTGTCTCATATCTTTTTGTTTTGCTAAAAGTTAGCACTCACATGGACAGCCATCTGCATCTGCAACTCAGAATCACTAAAATGCTCCATTACTCTCTCCCTTAATGTGTTTCTTCTTGGTTCTGAGCAGATGATCCTATACTATCCTATCTCAAGAAATGTGTCCTCATGCTTCTTTATTAAGACACCGGAAAAATCAATGCTCTCTATGCCCTGGAAGTGGAAACGGGATTTAGTGTCTATCTTCATAATGGAAAATATTGCCCATGTGTAGGAGAGACAGTTTAGACCCATTTCCCCAGTGCATGGAAATACTGCTTGACATAACAATATAAAATGTCTTTCAGAGCAGCTTCTTATTCTGTGTTTAAGTCTTTTTAGCTAGGGGGTTCTCAGTTGGTAACTTCTTCCTGTTTAATTATCTTTTCTCATTTTCTTTCCCATCTACTTGCAGCCCTGTACTCCACCCCGCATTCTCAGTTTTCATTAAATACAAACTGATAAATTAAGTAACTTACTACTGTCAATCTATAAGCCAGTCAGGTGACATATACACTGTAGCACATACATGCATGTACAACTATCTGACTTACTGGCTATTACAAGCATTCTCTCAAACCTTTACTGTGATCAGGCTGCTGAGATTATATTCTCCTAAACAGATAGTTATTTTTAAAGTTGGAGACTTTGTTGTAGAGGTCCACTGCAGCTGGTCCAAGCACATTTGCTTAATGGCACTACCAGAGATGTGCAAACTGTGTCCGAGATACTGTGCCTTGCATCCTTCAGTTACCAGTTCAGGACAGTTCTACACAAGTCATCTCTCTGAATCTGAATCAACATTTTCTCTCACTGCTCATTTACCTGCTCATGGTACTATTAGCTGAAGTAACTGCACAGACAGGTGAAGAGTGGATAATGCTGGAGAAATGGAAATAGCTGTAGCTGTACTTTTTTTTTTTTTAAAGCTTCATCTGGCTGGTTTTGACAGGTCATTCAAGACTATTCCATTTCTTGATCTGAAGTTCCCTATGTATAATTGCATGCCTTTTAAGTATTACTCAGCTATCTAATCTATATCTAATAGATAGATCTAGTTGTCTGGAAATGGAAGTGATAAATAAGACAATCAAGATAATATATTTGAGTGTGAATTTAAAGAAAAGAGTTGACACTACCAGAAAAAAGTTGCAGCATGAACAACTTACTGAGAAGTGCCTAAGTCTTTGCAGAAGAAAAAGATATAAAATGAACAAACAATAACTTCTTGGGGAAAGCAAACACAGCACTTTGAGGGGAAGACAAAAGAGATTAGAAGAGTATGAAGGATTTAACAGGTAAGAATGAGAGGCTTAAATATACTATATGATAATAGATCAACTGAGGATTTAAAAGGGCAGAGCTGGGCATATTTTAAGTGAGCTAAATTACCTTCTCAATAGATTTTTGCAGATGCTAGAAAGGTTGGAGAATTTCAGGCAGCTTTCACTGAGCAAAACCAAAGAAATCTACTCCTGATCTTGCTCTTACTTCTGATGTACAATCACTCACCTGTGTGGGAGAATTTCAGATGAATCCACTGATGGGCATATGTGCACCTGCAGAGCAGCTCTCAACTGTCCTGCTACAGGCAATGGCAAAGAGCTGCTCCGAGAGGGCTCTCAAAGTACATTTGTAAAAGGTAATTAATATCAAGAATATGAAAGCTATTACCTGAAAAACCACCAAGTCTCTTACTGTATTCTTTCATTATTAATTATTATTAATAATTAAATAACCTTGGTTTACATATTCAAGGCACCTCCAGACAGGTTCCTGCCCCAAGGAGATTGCCATGGAAAGGTCAGATTTCAAGAACCTTTATTTATAATAACAAATACTTAATCTGCAAGTGGCCATCAACTATTTACATAAATAACACCATTTTGTGTCCCTCTTATGTGTAGACTTTGGCCTCCAAACTGACAGGAGATGACAAAGGAAAAACAGGAGACAAATTACAGAAATGACCTGGGTAATGGCAGTGAAAATAGAGAAACAGCAATGTGTGGGGTAGATTAAGCAGTGTGCCTGCTAGTGGGTGCAGATCCCATTAATTCCTTTGTGAGTACATGTAGAGTCCTTAGCTACAGCACATTTAATTTTTAATGGATTGATCTGTGTATCTGAAAGAGCAATGTCCAGAAATAGGCTAGGGGTAGTGGATAATTCCTGGAGGCCAGCTGAAAGGTATGAGTTTTGATGAGGGATTTGAAGGAGGAGCTGCAAATACTCTCATCCGCATAATTGTCTACTTTTTCCCCAATGTAAATCATTATATTTCTTGCCCCAATTTTTTATCGAAATCACTTCCAACTTATTTCAGTCTGTCACAATAATATTTTCATATGAGGAGTGTTGTAACCTAATTCCTTCATTTGAATAATACATTCATTTTTAATTACTGCAACTTGATCTCAGATTATTCAAATAACTGTTTCATTTTTTATGCTTACCCTGACCCCAGTGTATTTATAGGCTTTTATCCTTACCTGATACCAGTGTAATGTAATTATAGATTGTATTTTAATCATCTACTATATCCTAGTGAGTTTGTTTAAATCACTCCAATCCGGAGTCTTTTATTTCTATGCCTTTTAAAATTCTACAATGGCATTCTCATTGCATAAAAGCAATATTTTTGCAGTTTACTACAATGAATGAACATTTTGCATGCATTGCTGGCCATGTTTCTAATTTAAATTTTAAAAAGTTGCTATAGAGAACTCTATGTAAAATGAAATCCTGACTTGTAAACAGGCATGGGACAGCTCATCACTTGAAATCTTTGTTCATAGCTCCTATTTGCTCTTTAACATAAGTTTACAGGAAATGCAGCAGAAAAAGAAATAAAATTCTTTACCCTACCAAAAATAAAAGTATACCTTGTACTAAGAATTGACAAAATATTTATCTTTTTTGCTCACAATCACCAATTGTTTTCAGGTTATTTGACCTGTATTATAAAGTATTCCACATTGTATCCAGAAGATAAATAGTTCAGGTAGGCCACGTCATCACTAGTCCTGGCCATATTTTTATTCCAGGACTACCAGTTCTCTTTAAGAAAGATTTAACTCTTGGAAGTTTTTCATATTCTGAGATGATTCAGTTTTGCTTAGTAATACTTTAAAAAGCAATAATTATTATGCTTATTTTTTTTTTCCCCACTCCTTAGTGCTGATTGAAGAGTTCCCCTTTCCCTATCATTTGAGTTGCTTCAAGATTCAGATGTGGAATGGGGTCAGAAATCAGATAGGTGAAGCTACTCATGTTTGCACATCTGCATAAGAACCAATATCTTTCTGGCTGTCAAATCGATTTGTACTGAGATAATTACCATTGCTCTAGTCAAACTATGCCCTTTTTGTGAGCAGCCTTTTTTTCCTGTGATGACATCTAGCAGCAGACCTTAGAGTGTCCTTACAACGTGCTCTCAGTTGCAGAGTATGCATTTTTCTACAGAGTGATGTAATGCCCAAAGATACTTCTGAATTAAACCTTCATCCCAGCAGTGTGGTGAAACCATCAGTACTTTTCCCAAAGTTGAGTTTGTGGCTAAAGTAGATTGCATAGGTGGAAAAATAGTCAAAAGAACAAAAAAAAAAAACAAAACCAAAAACCAAAAAAAAAAAAAAAAAAAAAAAAAAAACCCCAAAAAAAATTACCAAAACTATTAATAAATCCCATGTTTTGTGGCCACTTACTGCCATGTCATGTTAGGGAAAGGGGACATTATGTGTGCTGTTAAAATTCCTGTAATTTGTGTTTTCCACATCCCTTCTTTCTCAAATGTGTAACTAATTTTTGACTTCAAGAACCTTTATTTTCTGTTTCTTTCTATTCTCCATGTGTGTCCATCCCCTGCTGTTTCCTTTATGAAATGTCACTTTTAAATCTGATCCCTCCTAGTTTCTAGGAAGTAAGTGTCTAAAAGGCAGTGAAACATGATCCAGACTGATGTCTGTTGAAAGCACAGGTAAGAAATGGGCATTAGCTACTTAAGAGTATAAATAATGTGTCATTTTAAACTCCTACCTCCTTTAACAGATTATCTCTTCTCAGTAACACTTAAGAACTGTCCAATGCGTCACTTGTGACAAAAGAACTGTGACTAGTATTTTGAATCTAATGAACAGAAACACTGTCCCATAATAGTAAAAAAAAGAAAAGTAAATAAGAACAGGGAATATGGGTTTATTGAATATAATCAGTGAGTAAAATGAATTACTCTGCTTTTCCAAGATCCAGACAGAGAAGCATGTTTCCCTCTGGGATTTCTACTACCATTTGGTCTAATATTCATTTTGCCTATTATAATACAAGCTTCATTAAAGTAGTAAAACAGCAATTGTCTCCTTGAGATCAAAGGACATCTGTTAAATAAAAGCAGACGGATCTCTAGAATGAAATACTAGGAAAAGTTTGAACTAAATTTTATGGTGAATCAAAATGTAAATTGTAATTTCACAAGGAAGAGACAGACCACAAAATTAACTTTGTAAAGACATGGAAAGTGGATATGTTGATCTCAGAAATGCGAACAGATACTAAATACTTATCTATCGCTGGCATTTCGAACTATAACATTTCATGATGAAAAATTGTGCTTGACTAAGCACACTGGTCTTAAAGAATTACCATTAAACAAGAAACATTGCTTATCAGAGAAATTATTTCACTGACCTAGCTTCCATTTAACTGATCTTTTATTTGAAAAAAAAAAAAAAGGCAAAAAGTTCCATCTGTCATCAACATGCATCCTGCAAATCTTGTGACATAATAGTTCCTTTTAAATAATTTGTCAAATAATACCTAATAATACTTCTAAATCTCTATTTCACTGTTTAAGATATGGCACGGGAAAAATGGAATAGGGTCTCTAATCTAGTTTCAGCATTGGTTTGTCTGGATGCCTCAATGATATTAGTGCACCTACATTTAAGCACAGTGCATTACAGAGCTTGTCAGTGAAGAAAATACTTAAGAGAGACAGACATGCTAAAAATCAAGGCTTTTCAGGAAAAAAAAATATCCCACAAATGCCTCTAAAAAGATGGGTACTGGCCACACCAAGAGAGACTTAGGGATGCAAACTCCTCTCCAGTGAGATATTCCCACAGGACACGGGGCAACCCTGAAAGCAGGCAGTGCCAGCCAGCAGACTGGGCCAGCTGTGGGCAGTGAATGAGTCCTTTATGCACGTGTTCCAACAGCCCCCTCACATTCCTTACAGAAAAAATGGTAGCAAAAGTAGCAATGGGAATGTATACTCTTGAAGGTTTCATTTCCTTCTGCAAAAGGTGCAGGGTACAGTCATTAAGTTCAATTTCAACTTGCCACTGTGAAAGTAACCCAATCTCTAACTTATTTCAATCCTCTTTTTGAGCTGTGTCCTTATAATAATAATAAAAAAATTAGAAATTATTCTGAGAAAGAAAAACTCAAAAGAAATAAAATCCCCCTGAACATAACTCAATTCTAAGTCTTTTGAGAGGCATGTGTTTATAATAATTAGGAAAAGATGGTTGAACTACTTTTGCTCAACATTTTTTACATGATTTGCAAATGACAGATTTTAAATCTATTCAGCAGTCACAGGTCATGGGTCTGCAGTACTAGCTTAAAAAGGACAGTAATGGTTGGGTTACCTGGTGCCTTTGCACACCTGCCAGGGAGTGAGAACTTAGGGGAGCAATCTGCTAACCTCAATCAGTGGGACACACAGACTCCACAAGTGTAATTTATAGCTTAATGCATCCACAAAGCATTGTGAAGTGCATTGATGACTTTGAATCAGAAAGGTTAAATCATAATTACTGTTGCCTCATCAAAAACTGCATTTGATTGCCCACTAGACCAGTCAAATAAATGTCTGGTGTTGCTATACCATGATAAACCAATATAAATAATGGATAGACATCGGTAGGTGAGATTACATGTTTCGATTTCAAATGGAAAATTAATGACTAAGTCCCATTTCGAAACTCTGTAAATTCCACCGAGTCAGAGCCTTTGATACCCTTTCTTCTGTTTTTAAAATGCAAAACAGAAGTACAAAAAAGTGAAGAAATATGAAAGAAATCCATGTTGATGTCTTAGCAGCAATTTGGTAAAAATATATGTCTAAGAAAAAAATTTTAAAATCTTATTCATCCCTAAATAAAATTGAAATAAAATACCACGACATATAAGTAGATATATTTAGCATAAATTCTAGTTTAGCAATTTTACATTCTAGGATTTTGTTTATGCATCTCAGTGATTTCTTTCAAAGAGAAAACATGTGAATATTAGATGCCTTTTTGGACACCCATAATTTTCCTCTGGCACAATTAGAGTGGGTACCTTGGTAATATAATCTTTTCACAACATAAATTTTTAAATTATTAAAATATTAAACATTTCTGCCATCAATACAGTGTCTGCTATTTTAAAATGGGGTATTTATTATGAAAAATGTGACAGTTTTGCACTGTGATGAAAAACAGGTACAGCGTAACATACCCTATGACAACAGAGGTCTCTATTAGGAGACGGGCAATTCAACTTTCATGAGCCTTTGCTTGGTGTTCCAACTGTCTACCATTCAGTTCTCCTTTCAGCAGATTTTTGCACTGTCTATGGTGCAGTGAGATCTATGCTGGCCAGCTAAAATGTCATTTGAAAAAGAACAACTATTTACTAGGAAATACACCAGAAACACTAAATTGTGCCATTGGATAGGCAGTAGAAGTTAACGATTTGCTTTGTGACTGAATCTTACTCGAGTAGAGTTAGTGATCCAGAAGCAATAGCCTTTACTTCCATTTTACCAAGACCTCAAATTACATCCTCAGCTCCCTATTTTGTAGTTAACACATCCCCTGACTTTAGCAGAACACCATTTGTTTCAGCCCTTACCAATAGGATCAGACGATAGGTGCAGAATGCCACTCAAACGTTCTTGGATAGGAATTTTATCCCTAATAATCAAACTTGATACACATACTGGTTCTTTGGCATGTCTATCATCATGGCCATCTGTTAGGTGGAATTGTGCCTGCTAAAAAGGAGATATGCCAGTTTTAACATGATATAGGTGCCATCAAAATGCAAGTGATGAAGGAAAGACTCTAGAATATGGCAGTGATCAATCTTCTGCAGAAAAATGCTCTGGGTAGCAACCCAATTGTTAGGAATATTGTATTGATATATGATAATTAAAACCTTTGGTTGGCTTTTTGATCTCTAGGCACCCTCTCTGGGTGCCTGTATTCACACTGCAGCATTAGTGTTTGGTGCTTTGTGCTTGCTGAAGGAAACATACATCTTTCTCATTTACTATCACTGCCTAATCACTGTTAATAGCCTAATTGAAAGGTCAAATGACAGATGAAAATTGTCTTTTACAACACTTTCTTTTAAAATATTAAGTGATTTTTAAGAATTAATACTTTCAAGAATTAAACACAACCCTGCTTCTTATCTTTCCTCACAAATGTTTTTTAGGTCTCCTTTACTAATGGCTCTGGTAAAACACACAACTCAGAAGCACTCCTGCTGTCTGATTCTCTTCATAGGAAAATGACTTCTCTTTACAGCCTTTGTGCTACTGCATCATATTTAGAAAGATAAAAAATACCCAGGTGGAACAGTGGGGGGGTCTGTCTAGCTCAACTTGGCCTCCTTCTGCAGTTCATTCCCCTAAGAGTTCCCCAGCATGCACATGGATTAGGAACGTTAGTGGCTACATCCTCTTAGTACCATTTACAGATCTGTTGTCCATGAATTTGTCCAATCTCTCTCTGAACCTGCTGATACTGTCTGCTTTCACAGGCTCCTGTGGCATCAAGTTCACAGAGTTAACTCACTGCCGTGATAATCTGTTTTAAATTGTTCTTCTCCCAGTTTCCTGTAGCACCGCAGGATTTGAGGAATAACAGTTCTTCATTCACTTTATCCACCAGCTTCAAGATTTTGTAAGCCTGTATCAAATTTCCCCCTCAGCTTTCTCTTCACCAGATGGAGAAGTCTCAGATTTTTTTGTCTATTGTCATAAGATAGCTGCTCCCTTGATCACTCTAGCTGCCCTTCCACAGCTGTGATCAGAGCTGCACACAGTACTCAAGATCTTGGTGCACTGAGCTTTCATATATGGCAAACTGACAGCCTCTGTCTTGTTCTAAAAACTGTATAGGCTTTTGTGATCTCTAGCAAAAGATCTTTAGATGTGTTTAAATTAGAAATCCAGTCTCATACAATTGAATGGTTGCCTTTGGGGCTCAGATAAAGCTGTGTAGTGTCACTGAAATAGAGCTGTTTGGTACTTCCAGCTTTCACAGTGTACAAAGAGACACAGCATGTCACACCTGGGATAACATAACTATGCATCAAGCCATAAAACCATAATAATGGTAAAAGGCTTCACAGTGTGATCATACAGGTAATTTGTAATATTAGACCGTTATTATATATATAGCATCAGACATAGTTAGAACATTCCAGTTAACCATATACCCAAAGCACATTTTCAGTACTTGAGAAGCTACTTGAAAATATTCTAATTTCTAGGTGGTCATAGAAGACTGGAGAATGAACATTTAATGCTGTTTTGCTCACCAAACTTTTCTAAAAGAAATTCTCCACACAATTTCCATTTGAACAATGTGCTAGTTTACTAGCAGAATTTCTGTGTGAATCAAAATGGATCTCTGAGAATGCTTTTGACTGCATAAAGTGTTATCCCTTCTACAGGCCTGAACCTGTAGCCAAGAGAGTAGTAAGAAACCTCTGGTCCTAATTTGTTTCTTAATCTGGTGCCAGCTCCTGCTGATACATCTGCTCATTCTTTTTCAGCTCCCTAAGTTACTGGATAGTGGATCTCTTTCAACAGGTGAGCCCCTTTCAGCCAGTGCAGCAGCTGGGGCACACATGCATGTGGATTAATGGCACCTGAAACATGCCACTCTCAATATCACAGATGATTGTTCTTCTCCCAGCTTGGCTTTCCAAGATGATGCTGCCGTGCCAGTGCTCAGAGGAGAAGACCTGCTGTCTCTTCTGTTTTGCTTGGCTACAACTTTGGGGAAGGCAAGAATATAGTACCAAAAAAATTATGTCCTCTTTTGTGCATGACACTATCCTTGGTAAGATGTTTGAGTTTCAAGGTTAATTGCTTGAAATACTAAATGCAGGCTTAGTGTATGAGATAAACCTGGAGCAAGTACAGGTGTACATTTAGGAGACAAATCTTTCAGGATGGTTTTCACCACTATTCTGGTTTGGTAAAAACAGGAAGTTTCTGGCATACTCCCTAAAACTTGTTTCATAGAAACAATCAATCAAAGTATAAAAATTGTATGATACATTTTCAATTCTGTCACCTGTGGCAAATACACAGATGTGGAACATGGTATGAACATAATTACTCTTCCTTTTCATACCTGTAAAATTCCAACTGTATGTCCCATATTTAGTGCAGGGAAAAAATATGTACCATATTTAGCGTAAGATGATGAATAGGAGCTCATTTTCTGACTAAATGAATCTATCTTAGACCCGGAATTTGCAAGGAAAGACAGTATTCATTGGTGCTCAAACCTTCTGCAAATAATCAAATTCCTAGGGAGAAAAAAAAAGATGCATACTGTCTTGTAGGCAGGGGAAAAGCAAGAAATTCATGGTGTCATAAAGCACGTAAAAAATAGGAAAATGCACTTTTATTAAAAAACGCACATATCAACAGCCTATAAAGCTTTCTTTGTTAAATTACCATTATCCAAGGAATTACTGATTAAACTTAAACTGTGAGCTATGTAACCATGACAAAGGCTGACATTTGCACATCTTCAGAAAGAAAAATCACATGAAAAAGTCTTCTCTCACCTATGTGTGAATATCATGACATCGAGTCAAAATGCTGTCCACTGGAACTAACACACCATAGAAATGAGTGTGAAAGATACCTGGGCAGGCTGTCAGAGGCCTGAAGGAAAGGCATTGCTGTTCATAATGGTGATTTTCTGTGTTTACTGTGTCCAAACTAAGTTCAGATTTTACCCTAAAAATCAAGTGACATCAGCATTAAATATATTTACCTTTAAGTGTGAAAAATATATCAAGCTCAGCAGCAGGAGGCAGCAGGAAAAGAAGAGCAAGATGGATTTTTATTTTTCAGTTCTGATTCAGAGTTTGTCTTGCTGAATGCCATGTTATAGGCTGTTAAAGGAAGACCTATTACTCAGAACTGATGAAAATCAAGTCTGCAGAACAGACCATAACTGCTCTTTCATTGTAAAAAAAAAAAAAGAGTAATATATAAAGTATCTGTTAATTTTGCCCAGAAATTAGAAAATATTAAACTGCACAATAAAAGATTTGACCACTACATTACATTTTCAGTCATAAATACGACTTTGATGGCCTTAGTTTTTTACACCATGAAATCCCTGTTTTTATTAGAGTTGGCAACAGGGTAAACTTGGAAAGTGTAATGGAAGAATAGGTAATTAATTTTGAATATATTAAAATTCCATATATATATATGTATTTCAATTTAAATGTGTGCATTTATTTTTCATTTATGTATACACATGGATACACACATGCATACACAGCTCCTGAAACTCAGGAAAGCCAGAAAAAGAAATAAAAGTGATATTAACCTTTAACAGAAGGGGTATAACCCTAAGCTACCAATCATTCTACTCTGAACTGTATCAGCATAAAATAGAACACAATAAGCTGCCAAGTGCATTAACTATGGATTTTAGATTGGAATTTGGAGAGGGGCAGAGCAGAAAGCTCATTGTGCTCGCTCCATCATTATAATTAATAAAAAGAAGGAAATAGATTATAAACTCAGTTTCCAAATAACATGGACCATTCAATGTTTATTTACATGGCTGTAGTGGATCTCTATATTGATTTAAACGGGTAATTATGCCTTCATTTTCCTGTTGGAGGTCTGCTACCGTCTGAGTATCAGACGGACTAATTTCAAACTTGAAAATACAATCTTGTTTCATACACTTGGTGTTTACTTGGTTTGATGTTGCTAGCTTTGTTTAAATATCAATTGTACAAGTTGCAATGTAACAAAATACATATAGCTAGAGCCAAGCCTTCCTAGCAGCTCCCATTGTTTTGCATGAAAAATGCATTGACTATAGTATTGCGAGAGTAAATGTGCTGTATGCTGAAAAATTCTGTCACTTTCTATTAGCTGTAAATTATCGACTAGTATAAACCCTAATTTCATTTGTCACATTCTGTTGCATTGCTGCTCTTCCTTGTTCCCATTCTGTCATTCTGGCAGGCCCACTCTGCCCCAGGTATCACGGCATCGCCATCTGCACCCGACATCTGTCTCTCTATTGATCACACGGGTTTAGCACTTGATCAAACAGAGCACGACAGAATACATCTCTTTTTGCAGTACTGCCAATGCCAACTGCTGCATGAAATCTATTACAAAAGCATTCTTTTACCTAGTTTCTGAAACTGCAAATAGGTTTCTCTTCTTTTAAAAGAGTCTTAGGTTGATTTTTTTTTCTTTAACTTTCTGTCATTTTTTGGTAGAGAAAGGGAAAAGCACAAGCTCACAAAACCAAGAAATGAAATATTTTTATCCAAGAGTATGCAAACTATTGTAGAGAAAGGAAAAAGCAGTAGGCTCCCAAAACCAAGAAATGAAGCATTTTTATCCCAGAGTACGTAAATTAAGAAATTGAAATTATTAATGAAATAAATTATTACATTGATTCTCATCTTTTTTATTAAAGATGAATTTTAATTTTGCTGTAAAATGATGGTATAAAATAGACTAAACAAACACCTCAAAGACTCAAACATGGTGTCTGCAGAGCCTTAGATGCCTCCAAATTAGAGATGGTTAACTCTAGCAAGTGACTTGGGGACCTAAGAAAGGTACATAACAACTCATTGCTCAATCACGGAGAAAAAAATAGTGCATCTGAAGACTGATCTGGCATGCTAACCTGCAGAACAGACAACAGGAAATTCTTGGCACCAAAGTATGTCTGAAATCACATTTCCTTCTATAAATGAAATACCTATATCCAGGTCTGGATACCAGATGCCTCCATTCTTTTGTGCGCAAAAGCAAGGAACCCTTTTCTCAGCGTGACTACTTAAATAAGCAGCATTGATGCCTTAAAACACTGAGAAGGTGCACACTATGTTTTGCACAGGTATTCTGTTAGAGTGATATGGGAATATAGGAGAGTTCAAGAGGGTCACCTTGGAGACTTCAATACAGCCTCACCACTTAGAAAAGCTGAACATTTTGCTTCTTTCAGGGGATGAAGAGCAAAAAAACCCTGCTGTAGCAAGATCCCAATACTCTTCCCTAAAACCTTCTGTGACATATTTTGACACCAAAGTGAAATAAAATTGCCTTGAACTTCATAAAATTAAGCTTCTTTGACAGTAAAATCATCAACATTGGCATAGGTGATGTTATGAACTGACTGTCTTGGGGAAAGCTCTGTCCAGGTACTGTGCAGTTAACAAGCTGCAATGCAATTCTACATCCTTACAGAATAACTAGAAACTATTTCTAAGAAAAATTGTAAAATTCTCATTCCCAAGGCCTTAGATATGCTTATGTCACACAAGGTTTAACAGTTTTAACTATGCTATTCCCACTGATTTTATGAGAAGTTCTTTTATAAATTCTCAAATTCTCAAGTTGAGAGAAGTGCTGCTCGCCATAAAAAATGGGACATATAAGGCTAAGAAATTAAATTATGGACTAGCAGGTGTCATAAGGACAATGTATTTGCTTCTCAAACACAGCATTAGGGATTAACAGAACCCAGGTATTCTATGATAAACGCTTCATGCTTTCCACAGGTGGATAGCATATTCTTGTCAATCATAATGTATTTTAAATTTAGTGGATAAATAAAAAAGACATGCACTTTCTGGAAACAACTGTATTTATATTTATGAACTATTCAATAACCCAATAGCCACGTGGTGTTCTCCTTACTTATGCCACCTTGTCAAATTATGCTGAACAAAATTTGTTAAAAGCAATCAGACTAAATGCACCCCAACCAAAATCACGAACGTTTAAAGACTATTCTCCTTGTTTCAACTGACAGTATTAGTTACAACACAGGAATTAGACTGGGATCTAGCAATGTATTATTCATTAGATTTTTTTGTAGCCAAATACATTAGAGTATATAGTTATACCAACAAATTAATATTTTAGAGCTAATTGAAATTGTTCTTCCTATAAAGATTAAGCTTCTTCCCACCCTACACACTTCAGTCATTAAAATAACACTTTTAATGCCTTGTCTAAATGATGTCTCACATTAATGCAAAGCTATATTAAAGCACTCAAATGACCAGTTCTTTTGTAATGCATTCTATATGATCAGACACTGGGTCAAATCTGGGCAGTGTGTATGAAGTGGTATCAAGTGGAAGCTAATTAAAATATATTCTCTATAGAACTTTACAGAAAAAAGAGAACAGTAATCATCAGAAGGTAGAGTCTGAAAATGGCATTTCTGAAAGGCTTGCAGTGTGATTTATTCTATTTGCATGAGGATACTTTTTGGAATAAAGGCTTAAGAATATGGCAAGAATATTTCAATTACAAGGTACCTTTTTTTATTCCTAACAATCTCAGTGATAACCTGTTCTGGTTTCCCTCTTTCCATACCCAAATCAATCAAATACAGTATATTAAATTTTTTTTACTAATTTTTTTTAATCCAAGGTTTACAACATGAAAGTTGATTCTTCTTAAAATAACTTAACTGCTGTTTTCCCTATTGTACTTTGATTCAGAGAAGGGGGAAATTATTATGGCAAAGATTGTCTTCACATCTCCACATTACCCAAGAGGAAAGACTTTCCTGAGGCGCTGCCATTTTGTGCTTAAATGTAGGCAGATGTGTAGGAGGGGGGGAACAGAGGCTATAGTCAGGCTTGCAGAGTTAGCAAGGAGCAATTAGACTGCACGTGTTTAAGCTTTGGTCATTTTGTCAGATCAATCCCCCTTATCCACTGACTTATCTCTTTAAAAAAATATATGAATTTCAGGGATGTGGGTGTTAAGAAGATGGATGAAGCATTTTCTAGGGATAAGATGTGGATCTTTTGTCTGATCTACTGCAGTAATTCTTACAGAATAATAATAATAATACTAAAAACCCCAGAATTAACTTCTTAGCTCCAGCCAGTGTCTGAATTTGCTATCTCTATATAAAACACAGTGATGCAAACATAAATATTGATTTTTCTTTTTCCTCAAAAAAATCTTCATTGTACTAACTGCTTATCTATAGAATAACCTTTGCTTTCTTGTAAGTCTGGTTGTGACAAACCTTTCAGTTCACAGTACATAGCATAGTAAGTGTGCATTTTTAGAAGGCCTGTGGGATGCTTTTTTCCCCTCACTTAGCTCCTCTCTTATTATTCGTGTGATTATTTGGATGTGAGCCAAATTACATTTCTTTAAAAATGGGACTTTTCAGTTGTGCTAACACTCCTGTGCTACAACTCTGATGTATTATACAGAAAATGTGCCTGCATTGCAGTAAACCGCCCTAACTGAGGCAAAACCCCCCATGTTCCTTTTTTTTTTTTTTTTTTGACTACTTTAATGGAGAAAGTGGCATCTGTGTATTAGCAGGAGCCCTGGCAGGCTGAGCAGCCAGAACTGGAATAGAGCAGGGTTTCATCTTTCTGTCCCTACATCTACACCAGCTTCAGTGACTGTGCTGTAGACTTATGTCAAGAAAACATAAAACTTGGGTGTTTCTGGATTTCCTTTTATTTGGAAAAAAATTACTGAGAAAATGCCATTTGGCTGTATTAATAACTGATAATAGATAAACACAGTTGTTGTAGTTCACAACTCCTGCCTTTTGCCTCACAACTGTTAGGGGAGGCTTCCTCCTCCCTTTCTCCTCAGCAGCACTAACCAGACCCTTACACACCAGGATAACATTCTGGAGACTGGCTACTCCACCACTGAGATCATAAATCATATCTTGGCCTTTGCTGGCTCCAAGAAGGAGAGCTCCTATTAGCTTAGACCAGAATATGATCTTAACATCTATGTGGGCAAAAATGAAATAAATAAAATAAAACTGAAACAAAACCACCAAACCACAAGGCAGAAATTAATCAATCCCCTTTAGCAGATAAACAGCTCAGAGAATGTCTGAAGCAAGTATCTTTGATAACCCAGCAAACTACTCCCTTCTCCTAGGAATCTCAGATGCCATTGGAGCATAAGGTTCATATGTTGGGAATCAGGTGAGGATGAAAGGGAGAGTTTTATGCTATCTCTGCCTACTACAGTGCAATCATGTTTTATCATCTCCCATGAGAATCCCACTCTGTTTTTAACATGTCAGTAAGTGATTCCTTTTTGCCTGAAATCTAAGGCAACAGCAAGAAATACTTAAAACATCAGGGCAAATAACAGGAGAAGGGAGAAGAGAGTAACAAAATAATAGAAGGGCATTTGCATTGGTTTTGACATCTGAAGGAAGTGTTTTGGTTACCAAGTCTGGCATCCTGCCTATTGCATATCTTAGCATTTGCCCTGTAATTCTGGAAATGGCTTGTGCTTCACAAGTTGTGGTCACATTTTTCTTTTCTGAAGGTCTGTGGACTCCATTAAAAGAAACAAAGCAACAGACAATATATCACAATTAAACTGTTCCAAGGACTAATTAATCTCAGTGTCTAAAAAGTGCATTTATTTCCAATTTGAGCTCTTTTTGCTGTCCAGCCTTTGGATACTGCTCTATCTTTTCTGGTAAGTTAGAGAGTGATTAGGAAAAGAGGAGCAGAAGATAGCAGTAGATACAGGGATAAAACCTAATGCTATTTTGAAAACACTAATATAAACTGGTGATCTTTAAAATCCAGATAACAGGCTAGACTTTTTAAATGTATCCAGTAAAAATATTTAAGTGCATTATTGTTTTAATTTCAGAATGATCCAATACATCCTTCAGGAAGATCCTGTTTATATTGTAAGAAAAACTTTAATCCCGTAAGAAAACTTCAGATTAGCAGAAGCATCAGAGACACACTTAGGCTGTCTTTCTCCAGCCAAGCAATGGGCTGAAAATTTCACATGGAGCCAGGACTGCGAAGATGCACTTATTTCTTGCTGTAAAGTACGTTTGTGAATTACATGTTAGCTTTCATTTTCCCCTGAACTTCCAAGTGAAAATACCATTTTACAATAATTACCTAAATTCATCAGTAAAAGCTGTTAAGTTGGACAGATGCTCAATATACTACAAAGTTCAAAAGGTACATGACCTTGTGAGATTCTGAATGTACAGGATAAATATAAAGGATCACATCTGCTAACCATGTTCACAGTAAGCTTTTGTAAAAGTACATATTTACATAAATATGCACATGAACCCAGAAAGAATCACTTATGTAATTTCTACACACATAACTCTGCTGTCACTCAGATACTGCTGCAGTCCTTCCAAATATTGCAATTAGTCAGTGAAAGGAAAGGAGACTGTCAATAGCAGCATACAATTTAAAATTGAAAACTATATGGAAAATGATGGGATTTGAGCTACTAATCTTCAGATTAACCCCTATGGCTCACTTGGGAGATGGTTGTATGAAATACAAACAGCTATTACATCAGCTTTTACAAGTGCAGATGAAGCTCGTGGTGGTCAAACTAAAAGCAACACACTTCAGAAACATGTAGGATTTTTTTTTTCCTGAGGATGCAGGACAGCAGATAAAATATCAGTGTTCTGTGCACAGCTTTAAAGATTAACAAATCTTGAGGTTTTTACATGTAACTTTAGATCATGGCATACCAGACAAGCTCTTTATTTTTTTGAGCACATCCTTCAACACTAAAATAAATACCTATCTCTTTGGATTGCAATTATATATAAAAAATAAAAATTACTGCATTAAATATAAGTAATATGTATGACCTATACAAAATTGTTATGATCACTGTAATTACTAGTGGTCATAATTTATTAATATTTATTAAAATATTAACTGACCATTGCTTAACAGGTTCCACAAAAAACACAGGCTAGTTAGTCTTGAGATTTACAATTTTTGTATAAAAAGAAATTAGATAGCGTAATTTTTCTTCTTTTAAAATAAACTTTCTTTAATTCCAAAAATTCAAGTTAGACTAGGTAATAAACAAATTTCCTGATTATTAATAAATTTAAAATATTCTATCAATTTTAACACATACATTTTACAGTCATTGGCTTTTACTATGGAATTTATATAATATGAAAATTCTTTAAATGCAATTACTTGTAGCTTCATTTGTGGATTAGATCATCACTGGAAAGATAAAATTACAGACCAAAATCAATTTTCAAGTGCTCTGGAATAAATTTGAAGTAACTGAACAGCTGGAGTATATCTGAGCATAGAAAATCAAAGCAGTGTATTAGTTCTACATATATGCAAAATTAAAGCTGTAACTATTCTGATCCCACAAGGCAGTACCTTGCAGAAACAGTGACAAGTGCAGATGTTCTCATCACTTATCAGTGATGAGTTTGTTTTCCACCCCTTATGTTTTCCACCACTTATGTTTTCCACCCCTTACATATGGGATCTGTGTGTTGGCACACTCACTCCAAAGTGGTGTTGTTTGTGACCCCATCATCATGGTCATGAAGAAAATACCAAAAGTTGCAGAAATGGGACTATGCAAAGGTTACTTCTGTAAAGCATGAGGAGAAAAGAGAGTAGCATATGTAGGAGTAAAATTTATACCCAAGAACAGAAAACATGATCTGTCCTGTGTCATTTAGAACAACAGAAAGATGGGATGGAAAATATCTTAAGTGATTTCAGGGAATACAGCTGGGACAACTTATATTTTTGACAAGATAAAAAATTGTTTTCCTGTATTTCTGAAATCTGGATATAGTCTGGATAACTTCAGCAGCATAATTACAAATTTCATTAAAAAAAAATCTATATTGTAAAAATGGTGATTTTCTTACTTTACATGCAACAATGTAATTATTATTTAGCATTAAGAGCAGGAATACCCCAAAAGATTAACTCAGAATTACTTATTAGAAATGTGGAGATGGAGTATGAAACAGAATTCTTGGGAACAACATTTCAATATTTGATATTAGATTGAAAAAACCCCCAATTTCTTGAAAACAGTTCTTATTTAGGAATTTGAGGAGAAATTTTAGAATTCAGATGATGACCACCCTACTTTGTGAAGTCAGATCTCCTTGGCCCTCAGCCCATTCCTAGGAACTTAATCCCATTATTTCGGACAAGGGTGATTTAAGCAAAGGTACTTTCTTGAATGGCACAGGTCCACAGCCTCAGTACACAGCCCTGGTTGCTGAGGTGAGTGGCTCTGGTGCCAACTTGTTGTGCAGCAGAGCACTCCAGTGTGGTGCCCAGAGGGTTCCCAAACTGGGAGAACTTCAAGTGGAACCCAGACAGAGGCCAGGAGCCCACAGCTCACATAAGCTGTCAGCACCTGGCAGCTCCCCAGGGGCCCATAATAGGCAGGAGGCTCTGCAAGTGGAACTGAATGATGACAGGGACAACGGTTCCTGTAGTATGGAGGTGTCTCAGAGGTTGTTACCTTATGACCCATGTCAAAACTGCTTCCATAAAGAAAAGAATGCTGGGTCACTGGCACAGGGGGCTCTCTACCAAGGAGAACAGAAGAATCAACCTGGAAGTTGGACCTACTTCTTAGACAAGTTTGTGCTTCCCTGGCGCATGGGTTGAATATGGGAAAGGTAAACTTCCTGTCCTGGAATGGCCCTCAGGTTATCAGCCACTATGGATTTTTCAAATTGGCAGTGATGAAGTGGCAACAAAAATGCCGAGGACAATCAAGAGAGCCTTCAGGTCTTTGGGACTAGTTAAGGCATCAGGGCCACAGTTTCAGGGATGATGAAGGAAGAAATGGATAGAGCCAGAAGAATAATATCTGGCTTGCAATTTAGTGTTATTGGCAGAATTTTTGGGGTTTTGATCATGTGATACCAAGCCAGCTCATGTGATCATGTGATAGAAGGTGACAGAAAGGGTATGCCTGTCTTAAAGGGGGAAGGACAGGAGTTAGCTGTGCTCATTGAGAGAGCTTTAAACCTAAATTTTAAGGGCGAAGGGGATAAAATCAGGATCACTGGAGATAAGCCTGGGGTTGGCATGCCAGAATTTGAAGGATGGTGCGCTAGTGAGGTCCTTCAGTCTGGTTTCTTGGTAGATGTAGGGGATGGAGATCCACAAGACCACAAGGATGAAAGGCTAGAAACCATAGAAAGGCCTGAGAACAGTCCTTCAGGAATTAGAGCTTCTTCCCCTGAAAAAGGCAGAGGGTTCAATAACCCAAATGAAGTGCATTTATACCAGTTGACACAGCATGGGCAACAAACAGGAGAAACTGGAAACAGTTGTGCAGCAGAAAAATTGAGACATAGTTGTCATCATGGAGATTCATTGTGGGATGAGTCACACAATTGGCATGCTGCAATGGATGGCTATAAATTCCTCAGAAGGGATAGGCAAGGAAGGGGAGGCACTGGGGTAGCCCTCTATGTCAGGAGTGTTTTGACTGTCTAGAGCTTAATGGTGGTGAGGATAAAGTTGAGTGTTTCTGGGTGAGAATCAGGGGGAAGGCCAAAAAAGGCACTTACCATGGTGGGAGTCTCCTACAGGCCTCCCATCCAAGATGAAAAGGCAGATGAAATATTCTACAGGCAGCTGCGAGAAGTCTCACAATCGCTTGCATGAGTTTTCATGGGGGACTTCAACTAGATCAAGATCATTGGCCAACACTATGAGGTTCAACAAGGTGAAGTGCTGGGTCTTGCACTTGAATCACAACACCCCCATGCAATGCTATGGGCTTGGGGAAGAGTGTCTGGAAAGTTGCCTGGCTGGAAATGACCTAGAAGTGTTGGTTAACAGCCAGCTGAACATGAGCTGGCTGTGTGCCCAGGTGACATCCTGGCTGGTATCAGAAATGCTGTGGCCAGCAGGATTAGGGCAGTGATTGCCCTGTACTCAGCACTGGTGAGGCCACACCTTGAATCCTGGGTTTAGTTTGGGCTTCTCACTATGTGAGGACCACTGAGGTGCGGGAGCATGTCCTGAGAAGGGCAACAAAGCAGATGAAGGGTCTAGAGAATAAATCAGATGAGCAGCAGCTGAGGGAGCTAGGACTGTTTATCCTAGAGAAAAAGAGGCTCAGGGAGACCTTATGGCTCTCAACAACTACCTGAAAGGAGGGTGTAGTGAGGTGGGGGTTGGGTTTCTTTTCCCAGGTAACATGTGACAGGACAAGAGGAAATGGCCTCAAATTACACCAGGGGAGATTTAGGTTGTAGATTTGAAAAATTTTCTTAATGGAAAGAGTTGTCAAGCATTGGAACAGGCTGCTCGAGGAAGTGCTGGAGTCACCATGCCTAGAGGTATTTAAAAAGAGTGTCAAACTGGCACTTTAGGACATGATTCAGTGGTGGGCTTGTCAGTGCTGGGTCAATGGTTGGACCCAATGATCTTAAAAGTCTTTCCAATCTCAACATTTCTATGATTCTGTGATTCTAATGTGAGACTGACTAACTTGTTAAAATGGAAATTAAAGCTTATTCCATGCAGTCTTGCACAGTGGTCTTTGTTTGCTTTTCTAATGAATACCTATGAGGTCAGAGCATGCCATTTTTGGCTGACCTTGCCCTGTTGGGTTACACAGGTGTGTAAAAGATAGCCACTAGCACACCCAGGATTAGGGATGCTCACTGAAACTCCTGATTACTTGCTTGACTCACATGGAAAAGCAGTCTGTATTTTTTCTGATTAAAGCATCAGAAAATTCCACTTCAGTGGTGTGTAAAATTTTCATAAACTCTATTCTGAAACAACATTATCATTATGGTAGTCAGACTGTGAAAGATTGGCTAAATGTGCTTAGCTTTATTTCTCTTTTCTTTTTTTCTTTCCTTCTAAATATCTTCATATAATTGTCTTTCTTATTCTATATTTTTATCTAACTTTTTGCATTACAAATATGCCTTTGTATACATATGTAAACATGCTCCAACACCCCCAGAATCCTTTCTGCGCAGATGAAGTACAGATTATTAGTTAATATGCCCACTAGGATGAATATCACTGCATTTAAAATTGTTCCTTTAAATTTACTATTAAGGTTAACATTGCATCATTTAATGAAGGAGCAAAGTATGGTTTTCAGACCAAGTTTCTAAAGTATTCAATATACTGCATGTTTACAAGGGAACAGCAAGCAAAAGGCAGCCTGGTTTTGGAATATGAATGTAATCTCTACAAAGACCCAACTGTTTCTTGTTTATGACAAAGGAGTAAATAATCCATTGATCTGGCAGCAGGGCACCTGCCTTACCAACCGACTCTGTATCAGTGGTCCCTGAACCCTCATTATTTTTCCTCAATTAAAGTTCATGGTCTCCTAAAGTCTGTGCTGAGCAGATGTACAACTGTTCTTGACTGCTGAACACAGAAGAATCACAAATTTAGAAAACTACTGCCATTTCATAGACGCTAGAAGTGCATCATTTGTTGTGGTGCAGAAACATTATAAACAATATGTCTCTTTTATAGTCTGCTAAGTCCTCACACTACAGAAGAGAATATTAAAGTTCAAAAACTGTCACATAAGCAGTGTGCTATGAATACGGTAATTTATTTTTTTTATTATTCAAATAATGCTTACTGAAATGAAAAAATAAAGTCCTCTGAGGAGTATAATGTAAAAAATGTGACTTATATTTACTCAGAATTAGTGAAAATTGATGTATGAGCAAAATCAAACTGGAATCAATGATCTGAAGAGAAATTCAAAATATAATAACTGATAAATCACCAAAAGAAGAATTAAAGTTATGTTTGCTGTATTATCACTTTAGTTCTTCGTAATTGCTTCTTTTGCAGAAATAGGGAAGTCCAGAAAAATAATCAGAAGGGCAATACTACTTGCAATTATAATGCAGCAAGACTCTACCTGCAAAATTCAGCTGAAGGATTCCCATTTCACAAGAAACAGTCTTTTAACTCAAGGCTCAAGTATTGTATGAAAAGAGATCACATTACATACATATTCCCTATAGTATGTAGTGTAATACACTAGAAAGAAAATCACTTCTCAATAAGGCATGTGGAGATGCTCATTTCCAGCACCAATCAACCTAAGAAGCAAATGAAACCCACATTTGGGGGGGGACAGTTAAAAGTTCATACATAGCATTTGTCAGTCTGTCTCCAGCATGATTCCAGCATAGCTCTGCTGCCACAGTATGTGCTGGATTGAGTGCAGCAGATTGTGAGTCTATAGGTCAGAGTATGTGCTTGAAGCATCAACAGCTACACCTGTCATTTTAGTTTTTCTGGGAAGAATATGTTATTGTTAGCACTGCAACATGCTTTAGCCAAAATCTGACTTTGAGGCTGGGCACTGAATTTTGAAAGAGTCAGTTAAAATATTACCATTCATGATGAGGTGGGGGATGTTTTCTGTAATGCCTGATGGAGACACTGCCACTAAGGTGATGTGTGTAAGCCTGTTTGTAGTAGGAGCTTGGCTTACTGACTTAGGTTCTTCTGTGAGACTGTAGCCTAGTGTTTGTAAAATGAAAAATGCAGAAAAAGGACTTGAGGAGGGAGGGAATTATTAAGGAACTCATTGTTCAGCCAAAATTACAGAAAATATTACTGGCTGCAATCTTATTAGTAGAGGTCATTTTCTCCTTTCGGCTTTCACAACTGTTAACTTCTCCTGGCTTATTTTCACAAACATTTTGCAAAAAGATACTTAATCTAATGAAATTGCCACCTGGTAGCTCACTTAAAACTACTCATGCTGAACTGATGATTCAATCATTACGGTGTTTGTTGAGGATGTAAGCACCTTTGGACAAAAGGTAACGTTGGTATTTTGAGTGACTCAGAAATGAACAAAGGTAAGTACTGCTGTTCGCCAGGGGATCAGTTAGCTGTGAAAAGGGCTTTTCTTCAATTCAACACCAAATGGACGTCACACATTTGCATGCAAAGCTAAGCATGTTTTACTTCACAGAATAAACGGCAGAATTTCTAGGCAGTTCCAGTCTTGCACTAGAAAGAATAAAAGTAAGTATGCAATATGAATTTTTTGTTTGTATTTTGTTTAGTAGAGGATGTGCTTCTGCATGCCAGGATATGGGGCATTTAGTGGGTGACAGTGTAACTTGCAAACAAATATGTATTCATAAATTACTCGTTAAACCTAAAAGACCATGCTAATACATAAGTACTTACTTGCCTCAAATAGATTTGTGTACACACATGATATACCCATGAACTATACAGAAAAAACCAGAGGCAGAACACAGACCATTTCACTCCAGCAGTACAGATGCAGTTATGAGGATTAGGAGACAGTCTTTATTAGACAACAGAAGCAGAAGTCTTTCTTGATGCATTGATATCAGGTATGATTCTAATGGGAAACAGGATCAAACACCAGCAAAATTATTAAGCTCTGACACCAGTGCAGTCACAGTATCTGTGAAGTAATTCCCATGACTCACCCTGCCTGTCAGAGCTGCTGTGTCCCACTGCATTTCTCCATCCTCACCCATCTCCCGCCGGAGGGGTGATGATACCTAAACAGTCTCTGAGCTGGCAGCAGGCCATGTTTCCCTTGCCTCTGCAGAACGGATGGCAGCAGCTTCCCAGCGGTGCCAGGGCCGATGGCTCCCAGGAGGCAGCAGGGACCAGCAAGCAGCGGTGCTGGAACTGGGCCTCTATCACTGGTTTGGGAAAAGGAACCAGAGGTCTCAGTCCCACAAGCTCTGCTTGCCATGGAGCATTTCTTTACCAGATGGTGAAATCCGCAGGGACAGGCTTCAGCTTTCCACCAGAATTGGATAAGCTCGAAAGCAATGAACTTGTCAGAGGAAAAATAAATCCAGTGCACTCCTTTCAAAAAGCCCCCCCTTTCACTGACTTCCTGTCTGAAAACATTACTGCTATCACAAGCTGTGGTACTTAGACAATTTTGGAGGCACAGGACTGGCTGAGGATCAAAAGTTGGACACATCCGTGCAGCTCCTGTGCTCTGCAGGAGTGGGTGCAGCCGCACCTGCTGTTTTGCTGAATTATTCATCTCTCTGCGCCAGCAGAAAGGCAAAAGCCAGCACCTCCTGAACTTAGGGAATAGAGACAATGAATGAAAAATAAATTTTATAGCTTTTCTGCAGCCTGTTCTACCTTTCCTCAGGAAGTGTACAAAAGAATCAATTGTTTTGCAAATCAGTGCTTACACTTGCAGATGTGGAAAGAGGCCATCATTGTGTGGAGCTGCACTTAGTGGTTCCTGGAAAGCATGAAGCCCTAACAATGTGCTCCAAAAAGCTCACAGACACTTATGTATTAATACAGACTTTCACTCCACAGTTTCTTTGCTCAAAGTATAAACTATATTTGATGGGCCAGTCCTTTGTAGAACTGGCCTAAGATCTCCATGCTAACAGAGCCCTTTGAACATTTTGTATTATTAATACATGAAATTCTACACCCATTCTTTTCAGAGCAAAGCCTCTAGAAACTCAGCTTGTTTCAGATCTTCCTGTCACCTGCAGTATCATTTTCTTTAAAATGTACTGCAGCATCTCTGGGCTGAAAACATGTTTTTTTAACTATCCCCAAATGTCACTGTCGTGATCAAAAATACCTTCTCTTGAAGTATCACAGTTTCACAAACCCCTGGGCTGACTTTTCTCTGCATGTGCAACAAGACAGCAGTACAAGTTGCAAAAACAATATACTTTATTTCTAAGTCTATTTAAATATAGTACTCATTTCTAAGACTTTCTTTCTTTTAGTACGTCCAAAAAATTTAGTATAGTGGTGTTTCAGTTGAAATGTATCAAATGGCTTTGAATCGAAAAGACTCAGTTTGGAACCATGCCAAAGACTCACTTTAAGCTTCACCTGACACAAACTATTATTAAGGTTAGTAATTAAAGAAAAAAATATTTAGATGCAAATTCTCAAAGATTTTGTCTCATTTTGCTGTCAAGAAATGAAGGCTAGATCCTACCTGGAAAATTATACAAATGGTATTTTGAGACTCACTGGTCTCATATACTTTCTATGCCGTCTGGTCTGGCACTGAAACCTTTTGGCTTTCAAATTCTGTCCTAAATTTGAGTGATGGCAGGTCAGGTATGGTTCTTGATGAGGTGCACAGTTTGCTCTGATTACCCCAGTAATTACTTTTTAATATTATTAAACTTTTTACATGAAGTAATTTCTCTCCTGATTGATCCACAAAGCTCAGGCCAAAGGCCACCTAATTATAAAAAGTTACAGATTCATCTGTTTCATTTGAAAATACCTCTTGGTCAAGAGCTGAAGCAAAGTTCATAATCACACTGCAACTCTCAGAACATTCTAAATCACTTAAAAGAAAATATAGATAAATAATTTATTTGCTGATAAAACAGCAGAAAGAATTCCTTCCCTTACTGCATACCAAAGGAAGTTTCATCTTTTGAGGCCTTAGTTATACATATAACAGGAGCATAGAAATTATTTCAGTTACACTTTAACAGTGGCTAGTAAATCAAGATTGCATATTAAAGTATACATTGACATTCTAAACCTTAGTATAATATTTAATTAAGCAAACTGCTACTTTGATCTCCATATTTCTGAGCAGGGTCCAAAGTCTATTCTACTACTAGTGAAACCATCAATGAGCTGAACCAATAGTTACCTTCCTCAAACTGTGTAGGAAATACAGTGAGCAAAATACACTGGAAATAAAAATTGCGGACAAATTGACATTAAATTATTTATGGATCATGTTTTTCTATTATCTTGCAATGTTGTTTAGCTAAAGAACTTGTTAGAGGCAGAAATACACAGGCTGCCATTGGGCCAGTTTGGAATCCATGAATTCAGTCTACATTAATTGCTTCCCTACAACATATGAATGTTTAATACTTGCTGTACATAAAAAAATAATATTTCTAAATGGATTATCAATAATGATGCACCAAAATGTGTGTACCAACTGGGCCCAGTTGACAACAGTCTTAGTGTAAGTGCATGAACTTCAGCGAACCCTGTCAGATAAGGGAGTATCTCAGCTGTAAGGCAGAGGACTACTTTGGAATAATAAAGCTTTCAACCATTGTTAAAGTCAGATGAGCCAATGAATAGAAATGGACATTCATATAATCACAGAACTCTCTGTGTTGGAAGATACCTTACAGATGCCTAGCCATCTGCAAGGACACCTTCCACCACACCAGGTGGATGGGGCTCAAAGCCCCATCCAGCCTTGAACACTTCCAGGGATGGGGCATCTACAGCTTCTTTGCCAATCTGTTCCAGTATTTCACAACCCCCACAATAAAGAATTTCTTCCTGATTACAAACCTACCCTCTTTAAATGTAAAGCCACTACCTTTTTCCTATCATTACAGGCTCTTGTAAAAAGTGCCTTTGCAGCTCTCTTGTAAGCCCTCTTTAGGGAGTATTGGAAGGCGCTCCAAGGCTTCCACTGAGCCTTCTTTTCTCCAGACTGAGCAGCCCCAACTCTCTCAGCCTGTCCTCAGAGAAGGGGTGCTCCCACTCTCTTGGTCATGGCCCACCTCTGCACCCACTCCAACAGTTCCACAGGTCCCCAGAGCTCCAGGGAGGGGTCTTTGAGACCGAGTAGAAGGGGGAGAATCCCCTCCCTTGCCCTGCTGGCCATGCTGCTTTAGATGCAGCCCAGGATGTGGCTGGTTTTTTGGACTGCAAGCGCACAGTGACAGGTCATGTCAAGCTTCTCATCAACCAACACCCTCAAGTCCTTCTCCGGGCTTCTCTCAGTTCTGTTCCTACCTTACAACTGGGGATATCCCTTGGAGATGGATCTCCAGCTTTTGGATACTGTTGTCTCCCTTCACGGAAAAAGAAAATGGCTTATATGGATATATATGTGATTAGAAGTGTTTTTGTATCCAGGTTCCATTTAGCCTGAACAGTGATTTGGTCCTGAACTGCTAGACTATGTGAGTCCCAGTCAGCTGTTTATTTCATGTGTATTTAACCAAGCCTTAAAAATATAATCTCTCTGTTTTCAGTGATCTAGTTTAGTAACTGAAATTAATATGAAAATTCAGGTTAGACATATGAAAACAAAATTAATACATTTTAAGAGAAATATATTTTAACAGAAAACCGAAATAGGTATTTTTTAAACCAGTTTGTGACTGGGCAATGATAATGCATGATGTGAAGTACAAGGATTTGTAAGAAATCACTTTCTTTTCACTAACATTACCCCACTAATATATTTAACATAGACATTTACATGCTTTGCATTTTAAGTGCCTCTGAAATTCAAGCACCAAGCCTGCACATTTCAGCAGCACCATCAGATGTAATGAGTTATGGTACTATCGGCATGTTGATAAGCTATAGCCCAAAGAAGAACAAGAAGGAAGTATAAAAAATATGGCCAGAGGATGGGATAAAATTATCAGCGAGTGTGTTTTCCTGTTTGGTTTTAATCTACATTTAATTAAATTCTTATCTTCTGTGTACTTATGGTCGCATTTGAATGGCGAGACTGCATTCATTATGAATGGTAAAACTTAACTCGGAGAACATTTCATGTGGCTTCTTTAAAAAAAAGGAAAAGGAAAAATACTGTCTTTATTCTTTACACTTAGGTCTTTTTAAAGAAGGGTTAAGTTACTTTAGGCTCAAATGCTGTTCTGCACTTAACCTTTAGGTTAACTGATTTCTAAACTTGCTCTTTAATATCTCTTTAAAAAATATATATAATTTGGAAATGTTGATATCAAAATTTTGGTTGAACATAGTCAGGGATGGGGGAGTATTCTTAAAACCAGAAAATGCTAAGAGAAAATTTCCACTACTAACAAAAAATACGTGTGTTGGGCTGCATTCAGAATTATTTATAGCCATCAATTTCTCTGAAGGTAAAAAGACACTAAAAAAAATTAACAATGACTTTTGAGAAACTTAGTTTGTATTACTGTTTTTTCTGTTTTCCAGATAACTGGGCTGACCATGCAGCCCTCTTTGGGCAAAACCCAGTTTTAATCTTGTGCAAATGAGAAGGGCAGAATTGGGTATGTTGTTTTACTTATTAGTTTCAAAGGTATTTTGGAGGGCAGAGGACAAATGAGATCAGAAATGATACTACCAGCACAAAAATAATATCTAGGCTAAATTATTAAAAGATATAACAAAGTGAAACAAAATGGAAAGCCTTTTGCATGTCCTTATCAGTCACTACAGCAACTACTACACCATATATATTTTAACACATTCTATTTATCTATCATTTTCGAGGAGATGCTATCTGGCAATGCAAAATCATATGACACTGTGTCAGAAATATCCCTGTGACTTTTATATTGCATACATTTATTTTCCTTCTTTGAAGGGCCTATCCCTACGCCACTTTAAAGGCACCTGAGAGGTACAATGCATTCACACAAACCCAAGCCCTACCAAAATGAAACCTCCTCCAATTAAACATACTCCTGCAGTACGGAATACTCATTTTCCTGAGCTAACCTCCACAAAAGCCCTTGAAAACCGATCAGCTTTGAAGTGTCGGTTGATAATTAACAAATATCGGGAGCTACTGCAGGTACAACATTTCAGGGTCAAAAGTTCTACTAGGAAAATGAAAACATTGGCACCAGAAAGTAATTGTTTTCTTGCTCATTTGGTTATTGATTTTCAACTCCCTCTTCTCCCAGAAGTTTGGATTTTACATATCTTTCCTTCATCCTTACATCATTCTTCAAGTATTGCACTGCTAATAATAGATAAAGGCAAAAGGGAAAGGCAGAAAGGAAAGGAAAAGCATGGGAGAAATTTTAAAATTATAACCTGTATAGATTTTGTTCAATGTCTTTTTAGATCCCACTGGATCTAAGATGTGCTATCAATGGTGAGTTTTGCTTGATAAAGGGCCAGCCAAGGTCTGATCCACCTGACAGCTCCATAGCTTTACACTGCAGTTTCTCGTACAACATATGGCCATGCTGTGATTGTTCAGGTTTAGAAACAGAAGTAACTCTAGCAAAGTCCTCATGCAAGAGAAAATGTTTTAATCATTTCACCAGGCAAATACAATAAAGCAAAATTAAAAGCTCACTCCAGCATCTACCATTAAGCTTTAATAAAGATTCTGAGATTGATAACTGAGCCATGTATCTTCTGTCATCATTGTTGGGAGAAATGTTATTGTCATTTCTTTCACCTGTATCCAACTGTATATTGATGTTACCAGAAACTGTCTTCCTTAAGTGTTTGCCAGCTAATTCAGAACTAAGCCACAATTTAAGCTGAAGTAAATCACTTCACCGCATCTGTCGGATCAGTTTGGAGAGACAACACAGTCCTGGCTTAATCCTTTAAACACTGAGATGTGTAACTATGACACTGAAAGAAGGGAAGGTGGCTGTCCCACATTTCCTCTTCTTACTCAGATCTGAGGTAAACTGAATCACACTCTCTAACATCTGTCTCTGCAACAGGATTATGAGACTCAGGCTGACACTGATCCCAATTTAAGTGCCTCAGATACATGCCTAAATTTAGGGGGAATCTGGCCTGTAGAGCATGGTACAGTTGCCATTCAGGAGAAATCACACAACACTTTTCCCCCCTGCCTGTTCCTTTTGCAGGGGAGAGGTAAAGCAGTTTGGGAGACACAGCAAAATAAGTACAGGAAAAACATACCCTTCCTTAGAAGAAACACTCAATCATTACTTTGGACTTAGGACCCATATTAATGTGGTCACCTTCCTATGCATTTCATGTAATTTCCTAGAAGCTCTTGTGTACGGTGTGAGAGCTCTGGGAAGATGTGCTGCCAAAACCTGCTGAAAACATGATTTGCAACACTGCCTGTAAATATATTTTATTGGTATTAGCTGTGTTAGGATAAAAATATCAACTCGTCTTGGAAAAAAAAAGGTATATATAGCCAGCTAATCAATTGCATAACTTTTCTAAAAATGTCTTCAGCATGATGACATTAGGCAACTGTGAACCTGTTAGCTTCCAGCTCTGCTGTCAGTGCTATGATATAATGAATGCCAGCATGGTGTTCCAGTCAGCTATTGCCACCTGCTCCGCTTTGGAAAAAGAAGTCTCTTTTTTTGGCAGCCATCAGATGTCATACCCAGTGCCCACTGGCAAGAACAATGACTTTTTGCCATGGTCTCCTTCACTTAAGAAAGTCTTAAAAAGAGGCCTCGTGGAGAGGGAAGATAAAAGTGCTGCAGTGCAGGAGAAGAGGACCTCAAATGGGACAGGTACAGTAGTAGCCCCTGGACATGTGCTCAGGGTGAAGGCTGATTCAGAGGATGATCCACCTTATCTTACTGCTCACAGAGGACTGTGACCCTGGCTTTGAGTGGGTCTCCAGTAAACTGCAGACTTACTCTAGGCAGAAAAACAACCCCTATTTTGCACCAGTTCAGTGCCTGGATGGGTCCTCCAACTTCTTCACATCTGTCTGCATGTATGTCTGTATGTGTGTAGGACAGCACTGAGTCCCTGGACTCACCCAGATGAAGTCACCAGCACACTGAGGCATGCAGGAGGCTGTCTTTATCTCTTACACTGCTCTGTACCACAGGCACTGCACAAGGGCAGAGATGTGGCCCAGGGGGCAGGGGAAAAAGAATAACCTGATTTCTTTCTTCCCCACATTGCTGACAAGACTTACCTGACTGGTAGGATTCATACTTTGTCTTAGACCGAAGATGCAGAGAAACTGAATTTACTCAACTGAGAGGGTTATCTGTTGATTAATGAAAGTCCAGTGTGATGGAATATTGTCCTAATCACATTGCACACTGACCAAATACTGCAATAAATGAAGGGGAAAGAGCATTTGCTTTCTTAATGGCTATAGCAACTGGGCTTTAGATTGGCAATTTTAGCAGTATTATGCTAAACTAACATACATGCATCTACCATAAGCCTAATGCACTGGTTTTAATAGGTAATGCCAGCATTAAATGCTGCTCTATCTTGGGACAAGCCTGTTGTATTTATGTTTTTCTAATGTGCACAAGCATTTACATGAACTGCATTTTTACTTCACAGGGATTTTTGCTGGAGCAAGAGGCACAGATCTGCACAGTGGATTTCAGAGTGTACGTATAAAGAAAAACAAAGAGAGAAATTACACTATTCATACTGCTTGTGAACAAAAGCATGACTGTAATTCATGAAAAGTGAAGCAGTGAGTTATGACAAACCTGCCCTCACAAGAAAACAGTGATGATAAAGTATACAAACCCAGACACATACCACATTCTGCAATTCCTTGCAAACTCCAAGCCTGCAGTTGTTTTGACGCAAGCCTTGACTTCTGTAGCCAAAAAAATCTGACTTTCTGTTGTATTAAAGCAAAATAGAAACAACTATTGTTTCATTTATTTTATCTAGCATTCAAATGATTGCAAAACCATTATTGAAATTGCTGCATAAAGAAACAACACTTCTTTCAGTATAGACTGCCATTAAGGCTGTTTTTTTTTTTTTAATTTCAGGTTTCTGTATTTCATAGCCATTTCAATGTTCTTCAAATTTTAAGGCTGAGACTTTTTCTCTGTTAATGATTCTCATAACAAAAATGTTTTAAGATATTCTAACAAACAGTGCCACATGCTACTGAGACTTGGTGAAATCAACCACTGACTGCATCCCATAATGGTCTTGGTCCGAGTGCTTCTCACATTTGCTCTCTTATTCAGCACTGTCATCATTTTAGCACATCTGATTATGACTCTTTCTAATAGGAATCATCAACCTGGAATCAAGCTGACAAGGTTTTGCAAGGCTGTCTTTTTCATTGCTAAGGATTCATCTTGTTCAGAGATCTTTATGTTTTTTAATTTAAAAAGCATTAACTAACACATCTGAATGGTTTATGTATATGCACTAAAGCATGTGAATTATTTCTGACAATTGTTAGCCTCCTGCTTAATATCTAGAACATAAATAAAAATTGCCTTATTTAACTTTGAACTAATTTATCTGTAAAGATCCTGCTTTTCTCTCCAGTCTCTCTGAGTTAAATTTCTGTGTTGGAGCAAGGCGTGATCAGGTGTCAGAAATGCCAAACTGCAGTGAACTACAGTGATGACTTAACTCTTCCACAGATGCACACTGACATACTGGATATTGGCAACTTCTGCACATCACAAATTTTACTACAAAAAATATTTTTCCTAAAAAAAATAATAATTTAAAAAAATCTATGCCAATAGTATATGTGAAACGTCTATAAATGTATTTGCTTCTATTCTCCTTTGATGGTTGAGGCCAAGTCATCTCCTGCTAGGCCTCCAGGAATGCACAGTCCCTGGGCACAGAGCCACCAGTCTGTCAGTGTCCCCACACAGCATCGAGCACTGCAGTGGATCTGTCTCATCAGCAACTCGACCTGCTGCAACCTGGGCAGATTCAGCTTCTGTGCTGTATATGGGCTTCTCATATGCTGCTGGCTGAAGAGAAATGTCTCCCCTCTTTCATTCAAAGAGCTCAACAGCCTGAGCCCAGGCCAAATCACCTGGGTTTCACACTGAAGACTGAAGGCAACTCCTCAGGCACACAGGACTTCCAGTAAGTGGGTTAAACCCTTCCTGGAAGCAAATCTGAGAAACAAAGAAAACTCCCATAGGTGAACTGGGTGAGTATCATCCTTCCCACACCTTGCCACAAGCAGAGGCTGAGCTGTAGTCTTCAGGAGAAATACATGACACCATTTACATTTTGAAGTCTCTCCCCAAACAAACCTCATATCAAAATTACACTCAGAAGTGCAGAAACACTAGGAAGAAAACAGCAAAAAGTAAGTATGCAAGCAGATACTAGTCATATTAGTGACTACTGGTTGCCAGCCACTTGTGAAGGGTCTAACATCAGAGTGGGATCCCACATGACACTGCATAAGGTAGTCATTCATTCCCTCCATTTTCTGTCAAGGCCCCCAGTCTGCACCAATCACAGTCGTTTGTTCATGTATGATCGCTTTTCACCATGTGCGGTACCATAAATGTACCTATTTTGGACAGCATACAGTGCTTGATACTTAGTTTGTCCCAAAACACATGGTGCATTGCATGGGATCATGACCTAGAATGTGCAAGGAAAATTTCTCTTCTACTGCAACAAAGATGTTGCACCACAAGAAAATCCATAAAACCTTGTATTTTCAATCAGCTGATACTGATATTTCCTTCATCTGCTCTGTATCCACCATCAGAGCTTCTGACAGAAATGTCTGGGGAAGATCTTCCTTACGTACATGACACTGAAATGTAGCAGAAATATGGAAATCATTGCACTCTGCTTCTGCCAAGCAAGCCTGCATGAAAACCTTTTGGATCATATGTGCCCATGGAAGGAGGGTTGGCAGGATCTACCCTACAGACAGAATTAAGACTTCGAGTGAGAAATAAGTAGGTAAAACAAATTAACCTGAAAGGGCAAAAAATATCCTGCCTTTATATACATTTTCTAGAAGTCACAGTAAAGAACAGAGAGAGGTACAGAACTGTGATTGCCTCTGCTATTCCCAGGAAAAAAAATGTAGGTCTTTAAATCTGGGGACAGAAAATGGAATTTGAGAAGATGCATTATAATTTGGGTGCATTTTTGTCTCTGAGAATGGTGGTTTTGCAACAGTGGAGCAGCAAATTGATTGTTTTCATTTGTAGTTTAAAATAGAAGGTCACACAAGGTGTATGATGCACTGATTTATTG